>SKCR01023466.1:0-321885 GCA_019454045.1 Zanthoxylum bungeanum | reverse complement strand
TTGTTTTGGGTACTGTAAAATCTGGTGGTAATGGACAAATTAAATAAATTTGGAAGGGGGCGAAATTCGTAAGTTAGACAGTAAATGTGACCACTGTCCAAATCCAGATAGGTTGTGTTGTATCGGTTATAAGTTTAGTTTTTGATGTCCAATGGATGAACTATAAAGTTCGGGATAAACTTGACATATAAGATAGTAACATATCAAAAAATCATTATTTTTAGACTTAGGACGAGGTCGAACCAAATTTTTTAAATTGGGCGACCTGCTGCCATTATACCTAGTTTTTCAGCTTGAATCGCCATTGAACTTAATACACATGGGGTGCCCAAGCTAGCCCCAATAGTACTTGGGCAGTTCATGGGATGCCCAAACAATGACAAATTCGCTGTTTGGATAGCTGTTACCCGGTAAGCCCGAAACTCACCCGGTAACGTTGTTTTTTGCTGTTTTCGCATATTTTCACTCCGAAATAATTTCCGAAAATTATTCCCATGCCCAATACACATCCAATACATTTAAATAACATATTTTTCATCACCAAAAATCCAGAATTTCCAAATCTGATCTGGGTGCCAAAAATATCATTTTTCATGCTTTAAATCCAATTTTCTCAACATTAATCATATTAATATTTAGACCAATCAAAGCTACCGCCAATAAAGAACTCAAGAACAATTCTAGGTATTATTAGAGTGGTCATAACACTATAGAATGACAACTAATTATCAATGAATCTAAACAAGCTTACTTTACACTAATTAAGGTTATTAGCTTCCTTGAAAATATTACACATGCATATATCCATTTTCAAAGCATTCAACCATCACAACATATTCAAGAGAGGGAAAAATAAATCTACATCTTATGTAAATCGATATAACAATAGAAATAATTTTTCAATTATATAAAGTAAGAAAAATACCTTAATTTTCAATTTTTCTTCAACAAAGCTCTATCTCATTTTATTTTTCTCTCAAACCTCTCTTTCTCTATGTTTTTGGAAGCTTCAACTTATGAAAAAATGAAACAAATTTTATTTTATATTATCATCACAATGGCCGAAATTATAGGGCATTTTTTTTTTGTCAAATTGGTTTGTAAATTTTTAATCTAATTAAAGAAGCAAAAATCAATTTGATAACAACTACCTTTATTAAAGTTAATAGCCATGTGTAACCAATTACAACAAGCCATTAATTTAGCAAATGATGATATTAGATATTTTATTGTTTAATACTTAATTTATTTAACAATTAAATAACTTAAATAATTAATTAATATAAATATCTAAATATATGTATTATTACTTACATTAAATAACATAATACATATATTAATGACAAGTGTCAAAATATCACATTTGATAATTAATTAATGTGTATTTAATAAAATCATGTATTAAATACAAATACACATTAATTAAGAAATAACTGAAATGCCCCTATGCATGTATTTTCGTTTAACAGTTAAACAATTCAATTTAACTTATTTAATCCAATAAAGTATTATGAATAATCTGTATTATTCATAACGCGTTGCCCAAGTGCTCAACGAGTACATTTCATATTTTGGACTCTAAGTTTAGGTTTATCTGTCACGAATTCAAATTTCGTGTCCATAATTCCTCCACTCATAAATTATGACGACCACAGATAATCTCGCTAAAATATGCAAGTCGAGGTCATTGCATACGTATAATCCCTCTGTCACAGCTATCAATATTTTATATCGGGGGTATAGATAGGAACGTCAAATCTCTAAGGTATAATATAGTCGACTTTCAAATTTATGATTCTAAATAACACTCGAAACTCGCTTCCGAAGTATACCACGATCATGGATTTACTAGATCACAAATACGTACATGATACCTATGCCCTGTACACAGGAATGACGGATTCTATCCGATACTCACAGGATATCATGAGCATAGATCCATACCCAACGAACAGACAGAGGTCTGATCTAAATAGATCGGTGACGTGACTGCTATCAAAGTATGGAGGATGACTCAATATCCACAGTGATATCTCAAGTCGAAGGACCACTATGATACTCGACTCGAGAAGATTCCTATGACATTGGTGTACCATCTATTAGGAAATATTCGGTGAGCCATTTAGTGTTATCAAATAAACACCTACACATCTATACGAGTCTCCTGAGACTCATGGTTCATTGGGATAAACCATCGAACCAAGTCCGATATATGACATATACCGATCTCAGTGGATTTTACTAACCGACCAGTGTTAGTAACATCTTGACTAGGAAACTTTATTTGAGAATATACAACTTATAGTGATATTTTCCAATGTCAATTACAAACTACGTTGTAACTGCACATGTAATATCCCAGATTTTTAGGACTATTCTAGAAGATTCCCGGAAAGATGTTATAGTCTCGGAGCATGATGATAATGAAGAATAAGAGTTCAATCGATGTTATATGGGTTGGAATAATGGATTATGATTTTTAGCCGCGTTGGAAAACGCGTAGGATCGGAAGTCAGTTACGAGATTTTTATTATTCGAGTCAAGTTTACTATTTTGACCTCAGAAAGAGTAAACGAACTCCGATCGAGCTGCTTTTGGACCATCAGACTCGTTTTTCCGATACGAACAACTTTCGTGTTGAACACTTTTCGAGAATCGCATCAGAAGGGCTTCGAAAATGCGAAATTCTAGAAGGTTCTAGAACATGGGCTGTTTTGTAATTTTTCCAGGGACCAAAGTGTTATTTCCAGGAAAGTATATATTGCCTCATAGTTTTAAGAAATTGCAGAAATGTCATAAGCCAAAAATCTCTCTCTCTCGCACCCCTAATCGCGTTTTTGAAGTTGGGCTCGCCGGCGACGTTTCCGGCCACCACAGGCCGACGCGCCGGTGCCGATCTGCTCCCCCAGCGACGGCAAGCAGCGTGGTGGCCGGCGATCGGCCGTTAGACGCCGGCAACGGCAAGAAAAAGGAAGAAGAGGGCGCGACCTTGGGTGTGTCGATCCCGGCTCGTCCGGTCGTTTCACGAGCCGTGCCACCTACCAAATCGAAGACCTCGGAGAGTACTACGAGTGTGCGGAGTCGGTTTCGCCGAACAGCGGCCAAAGGCTCGCGAATCGAGAGAGGAAGATTCGGTGAACAGTAAACCCATGTCGAACGGTTGCTCCGATCAGAATTCCGTCGACACCAGCGCGTTCGTATGGCCGGTGGGAGTCCGAATACGGCCTCGAAATTTCGGTACGACTCTCCGTTTAGAATTTCATATTTCAAAGTGTATTGTCATATAATCGGATTGTTCCAGTAGTTTCGTAGAGTAATAAATGGACATGAATTGAATTGAATATGGCTTAGTGTGTTAAAACGATAAATGTGGTAGAATCCGGGGAGAAACGGATAGATTAGATTTGCTCGATCCGATAGAATATGTAAGTTTTGGGAAAAGTGAGTTTTTGCGTATAAAGATGTATTTTGGTTTTGATAATAGTTATGAGTTATTTTTGATATTACGAACATGTTTGGATAAATCCGGGATGGTTCGGAGGGTTCGAGACCTTTCCGTAGCGTTTGCGGAAACGTTTTCGGAAGATTTTCTAAGAACGTGTAAAATCGGGGATTTAAGTGAACTAGTGGCTTGGAATAGATTGTAGTGATGTTCTAAGATTACTGAGACTGAATGTATTGAAATCGGAGTTGATTTGATCATTTTGAAGAGATTTGGAATTTTATAGTAGTTTGGTCGAGAACTTTGTAAGTCGTGTGTCTGACGGCTTTTCGTCATTTATTTTGACAGACTTGAGTAGGATCTTCGGCGCTCGCGAAGCCAGGTAAGTAACTCATGCGATGAGAGCTTAATGTGTGATTTCGTATCTTGATTTTACATATATACATGTATAGATGATTAATATGTTAGGTAAAACAGAAGATAGTTAAGAAGTAGTTTGAGAAGCAGTTCGAGATATGTGTAGCTAAGTGAAACGATCATCGCAGGTATGGCTTTTGTTATTAGCATAATATAAAGTAAGAGGTTTAATGATGTTAATGACTATGTGTATGTATGAATGTACATAAAGGTATGAATTTGTAACGATATGAAGTGTGTATGTGAATAAATATGAAAATGTATAAATATATGAGTATGTATTCGTATATGCATATGGTACTAAGATACGTATAGGTTGGATATGTTCAGTTGATAAAGATGTTATATCAGATGTTCCTAGATAGAGATCCTGAATGATTATGTTTGATCGATAAAGGAAAAGCTATGAGAATTATTAAAGGTATGACATTTGAATTTGATAACAAGAGGTGTATTCATATGTTTGAAACATATGTTTGTACGTGAGTGTTTGAGTCGTGTTTTGGAATGTTTGTTATGAATGTGCTTATGTATGAGGAGTCGCGTGACAAACTTGGTGTGCCATGATATGTATGTATTGCTTGATTGTATGCCTTGTGAAGTATTGGTTGTTAAGTTTGCGTCATGATTAGTTGTATGATGATTGTGTGTGTGACAGTGTGTGTGTACGTGTTCGATGGAGCTCGTTGATTATATGAATAACGAATGCTTATGTGAAATTTAGTAATGAAATTTGGAAACTAATGTGTGCTAGATGTTATAAAGTGCGTTTGTTCAGCTGCATTGGTATGCATGTATATGTATAAGAACTTAGAATCATTTTTGGCATGTATATAAGAGAGGTGTGATAAGGTATGTGTAAATGTATATGAATCTCGATTGTTAAGTCGTAGTAGTAATGTTGTAATTAAAGGAAGTTAAGAAAGACTTGATTTGGTATTGAGAAAAGTTTATTTAACATAGCGATTTGATGATATTTCAAAGTTAGACTATTGTGATAAAAGTATAGATATATACGATTTGCTTTGTATACTTTAGGCGTTAGCTATTAGATTATCATATATGTTAATATGAAAATGTGAAACTTTGATAAGAGTTAAGAATAAGGAATAATAACAAATTAATAATTCGAATTTAAAGTAACTTAGTAAATCTGATAAACGACTGATATGTTTGACTTGTTTGTTGTGTTACTAGCAGAGTTACTTACTGAGTTTTAAAACTCACATCAAACCAATTTGCCAGTTTTGCAGGATGAATTGTAGATTGGTCCATCATGTCGGTTTTGGAAGTCATTCTCGAGACGTGGATTACCCAAGCGGCAGTCACCCTCGCAAGTGTCTTGGGAAATGTTATAGAAGATTAGGATATTTGATTTATTGCTTTATTTTATCGCACTGAGCACGTGGTTTGTATTAATAATTTAAAGTTTTGATTGCATGTGTTGTTGTGGGCACAGAGCCCTTGAGTGTTGATAGATGATGTGGGCACAGAGCCCTTAGGTTGTGGTTTTGATGAATTTTATTTGGACCTGAGGTCCTTTTATTGTTTTGATGTTTTCTTGGATTGTCTTGATGCTGGACTGCGATCCAGGTTATCCAGTTTTTAGGATACATCATGCCGAATTTTCAGTTGATTAGAGGCTTATGGAGATGGGTCAATCCTGTCTCCTGCCGGTAGCATCCTGCCTCTGGCGGGGTGTTACAGTTGTGGTATCAGAGCAAAGGTTAGGGTGTCGGTGACTGCTGCTACAGGGTATCTGATCGTCTGGGTAAGTTTTTGTTGCATATGGAGCATATAAGTCATGTTTGTTATTTGATTGGATTAATATTATATGGTATGATATCCTATGATTTTGATTGATGTTGTTGATTTCAGATTATTGAAACATGTTTGTATGATATCAATATATATATATATATATATATATATATATATTTGTGTACAGGTACATTAAGTTAAAAGTATGTTGTTCATATAGATATATGTATAGGTGAGTAATGTGAATCTGAGGTGTTTTGAAGTATGGGAGATTCCATGATGTTGATAGTCTGAATTGTGAAATGATATTTTGAATCATGTTTTGAAAACTAAGAATTTGATTTCTGGCATAACAGAGTTTGAAAAGAAAAAGAAAATAAGGAAGAAAGAAAGTTTTCAGAGGTTTTGATTTTGATTATAAAGGATAAAGAAAATGTTTCTGCCTCGACATTTGATTTGAGTTTTCATGATTTGAGATATATTAATATGTTTTCGTCTCGGTGCTCGAAAATGATTTTGATATTTTAAACTGTAAAATTTGTTTCCGCCGAGACGCTCGAAAATTTGTTTCCACCACGGTGCTTGGTGATTTTATGTTTTGACCCTCCGTGGTGATCGGTTATGTTACGTTCCGGGTTGGCCACCGGGGCGATCGTTACTGGTCCAGACCATCGGAAAATGGCTGGCCCATTACTCTGTCGACATGGTACGTACACTGTCCAGTCTTTGCGCGCGACTGAGCAGTGGACGATCAGTATTATTTTGAAAACATTGCATCAAAGACTCATTCATGATTTATTCAAATTTATGTTTTGGGGAGAAAAGGATTTCAAACTAATTGCATTTTGATTTGATGCATTGGACATTACTTTTGATATTTTACGATACGATGTATTTATATGTTTCCGTCTCAGCGATAGTTTTATGTTTTCTTGATGTGTTTCCGCTGAGATGATCGGTTATTGTTATGTTTCCGCCCCGACGATCGGTGTATGCATTTATGTTTTTCATAACTCATCATATGTTTCCGCCGGGGTGATCGTAGGGTCTAAGCCATCAGAAATGGTACGACCTAACCCTCTGTCGACAGGGGATCGGTTCGTTCATTGTCCGATCTGTGCGCGCGATTGGGGCATTGAGCGCTCGTTTATTTTTCATCCAGTGAGTTATGCTGGATGATCGGTATGATTTTACGATAATGAATTTTGAAACTGATTTTGTTTACAGTAAAAGAGTTTTTCAAATGAATTTTCGAAATGATTTTTAAAAGAAATCGTTTTATGCTTCCAAATGTATTTTGAATAATGGCAGATATTGACAGATTTCAGACTATCAACATCATAAGAGTATTATGGTTGTCACTTCTGGTTGTGACGATAGAGGTATTTGTTGGTATAAAAGTTTATATCGTTATAAGAGTATGTATGTATGTAAGTTTATAGTTAGATATGGATCTTATGAATATTGTGATGATTATGTGTGTTATTGGATAGCCATACAAAGTTGTATGTGCGATGGGATATGTATGAATGTAAACTTTGATGTTGGTGTCGTTTACATATATGATGTAGAATGACATGATGTGAAATGAATGAGTTCCATTTTGTATCATGGATGAAATGGATAGTATGAGATTCGTATTAAGTTTTCGTTTTGATATTGTGTTGCATGTAAAGGACATGTGTTATGTTCCTTGTTTCAGATGATGTATTTGATTGACTGCGTAGAATCCGTGTTCTATTTTTCTTTTGTTGATGGATGAGCTTGAAAACAGTTTCACAGTGTTCTTATGAATGGATGTGAATTGAAATGACAAGTTTGGCTTGATTTAGACATGAAATGTTTGATTTGATGTTTTTTGTTTCGAAATAGCATGATTCATATTGATGTATGGAATATGTAACTTTTGAAAGGTGTTAAGTATGGTGACTTCCGAATATGGACAAGATGGTAAAGTACGTACGATTGGTTCCGACTGATCAGAAATAAGGACGGAGAAATTTCGAGGACGAAATTTTTATAAGGAGGGGAGAATGTAATATCCCAGATTTTTAGGACTATTCTAGAAGATTCCCGGAAAGATGTTATAGTCTCGGAGCATGATGATAATGAAGAATAAGAGTTCAATCGATGTTATATGGGTTGGAATAATGGATTATGATTTTTAGCCGCGTTGGAAAACGCGTAGGATCGGAAGTCAGTTACGAGATTTTTATTATTCGAGTCAAGTTTACTATTTTGACCTCAGAAAGAGTAAACGAACTCCGATCGAGCTGATTTTTGGACCATCAGACTCGTTTTTCCGATACGAACAACTTTCGTGTTGAACACTTTTCGAGAATCGCATCAGAAGGGCTTCGAAAATGCGAAATTCTAGAAGGTTCTAGAACAGGGGCTGTTTTGTAATTTTTCCAGGGACCAAAGTGTTATTTTCCAGAAAGTATATATTGCCTCATAGTTTTAAGAAATTGCAGAAATGTCATAAGCCAAAAATCTCTCTCTCTCGCACCCCTAATCGCGTTTTTGAAGTTGGGCTCGCCGGCGACGTTTCCGGCCACCACAGGCCGACGCGCCGGTGCCGATCTGCTCCCCCAGCGACGGCAAGCAGCGTGGTGGCCGGCGATCGGCCGTTAGACGCCGGCAACGGCAAGAAAAAGAAGAAGAAGAGGGCGCGACCTGGGTGTGTGTCGATCCCGGCTCGTCCGGTCGTTTCACGAGCCGTGCCACCTACCAAATCGAAGACCTCGGAGAGTACTACGAGTGTGCGGAGTCGGTTTCGCCGAACAGCGGCCAAAGGCTCGCGAATCGAGAGAGGAAGATTCGGTGAACAGTAAACCCATGTCGAACGGTTGCTCCGATCAGAATTCCGTCGACACCAGCGCGTTCGTATGGCCGGTGGGAGTCCGAATACGGCCTCGAAATTTCGGTACGACTCTCCGTTTAGAATTTCATATTTCAAAGTGTATTGTCATATAATCGGATTGTTCCAGTAGTTTGTTTCGTAGAGTAATAAATGGACATGAATTGAATTGAATATGGCTTAGTGTGTTAAAACGATAAATGTGGTAGAATCCGGGGAGAAACGGATTAGATTTGCTCGATCCGATAGAATATGTAAGTTTTGGGAAAAGTGAGTTTTTGCGTATAAAGATGTATTTTGGTTTTGATAATAGTTATGAGTTATTTTTGATATTACGAACATGTTTGGATAAATCCGGGATGGTTCGGAGGGTTCGAGACCTTTCCGTAGCGTTTGCGGAAACGTTTTCGGAAGATTTTCTAAGAACGTGTAAAATCGGGGATTTAAGTGAACTAGTGGCTTGGAATAGATTGTAGTGATGTTCTAAGATTACTGAGACTGAATGTATTGAAATCGGAGTTGATTTGATCATTTTGAAGAGATTTGGAATTTTATAGTAGTTTGGTCGAGAACTTTGTAAGTCGTGTGTCTGACGGCTTTTCGTCATTTATTTTGACAGACTTGAGTAGGATCTTCGGCGCTCGCGAAGCCAGGTAAGTAACTCATGCGATGAGAGCTTAATGTGTGATTTCGTATCTTGATTTTACATATATACATGTATAGATGATTAATATGTTAGGTAAAACAGAAGATAGTTAAGAAGTAGTTTGAGAAGCAGTTCGAGATTATGTGTAGCTAAGTGAAACGATCATCGCAGGTATGGCTTTTGTTATTAGCATAATATAAAGTAAGAGGTTTAATGATGTTAATGACTATGTGTATGTATGAATGTACATAAAGGTATGAATTTGTAACGATATGAAGTGTGTATGTGAATAAATATGAAAATGTATAAATATATGAGTATGTATTCGTATATGCATATGGTACTAAGATACGTATAGGTTGGATATGTTCAGTTGATAAAGATGTTATATCAGATGTTCCTAGATAGAGATCCTGAATGATTATGTTTGATCGATAAAGGAAAAGCTATGAGAATTATTAAAGGTATGACATTTGAATTTGATAACAAGAGGTGTATTCATATGTTTGAAACATATGTTTGTACGTGAGTTTTGAGTCGTGTTTTGGAATGTTTGTTATGAATGTGCTTATGTATGAGGAGTCGCGTGACAAACTTGGTGTGCCATGATATGTATGTATTGCTTGATTGTATGCCTTGTGAAGTATTGGTTGTTAAGTTTGCATCATGATTAGTTGTATGATGATTGTGTGTGTGTGACAGTGTGTGTGTACGTGTTCGATGGAGCTCGTTGATTATATGAATAACGAATGCTTATGTGAAATTTAGTAATGAAATTTGGAACCAATGTGTGCTAGATGTTATAAAGTGCGTTTGTTCAGCTGCATTGGTATGCATGTATATGTATAAGAACTTAGAATCATTTTTGGCATGTATATAAGAGAGGTGTGATAAGGTATGTGTAAATGTATATGAATCTCGATTGTTAAGTCGTAGTAGTAATGTTGTAATTAAAGGAAGTTAAGAAAGACTTGATTTGGTATTGAGAAAAGTTTATTTAACATAGCGATTTGATGATATTTCAAAGTTAGACTATTGTGATAAAAGTATAGATATATATACGATTTGCTTTGTATACTTTAGGCGTTAGCTATTAGATTATCATATATGTTAATATGAAAATGTGAAACTTTGATAAGAGTAAGAATAAGGAATAATAACAAATTAATAATTCGAATTTAAAGTAACTTAGTAGATCTGATAAACGACTGATATGTTTGACTTGTTTGTTGTGTTACTAGCAGAGTTACTTACTGAGTTTTAAAACTCACATCAAACCAATTTGCCAGTTTTGCAGGATGAATTGTAGATTGGTCCATCATGTCGGTTTTGGAAGTCATTCTCGAGACGTGGATTACCCAAGCGGCAGTCACCCTCGCAAGTGTTTTGGGAAATGTTTTAGAAGATTAGGATATTTGATTTATTGTTTTATTTTATCGCACTGAGCACGTGGTTTGTATTAATAATTTAAAGTTTTGATTGCATGTGTTGTTGTGGGCACAGAGCCCTTGAGTGTTGATAGATGATGTGGGCACAGAGCCCTTAGGTTGTGGTTTTGATGAATTTTATTTGGACCTGAGGTCCTTTTATTGTTTTGATGTTTTCTTGGATTGTATTTGATGCTGGACTGCGATCCAGGTTATCCAGTTTTTAGGATACATCATGCCGAATTTTCAGTTGATTTAGAGGCTTATGGAGATGGGTCAATCCTGTCTCCTGCCGGTAGCATCCTGCCTCTGGCGGGGTGTTACAGCACTACGTTGTAAATCTTGAGGTCTTTGTCTAATATATACATATCACTAAATCATATTTAATTTCAATCTAATCATACTCAGATCGAATACGTATATAAAAACAAGAGGTGCAACCATTAATATGTAATATTATATAAAAAATGATTGTTCGTATTCATGAATCGGACATAAAAACGATCCGGATTGGCGCTCCGAGCACCAAACCTAACAATTTATCCCACTTGCTCTAGTGCCAATCCACGATATCATTTACATATCTCAATATGTATATCACATACGTATGGCCCTCAAGAGCTCACCTAGCACTTAAGAGGTAGGCAACAACGAGTAGGTCCGCTATAACAAATTGAGTTTTTCCAACAAACTCAATCATTTCCTTTGACCAGCATCATTCATATTTTGTGGAACCCAAGTTCTACATCAATATGACTCAGATGCGACATCAATATTATGCTGCTGCTACTGAGTTGTCCAAATATTTAGGGATTAAATCCAAAATACTATGGAGACAACCGCAAGCACAACACTAATATCAAAACTTCTAATCTATAAGGTCACTATGCAACTTCATAAGTCAATACTTCATAAGTTACAACTAATTCCACTAACCACAATAGAATCATCTGTGACACTTCCACTGCATCTTTTCTGACTCTTTATG
Organism: Zanthoxylum bungeanum; assembly: GCA_019454045.1. Taxonomy (NCBI): domain Eukaryota; kingdom Viridiplantae; phylum Streptophyta; class Magnoliopsida; order Sapindales; family Rutaceae; genus Zanthoxylum; species Zanthoxylum bungeanum. The sequence goes on along the minus strand of SKCR01023466.1, from coordinate 310,344 downwards.
ACGTAGACTGTCTAACGTCATAATTAGACTCAAAACTAATCTGACTCTAATGGTTGCAGACAATATTCTCCATGAATAAGCAACTCGTTCTTAATTTCTCAAAGATAACAAAGAACATGTTTCAAGACACATCTTATGGTCTACATCGTATCAAAATAGCTCGGAATAATTACGATTAAATCAATATCTTTAATCGCACATAATATAGTATTCATTATACCATCATCATATGCTGCATAAGATTGACTATGCATTCTAATCAATTTCTTTTTCGACAAAAGAACCATCATTTACGAAATATTTATACTATATATAAGAGACACACTAACTGTCACACATATAGTCTTTTTATGTCCTTTATTAGATCATATCTAATGCACGACTAATTGGAGAATCTCACAAGTCTCGTAGTTTTATATCATATACAAAACTTCATATCAAATATAACATAGACTACTCCCACTACTTTCACGGAGAAAAGAAGACTTAGGTAAACCTTTTACCTTATAAACATCTCATTATTACATTAATAATGATAATGTCGTTAGGATATATAACACCAGAAAAAAATTTGTACGCTCCCACTAACCCTACTATTACATGTGTATTCTCTATGCCTTGATCAAATCAAACAATCTGACTGATATCAAAATTAGAGAACAAAGATTCCTGAAAAGCTCATCTGAGTCTACAATAGGCTCTATAAGCTAGTATATCAAACAACGATCTTAGCAGAATACAAACTCCAAGGCCATTCCAAAACTGAATTCTTCAAACAAAGAAATCACAATGGATCTCATTTCTGAAGAAACTATTCAAAAATGCCACTTTGCATTCCTAGCTAAAATACACAGTTTAATATTAATATTAACCAACAGATCTTTAATTGTTCAAAAAGTGCGACTAGAGACAAGTTTCCTCAGAATCTACAATAGATTACTGAGTATAACATTTCTCACTATCATACTATAAAGGTCAAACATTTAATAAGCTCATTTTGTTTTTACTGCGCAAACCAATTGCATATTTTATGAACGATTCATAACGAAAGATCAATCAAGTTCCAAACTTGATCTTAGTAAGCTTTGAACAATCTTAGATCCATGGTTCAATGCTAACTTCCGGAATCGATATCAAATATCGCTCTTACTATAAGTTATATGATAACTTTCTTCGATAAGAAAATAATAGAACATTAAGTATCAAATACTTCGCAAATGATTCTAACATCCTATTGGACTTATATGAATGATGTCTAAGGGTCTTTCCATCTTATTAATTATTTAGTTCCATTTATAGTTTATCATTGTTACAATTGACTTCAATAAGTCAAGTCTTTTCTACAATAGTCAACATCTGATGTTACACACTAAGTAATAAAACAGTTTCATTACTCAGGATCGTAGAAAAGATATTCTATCAAATATAATACAATATTATATTAAATAAAATAAATAATAAACTCTTACTTGTACCTCCGAGTCGCAAGTACTTTCAATTATATAACATTATACAAAAGAAAGATTCAAATCTCAAACTTTTCAAGATTCAAATTTTCCACTTATACATATCATATACGTAACTATAAAAACTAATGGAATCTTAATTAAAAGGATGAATTAGTGTTACTGGAGCATATCCCCAAGAGATAACACTCAATATCAAACGAATCAAATCGTATAGGATTCGATTACCCTACTAACTAATTCCATCACGATGGAATCATAGAAGAACTAATATTGAGTAAGAATCATATACATTGAATAACCTTAGAAATAATTTCAATAAATTCATATGTTTAATCATATCAAACATCTTTGAACAATTCAAAGACTCACAATGAATTTTAAAAGTATATTTTCAAAACTTCAGATCGAATATCTTTGAACCAGTCAAAATATTATATTCGCGTTTCATCAGAAACATGTAACTAAGTCATGACAACTCATTGACTAAGTTACGAAGTAAAGAAAACTACCTTAAGCAATTTACAATTCATTAAACTACATACATCTAATGTATCAGTTTAATAAATCTAATGGTCCATTGACAATCATTAGTTAAATGAGATTTAATCACATTCCTGAATACAATATTCAATAAATGGATAAGAATATGTGGTGTGGTCTCGTATCAGACCATCATTTACTATACGAAATAAGCATTTATTGCTTAAGTTATAAAATCTCATAAAGTATTGTTCTAAGTTATTTACTTAACCGAATATTTTTCTTAATGTAACTCTTCATCAATGACTCTGCTAGTCGTATTAAAATATATAACAACTATTTATATAGAACAAGTAAATATCCAATAGTCGTAAGTTCTGATATCAAATATCAAAACAATCATTAAATAATATTTCAAATAACTAGATGAGAGATCTGTTATCCAATACTTATAGTTGTCGTATTATGAGAATATATATTCTCTACACAGAACTATACATATCTCATTTCTTTAGCTTTATATTTTGCCTTCAACTATTCACAACAATTGCAAATAATTGATTAGCAAATATTGTCGGACACGTGACCTCTAAAGGTTACTAAAGCCAAGAAACGTCATTATCAGATAAACAAATACCTAATATGGTTTTCTTAATGCCAGTCAAGAATCTCGAGGCATGAATTAATTCACGTCAATTCTTACTACACAAGAAACTATTCTCTCTATAGAATTATATCCTAAAACGAATATCTATTTAGATTACCTATCGTGACTTAGTAACTAAATCACTAACCATCTTGATTTTTCAAGAAAATAGGAACAACAGTTCCCGATGGTTTAGACTAATCTAACAATATCCAAGCCTACTGTAATCTAGAACCTATTCTAGAAATGTTCAACAAAAAATGAAGTCAGAATATATATATAAAATATGCATGTAGTGGACTAAAAGTTTAATTCTATCTACATAATAGAATAAGGAAAACATAATCGGTAATTTTCATAATTTTACACACTGCCTTAGTTATGGATTTTTAACCCAGCAGTGTCTCCCACTACTTTACGTAATACCGTAATTGTAACATCCGGTGAACCTGACGACTATTATAATTTGGAGGCAAAATACTTGATATAAATCATGTTCAAGCAAGTACGTGCTCATAAAATGACATTTGGGACATTTAGAAGATTCCTTAAAATTTCAAAGTGAAACTTAGTTTATGTCCCACCTTGAATAGACTTTAGTAATCGGGGCGTAACTTTTTCATACGATCTTCGATTTTTATGAATTTTATATCGTCGGAAAGCTGAGACCAAGACCTACACTTTCACGTTAAACATTTGTCCAAATTCAAATTAGAAATTCGTCAAAAATCACAATTTCTGTGACTGCTATAGTATTTTCGAGAATTACCTAGAATTGGATGATGTGGCATCATCTCAACCATTCATTTCTACACCAAAATCAGCCTCTCTTTGTCTATAAATAGCACACTATTCACTCATCTATACTAAGCTCAAAAACGTGTATCATAAAGAAGAATGCTTCAATTTTCTTCTTATTTCTCAAGCTATTCAAAGTGCAACAAAGAATGATTCTCAAGCTTCTAGCACACAAAGTAAGCTTATAACTCCCATTCTTTCTCTCTTTATATGTTTTGGACAAGGAAACTAGAGCCCCAATTCACACCTTAGAAACCCTAGAAGTTGAAATTGCTTAATTGAGTTTGATTAAGTTGTTTACAAATATTTTTGAGAGTAGTATGATAGTATAAACATATAATGAGGTTCATAAGTTAATGAATATGTTGAGGAAATTATGCTTTGTGAATTGAGGATTCTTGATGTTGGTTTGTGTTGGATTGATGAGATGAAATAGATTGTGTGTTGTTTTTAGTATAAAAATGTTGTTAATACTTTTGGGTAAACTAGATGATGGGAAGCAAAGATGGAAACCTGAGAAAATAGGTTCGCGTCGCGACGCTTATTGGGAAAATATTACAGATTCATTTCTGGACTGTCCGCGTCGCGACACGAACTGGAAATTTTCAAATATCAGTTTATGGAATTGAACGTGTCACGATGCGAGATCAGAATTTTCCCCAAACTAGTTTTAATTCATTCCAATTCCACCCTAGCGTGTTAAAGGCCACCCTAAGGGTCTCATATCGACTCATATACATACAATACACCATAATATACGTATGTTATGCCTGAAAGTGATAATAAGTATTTAAATCGATAAATTTAGTTTAATTCCGTAGTACACTCCTCGATTTTTTTCCAATCAGAGTTATCAATTAGGAGTTATCGCATGAACCACAAAACCTTTCGGCGAAGTGACGTTATGCTAGCGGAACTCCAAATCTTTGAGTGGACACTGATTCTTCATTCATAATGTTTTAAGTAAAGACTTACTTTTCAGCATATAATGCGTTAGCCAAATTTAATTCAACTGTTTTATGAAAAAACATGTTTAAGAAAGTTTTGATTTAATTAGCTTGAGTTTTGTGATTTTTCGAGGCATGAGGGAAAACCCACCTCAGTATTGTAGGACACAGATGTTGACGACGCTGTTCTAGGCTCGCGGCCTAGTTAGGAGTACGGAATAGCTCGCGGGGAACTAAACCAGAGAAATAACATGGAGTCGCCACCCGGTGTGAACCAGGACAAAGATTTAAGACCGCACTCATCCCTCGCAAGGGAAGACCTCAAATCGTTGGGTTCGGAATGGTCCCTTAATTATGTCACTTGTAACGATATGATTTGTGCAATAAACTAACCGAATCTACTCAACATGTATGCTCAAAGGTAACTTATATCTAGTCCGCATTCATCAAAATAAATCATATGACTAAGTTCGCATGTTTTAAAAATAAGTCATTATAACGGCAAGCATATAATAACACACGACAATCTCATGAACATGCTTCACTTATAATACGGAAAACAAGTAACAACCTAAACATAATGCAAAATCTAAACACAAAATAAATGACTAATCATGCTTAGATAAATAAATAAGAAACTAGGCTAAATCATGCCTAAATAAAAAATAAATAATCTACTAACTACATCATGCTCAAATACAAGTTTGGATGAAATGAAATACGTGTCTCTCAAGTAGTACGTGGTGTTGTATCCCGAGTACAAACCGCACTACCGTCCATTCAGATTCGGCTACGGAATTTATGTCTGGGTTTCCATCCGATATACCACAAGAAGGAACACATATTCCACTCATCCAGAATTCACATCATGCCTCAACAAACGACTCTCATGCGATAATATATTAAAATAAATAAAAACAAATGAAAGATAATAAATAAAGGGGTGCTCTAAGGTCTAACCTCTTTTTTCGTCTCTCGAAAGCTCGTTACACGGCTGTCGGAAGGGTTGATGTTCTGCAACTTTTCTGGTTCACTAATCCAACATTTTTCCTCGCTATTTCGCTGTTTGGGCTGCTGAGTGGGGCTTTATGCGTGAAGGAGGGCAAGTGACAAGGCTGGTGGTTTGTGTGTGAGGGTTAATGCGGCAGTAAGGCTTGTGTGTGAGAGTTAATGCGGCAGTGAGGCTTGTGGGGCAGGTGGCGTTGAAAGGGATGTGGTATGCACTTGTGGCGTGTATTTGTGGCTGGCAACGTGAGGGTGCAGGTGGCATTTGAAAGGGATTTGTGATGTATTTGGTTTAATAAATTAGAGTGTAACAGAAAGTGGAGAGGGCACACTTCTATCAGCATCAATAGAACCATTCAACACATTGGCGTAACTAGGAGCCCCTTCCACACTAGAACCATAAGACCTCAGCTGATTAGGATCCAACTTCATTGTCACTGTCTTGCCAGCAAAACCGTTACTGACCAAATCATTCCCCAACCTATTCAACTCCTCATCGGCAACACCACTGATAGCATCCATGTTCCAGTTCACATTTGCATGACACACCTCCAAACTACCACCGTTCAAAACAGAAACAGCATGACTACTACTCGAACCACCGTTCAAAACAGAAACAGCAGAACCATCGTTCAAAATAGAAACAACAGAACTACTACTAGAACCGTGGGAAGTACCACCACAAATCAAGCTTCCATTTCTGTCAACACCAGACTCTGACCCAATCTTCTCAAAATAGGAACTCTGGTAAGCCAATGGCCTTAAAGCCGTGTCCAAAACATTCCCAGACGGGCAAAAGTTCCCCAAGGGAAACACAGTAGAAGGAGGAGAACAAGTAGAGTTTACCTTACTGCTCAGACTAGAAGGAGCCACCGAATGCGAGGAGACCGATCCGGGTACCGAAGAAACGTGACCCTGCAAGACTATAAAAGTAAACCGGAGGGGCTGAAGGAGCTCGACCCAAGACTTCCAAGAGCAGGCCTGATACTCGCCTGACCCGATTCAGATCCAAAAGGGCAAGATCTGGATTTTGTAGGCGAAGAGGTAGAGGGGATAATAGGTGCTGTAGCGGGCCCCTCTAGAGGAGAACAGACCGGCGCCACTGGCGGTCCCAGACAGAGAGCACAAAGGTCGATTTTGTTTGCATCGCAACCCAAAGTCTCGTCAAAAACAGACGGGAGAAGGGATCCCAACTCGGTCAAACTGGGATTAACCTTCGACATTAAGGGAGAGAAAAGATAAGAGAAAGGAATGAAGACAGTGAGCAGGTATTAGGGTTAGGGTTTTGGATGGGTGCATATGGGCTTTTGGTGGGTGCAGGGGTTTTGGGCCAAGATTAATGTTTAAAACAAGAATTGACTGAGCGAATCCACGGCTAACTAGCGAGTTCAAAATTGACGAGTTATTAATTTCAGAATTTTCCCTTTCGGCGTCCGTTTCCCGCGACTTCCATAACTTATCGGGTAGTGCCTCCATACGAGCTCATCATCAGGCTTTATGCAAAAATGCAGTGTCTACAGTCGCCCCCACTTTGATGGGACTTGTGCAGTGTGTGACAGTGACAATCATATCAAAGTTATGCATGCATTTTTACTTACTTGGCTCGCCAGCTGCCTCCTGACTTGTCTGCTGCTTCAAACTGAGTTAATGACGCAGTGGGCCTCGACCCTAGGACGCATCCCAATAACCAATGATGCTGTGGGCCTCGACCCTGAAACGTATCCCAATAACTAATGATGCATGGGCCTCGACCTTGGGACGCATCCCAATAACTGCAATCGACAACGGGGGCCTCCACCCTGGGACGCATCCCAATACCGCTGACAAAATGAGCCTCGACCCTGGGACGCATCCCAATAACCAATGATGTAGCGGGCCTCGAACCTGGGATACATCCCAATAACTGCAATAGACAACGGGGGCCTCGACTCTGGGACGCATCCCAATACCGCTGACAAAATGGGCATCGACCTTGGGACTCATCCCAATAACCAATGATGTAGTGGGCCTCGACCCTGGGACGCATCCCAATAACTGCAATCGACAACGGGGGCCTCGACCCTAGGACGCATCCCAATACCGCTGATAAAATGGGCCTCGACCTTGGGACGCATCCCATAACTGAAACCGATGATGATGTGGGCCTCAACCCTGGGACGCATCCCCAAACTGCTGATGATAAAATGGGCCTCAACCTTGGGACGCATCCCCAAACTGTTGATAATGATGTGGGCCTTAACCCTGGGATGCATCCCCAAACTGCTGATGATAAAGTGGGCCTCAACCCTGGGACGCATCCCCAAACTGCTGATAATGATGTGGGCATCAACCTTAGGACGCATCCCGGCAAAGCTGATACTGATGTGGATGTGTCTCCATACCCGGAGTGTCATACCCGGCAAAGCTGATACTGATGCTAATGTGGGCCTCGCCCCCAGAGTGCCATAACTGGCAAAGCTGATACTGATGCTAATGTGGGCCTCGCCCCCAGAGTGCAATACCCGGCAAAGCTGATACTGATGTGGATGTGTCTCTGTACCCGGAGTGTCGCAGTAATATCTCCATACCCGGAGTGCCGTACCTGGCAAGCTAAACCCCATACCTGAGGTGTCGCGATTGCGTCTCCATACCTAGAGTGCCATACCCGGCAAAACTGATAATGATGATGATGTGGGCCTCGCCCCCAGAGTGCCATACCCAGCAAGACTGATATTGATGTGGGCCTCGCCCCCAGAGTGCCATACCCGGAAAAACTGATACTGATGTCTTCATACCCGGAGTGCCATACCCGGCAAGACTGATATTGATGATAATGCAATGGTTCATTCCCAAACTATGTTGTATGAGATGGTCCATTCCTGAACCGTTACTGTGAGGTGGTCCATTCCGAACCGTGCTCCATTCTCGGAGTGCCATTCCCGACTTGGTCATTCCCGAACCTTGTTCCATTCTCGAATTTCAATTCTCGGATTGTTCATTCTCGAACCCTGCTCCATTCTCGGATTGCCATTCTCAGCTTGCTGAATCTTTCTCTATTGTCGGAGTGCCATTCTCGGCTTGTTCATTCTTGAACCCTGCTCCATTCTCAGATTGTCATTCTCGGCTTGTTCATTCTCGAACCCTGTTCCATTCTCGGATTGCCATTCTCGGCTTGCTGAATCTTTCTCCATTCTCGGAGTGCCATTCTCGGTTTGTTCATTCTCGAACCCTGCTCCATTCTCGGATTGCCATTCTCGGCTTGTTCATTCTCGAACCCTATTCCATTCTCGGCTTGCTGAATCTTTCTCCATTCTCGGAGTGCCATTCTCGGCTTGTTCATTCTCGAACCCTGCTCCATTCTTGGATTTCCATTCTCGACTTGCTGAATCTTGCTCCATTCTCGGAGTGCCATTCTCGGTTTGTTCATTCTCGAACCTTGTTCCATTCTCGGATTGCCATTCTCGGCATGTTCATTCTCGAACCCTGTTCCATTCTCGGATTGCCATTCTCGGCTTGCTGAATCTTTCTCCATTCTCGGAGTGCCATTATCGGCTTGTTCATTCTCGAACCCTGCTCCATTCTCGGATTACCATTCTCGGCTTGTTGATAACGTGGGTCTCAACCCTGGGATTCATTCTCAAAAACTACTGGTGAAGTGGCCCTCGACCCTGGGATTCATTCCTGGAACTCTGATAGTACGGGCCTCGGCCCTATGATTCATTCCTGGATTCCTTCCAAAACTCTGATAACGTGGGCCTCGGCCCTTGGATTCATTCCAAAACTCTGATGACGTGGGCCTCGACCCTGGGATTCATTCCCGGATTCATTCCAAAACTCTGCTGATGTGGTGCTCGGCCCTGGGATTCATTCCCAGATTCATTCCAAAACTCTGCTGATGTGGGCATCGACCCTGGACTCATCCCCAAAATTGAAACTGATATGGGCCTCAACCTTGGGACTCATCCCCAAAACTACTACTCATATGTTGCTGATTCTGGTTGGCTTGTCTTTGCCGCTTTCTCTTTTTCTTCTTTGAAACCTGTGAATACAAAAAAAAAACAAACACAAAAAAAGAATGCAAAATATGTTACGTGTATGCATGCATGCATGAATGAATTTCATATTTCGTTGGGGTTAGGTCTTCCGCCAGTTCTCCAGGTGATTGCTCGGTCTTCTCTCTGGTTCTATGGTTCAATTTCTTATTATTCTTCTTATTCACTGGGTGGTAGACTGGTCGCCCCCAGTCTTGATTTAGCTTTATGCTCTCCGCTGTTTGCACTTGGTCAAGATGAACCACATGGTGGGGCCTTCCATATCATCATAATATATCACATGCTACAAAATAGTCTCAATAGTTATACATGTTATCGTCCTCAATGAATGCCCAGTAATGAAACCAGAGAACATTCAAAACACTCAATGCAACTCAAATATGAGTTTTTGAATAAATGATCTATGCCAGACTCAAAGTGTGTGTGTGTAAAGGTTTTTTCACAGCTTAATCCTTAGGTAAGCCAACTCAATGATTTCGTTTCAAAAATCGGGATCGATGGGTCAAACCAACCTAGATGTCTCAATTATGTTTTGCAATTGCTTTTTCGCGCTCAATGTGGCATGGTTTTATCTTTCTTTTCCTTTGTCTCTCTTTTTTCATTTTTTTTTCTTTTTTTTTGCAACACACCTACCCTTTAAGGTAGCATTTCTCCTCATGGTGGTCCTAATACTCGCCTATGGGTAGCTTCACGCTTATCGGTTATAGGCGGTTTATTTCTTTTCTTTAGAGACCTTTTTTTTTTCCAACCATACCACACATCATAACACAAGCAAGTCAGGATAGACATCTAAGCAAACAGTCATTCATCGACCCGCAATTTCTTCAACTAGTCACCTTGCCAACTACTCAGGTTTTCACCGCTAAGAACCTATAGTGAAGTGCTTACGAGTCTAGCATAGATCAACAATTCAAAGCATCAGATAAAAGCACATCAAGAGTTTATCGTTTCTAAGATTTCATCCTAAAGCAAACGATTTCATCATCGGACTTATGCCTAACTATTAAGGACTAAACAACCTTTTTTTTCTTTTTCTTTTTTTTTTTCCTTTTTCTTCTCTTTTTTTTTTTTCTTTTTTTTTTTTTCTCTTTTTTCTTTTTTTTGAAGGCCCCCCTAATGGTCTTTCTATCCTTACCGTAAGGTTTTCTTATTCTCGATTTCCTTCCCTCGCTATCCATGTTTGCTAAACTCCTCTTGACAAACCCTTTTTTTCTTCTCTAACCCAATAATATCTATGATGGCTTTTAAGACACGGGGTTAACATGATGCGTGTATGCATGAGATGCATGAGATACATGCAATGTATGTAATATATAAGCCCATTTAAGAATTTTTACACTAGTTGGCCCATTATCATTATAAAATATTCAATCATACTATTGCGCGGTGCAAACTTATCCCAGTTGAAAAGGCCCAACAGGTTTACACTTTGCGATAATATGGCTAAACAACTTCAAATGATAAGAGGCCCAAACATAAAATGGCCCATCGACATTTTAGAGGCTTTTGGCCCAACTGTCAAAGGACACGAACTCGTCCCAGTTTAAATGGCCCAACAAGTTCACATCTTTTGACAAAAGGTCCAACTGGATCCAAATGAAGACGGTCCAAAACATCAACATAAAAAAAATTAATAATTTCTACTAGTTCTACGACTAAGGTTCACATGTGGGTTTACGGGAGTGCGGACAAAGGCTCTCGCTGACGAAGGCTCTCGCTGACACTGCCTTTAACTAAACCCCTTCAACCCGCTGTAGACACGGTTAATTAAAGCAAAAATCCAAACATTACAAGATATTATTTCGGGGCCGATTCTCTATCCCCAGTGGAGTCGCCAAACTGTAGGACACAGATGTTGACGACGCTGTTCTAGGCTCGCGGCCAAGTTGGGAGAACGGAATAGCCCGCAGGGAACTAAACCGGAGAAATAACTTGGAGTCGCCACCCGGTGTGAACTGGGACAAAGATTTTAGGCCGTACGCATCCCTCGCAAGGAAAGACCTCAAACGGTTGGGTTCGGAATGGTCCATTACTTATGTCACTTGTAACGATATGATTTGTGCAATAAACTAACCGAATCTACTCAACATGTATGCTCAAAGGTAACTTATATCTAGTCCGCATTCATCAAAATAAATCCTATGACTAAGTTCGCATGCTTTAAAAATAAGTCATTATAACGGCAAGCATATATAACACACGACAATCTCATGAACATGCATCACTTATAATACGGAAAACAAGTAACAACCTAAACATAATGCAAAATCTAAACACAAAATAAATGACTAATCATGCTTAGATAAATAAATAAGAAACTAGGCTAAATCATGCTTAAATAACAAATAAATAATCTACTAACTACATCATGCTCAAATACAAGTTTGGATGAAACGTAATACGTGTCTCTCAAGTAGTACGTGGCGTTGTATCCCGAGTAAAACCGCACTACCGTCCATTCGGATTCGGCTACGGAATTTACGTCCGGGTTTCCATCCGATATACCACAAGAAGGAACACATATTCCACTCATCCAGAATTCACATCATGCCTCAACAAACGACTCTCATGCGATAATATATAAAATAAATAAAAACAAATGAAAGATAATAAATAAAGGGGTGCCCTCAGGTCTAACCTCTTTTTTCGTCTCTCGAAAGCTCGTTACACGGCCGTCGAAAGGGTTGATGTTCTAGAACTTTTCTGGTTCACTAATCCAATGTTTTTCCTCGATGTTTCACTGTTTGGGCTGCTAAATGGGGCTTTATGCATGAAGGAGGGCAAGTGACAAGGCCGGTGGTTTATGTGTGAGGGTTAATGCGACAGTAAGGCTTGTGTGTGAGAGTTAATGCGGCAGTGAGGCTTGTGGGGCAGGTGGCGTTGAAAGGGATTTGGTATGCACTTGTGGCGTGTATTTGTGGCTGGCAACGTGAGGGTGCATGTGGCGTTTGAAAGGGATTTGTGATGTATTCGGTTTAATAAATTAGAGTGTAGCAGAAAGTGAAGAAGGCACACTTCTATCAGCATCAATAGAACCATTCAACACATTGGCGTAACTAGGAGCCCCTTCCACACTAGAACCATAAGACCTCAGCTGATTAGGATCAAAATTGACGAGTTATTAATTTCAGATTTTTCCCTTCCGGCGTCCGTTTCCCGCGACTTCCGTAACTTATCGGGTAGTGCCTCCATACGAGCTCATCATCGGGCTTTATACAAAAATGCAGTGTCTACAAGTATGTAACTTGATATAGACATGGAATTGATAGATGACATGTGCACATGTAGAGGACTGGGGGGACGACGATGCGTAACGCTCTCAGATCCTAGTTCAGGACTAGGGATGATAGATGCCCCTAGATCTTAGATTCAGAGCTTGGAGGGTAGCATAAATCCGCACCCCCAGTTCTAGTTCACTGGCTTGGGGGACGATGATATGTAACGCCCCAAGACCACTAGTTTCAGGGACAGATAGTGGCATGCTTTGGGGGACGGCGATACGTACGCCCCAATGCCATGAATTTGCACTTCTGGCTCTAGTTAGACGTATGGGGGGACGACGATATGTAACGCCCTCATCGTCAGGTTTTTCAGAGACATAGATCAATTTTTATAAAAAGTTTTTAGAAACAGATATTTCAGAAATAGTTTTCAGAATAGACCTTTTAGATACAGGTTTTCAGAACCAGATTTTCAAAAGTAGATTTCAGAAATTGATTCCAAATAGAAGTTTTACAAGATGAATAATTCATTCATATTTCACCAAAAAATATTAAATTTGTTATCAAATAATAATATAATAATAGAAAACATCACGAAACTTTTACGAAAATATTTTTCCGCAAAATGGCATAAAACACGTTTTTGCCCGAACCGACCAACCAATACACATGAGGGCTGCCTAGGTAAGCCCCAATAGTACTTGGGCAGTTCATGGACTGCCCAAACAATGACCTATTCGCTGTTTGGATAGTCGTTACCTGGTAAGCCCGAAACTCGCCCGGTAATGCCGTTTTCGCATATTTTCACTCCGAAAAAATTTTCGGCAATTATTCCAATGGCCAATACACATCCAATACATTTAAATAACATATTTGTCATCACCAAAATTCCAGAATTTCCAGATCTGATCTGGGTGCCAAAAATATCATTTTTCATGCTTTAAATCTAATTTTATCAACATTAATCATATTAATATTTACACCAATAAAAGCGACCACCATTGAAGAACTCAAGAATAATTCTAGGTATTATTAGAGTAGTCATAAAACTCTAGAATGACAAGTTGTTATCAAAGAATCTAAACAAGCTTACTTTACATTAATTAAACTTATTAGTTTCCTTGAAAATATTACACATTCATATATCAATTTTGAAAGCATCCAACCATCACAACATATATTCAAGAGAGGGAAAATTAAATCTACATCTTATGTAAATAGATAGAACCATAGAAATAATTTTCCAATTGAAGAAAGTAAGAAAAATACCTTAATTTTCAAATTTTCTTAAACAAAGCTCTATCTCCTTTTATTTTTCTCTCAAACCTCTATTTTTCTATGTTTTTGGAAGCTTCAAATTATGAAGAAAATGAAAAAACTTTTATTTTATATTATCACCACAATGGCCGAAATTATAGGGCATTTTTTTTATCAGAATTGGTTTCAAATTTTTAATCTAATTAAAGAAGCAAAAACCAAATGATGATATTAGTTAATAGCCATGTGTAACCAATTACAACAAGCCATTAATTTAGCAAATGATGATATTAGATATTAGATATTTTATTTTAATTACTTAATTTATTTAATAATTAAATAACTTAAATAATTAATTAATATAAATATCCAAATATATGTATTATTATTTACATTAAATAACATAATATATTTATTAATGACAAGTGTCAAAATGTCACATTTGATAATTAATTAATGTTAATTTAATAAAATCATGTATTAAATACAAATACACATTAATTAGGAAATAACTGAAATGCCCTTATGCATATATTTTTGTTTAACCGTTAAACGATTCGAATTAACTTATTTAATCCGATAAAGTATTATGAATAATCTGTATTATCCATAACGCGTTGTCCAAGTGCTCAACGAGTACACTTCATATTATGAGACTCTCTAAGTTTAGGTTTATCTATCACGAAATAAAATTTCGTATCCATAATTCACCCACTCATAAATTGTGACGACCACAAATAATCTCTATAAACTATGCAAGTCGAGGTCATTGCATACGTATAATCCCTCTGTCATGGCTATCAATATCATACCGAGGATATAGATAGAAACGTAAAATCCCTAAGGGATAATATAGTCGACTTTCAAATTTACGATCTCTAAATAACACTCGAAACTCGCTTCCGAAGTATACCACAGCCATGGATTTACTAGATCGTAAATATGTACATGATACATATGCCCTATACACAGGATTGACAAATTCTATCTGATACTCACATGATATCATGAGCATGGGTCCACACCCAACGAACAGACGGAGGTCTGATCTAAATAGATCGGTGACGTGATTTCCATCAAAGTGTGAAGGATGACTCATATATCCCTAGTGGTATCTCAAGTCGAATGACCACTATGCTACTCGACTTGAGAAGATTCCAATTGACATTAGTGTACCATCTATTAGGAAATCTTCGGTGAGTCGTTCAGTGTTTATCAAATAAAGACCTACACGTCTATACGAGTCTCCCGAGACTCATGGTTCATTGGAATAAACCATCGGACAAAGTTCGATATACGACATGTACCGGTCTCAGCGGATTTTACTGACTGACCCGTGTTAGTAAATCTTGACCAGGAACTTTATTTGAGAATATACAACTTATAGTGACACTTCCAAATGTCAATTACAAACTACGTTGTAACTGCGCACTACGTTGTAAATCCTGAGGTCTTTCCTTAATATATACATATCACTAAATCGTATTTAGTTTCAATCTAATCGTAATCAGATAGAATACATATATAAAAGCAAGAGGTGCAACAATTAATATGAAATATTATGGAAAAATGGATTGTTCGTATTCATGAATCGAACATAAATACGATCCTGATTGGCTCTCCGAGCACCAAGCCTAACATATTCAATATGGAATTAGTAATATGTGAAATCCATGGGCTCGTGGTACACTGTAGAAGTAAGTTCTAAGTATTATTTAAGAGATTGCTAATAGATACGTCGACGAGATTATACTTATCGAGTTTTGACTTTTATATCTATATCTCTGGGATAATTCGGATACCAGTGACAGATGGATTATACGTATGTGATGACCTCAACCTGTATGATTCAGCGAGTTTATCTGTGGTCGTCATAATTTACGATTGGGTAGACTATGGACACGAAATTGGATTTCTTGACGGATATGCTTAAATCTATAGAGTCTCACTAATGAAACATACTCGTAGAGCACTAGGGCAATATTTATAAATAATATTGATTATTTATAAATCATTTAACGGTTAAACAAAAAGATACATGCTTAAGGGCTTTTCCGATCATTTTCAAATTAATATGTATTTGGATTTAATATATGATTTTATTAAATACACATTAATTAATTGTCAAATAAAGTATTTGACATATATCATAAATATTTATATTTTGAATATTTAGTGTAAATATAATACATATATCTAGATATTTAAATTTAGTAATTGTTGGATTATTTAATTATTAAATAATTAAAATTATTCGATATAAATATATAATGTTATGATTATGTTTGGAGGTGGATTAATATGATTGGTTCACTTGTTGGAACCTATTTAATGTTGAAGTGTTCAAATTGAATAAGTACCTTAACCTTTTTATTAATATAATTTTTGAAGAAAAATGACAATAATTTGTTGGGATGTATGCCATAGAGCTGAATTTAATGTAGATAACTTTATATGTTTTGAAATAAAATGATGCATTATTCATTTATCAAAATTTTTGTTTAATTTTCACATATTATAAATTATCTTGATTACCCTAGATTACTTATGTGCCTTCAGACTTAGTGTATGAGTGTCATACACAAGCGGGTACTTTAAAGCTGAAGTTAGTAATCTTAAACAGTCCATAGAGAGAAAACAAAGCGGGTACTTTGTTTGTGGTTTATCTATAGCTGCGGTCCATTCTATAGTTGTATGGCAACCTTGATCCAAGATCGACCATGTAGAGACATGAAAATGGAGGCACCTTGTATGATGTGATCATATAGGACTGGACCCATATGGAAATGAATTTCTTATAATATCTGTTAAACAAAGAAAATCATTTCGATATACTAGATGGTCATATATGGACTGATCTTAATCCTGAGTGTACTACGTACTCCTGCATGACAGGCTATGTCCTTTGATTTACAAAGGTGAGGTTGATGTAGCAGTCCCGACCAAAAGCTACGTACTTTGGGGAATAGTCTGTGGTGTAGCTGGGAATGTTTTACATGATATGAAGTTCACTACTTCGTGCGAGAAGTAGAGGAGTGTCTTCCTTAAGGGTTGATTCGGTACTTGAACAGTTTGAGCGCTCAAGTCTTTCTATTACGAATAGAAAGATTAAAATTCATAATGGTTATGAATAACTCATTCATTAGAGAATCAATGGCACTAAAGGTATAAATAATTAGAGGGGTATAACAGATATTATGACTTGACTCTAATTACGAGATACTCATGAAGGGTCAATCGTATGTAGTGACTATATCGATAGACACCGATTTGGTTCGGCTTAATATATCATCTACGGCAACGAGAGTGCAACTTCAGGTTTTTAGTGAAATAACCCATTGTTAATAATTCAGAATATTTAATTAAGAGCTTAATTAATATTTTGAGATTATTGGAGCTCGGAACCATAGGTCCATTTGGTCCCCGTGCTAGCTTGATATACTACATCGGATTTAGTATAATTGGATAGTCCAATTATATACTCACATATGTATAAATATTATTAATATGATTAATAATATTATTATGTCACACTTGGAACTTTATGTTAAAGTTTAACATAAGGTTTTATTAATAATTATTTGATAATTATTAATTAAAAATTATTAAATTATATTAGATATATGATTTAATAAATAAGGATATTATTTTGAGATTCCAAAAATGGTTTTTGGAAAGCCTATTGATAGCTTTGGAAGTTATAAATTTGAAAAGGCTATTATATCTTTAATTTTGTAATTTAATTTTGTCATGATGATGACAATCAATTCTTGATTTATGTTACAAAAAATTAAAGAGGAAAATACATGCCTTGGCCGAATCTACCTAAAGGAGGAGGGGAAGAGTTCGTTTGTTTTTGGAAATAAATTAACCTAAGTATAACAGAAAAATTATTTTTCTTTTCATCACAATCTTTTTTGCAACACTAGCCTCCATCTTCTTCTTCTCATATTCTCTCAAAGTGTTGAGAAAACAAAAATAAGAACAAGAAGAAAATAAAATAGAAATACAAGTGTGATTCCATCTTTAAAACGTTTAAGGATTTAATATTATAAGTCTAGCCCACACTAGTTTCCGTTGGTAACGAGACATAGCTCGGAAAGTCGAGTGGTGGATCTGAACATATACAAATGGTTCACGGTAAAAGTTTTGGCTCATCATGGTTCGTCGAGACAAAATGGATTCATCCAGATAGTTCCTAATAGTAGTACCTTAGTGGGGGAGCCAACACCAGACATGTAAACAAAAGAGTCATAAGCTTATAGATGAGTAGCATAAGAAACTACAACATGTGTAGCTAGTGAGAACACCACCACAGGAAGACTCCAGGACAATCTCTACCCTCCCAACCCCCGTTAGACAATAGTAGAAGCGATGAACCTTGAAGGTTGCCTTAAGATACTCACAGGAATAAGTGAAGAATAATGAAAGAAGACCCGAACATAAGATCTACAAGCGTAGCTTAAGAACAGAATAAAAGTAACCGACTGAGTAAAAGAGTTAAAAAAGAAATTATTCAAATGGAGCGGTACAAAGATGAAGTAGTGGTCAAGTAATGACCGAGATATAAAAGAGCATCGATAGACATGGCTAAGGGAATGTAAGAATTGATATCCTTCGAATAAGAAAGCATAGACATAGGCCAGACGAGTCCCAGGAGTAGAACAGAGCAAGAGAGAAGATAAAAAGGTCAACAAGTAAATAGTTGGAAATGAATCTGTCAAGAAGATAGGAGAAAATACCAAGTAAGCAAAAATAGAAGAATGTAACAACAAAGGTTACTTAGTATCAGCCTAAGCCATATGTATGGGTGGTTTAGTAGATTTGTAGCATAGTACGAAATCGAGGAGATAAATTACTGCAATGTTGCAATTAGTATACCAGGTGAATCCTTAAGGTACGGTAAAATGGCATGTATTTGAGTAACGACTCTTAACAGCACTAGATTATGGAAAATAAGTTAGTGTGGAACACTGTAACCAGATTTATAGTAACAATGAAAGCAAAGTACAAAAAAGGGTAAAATATGAGCTTTAGCCATGACCAAATTGCCAGCGTCAATGTTAATAGCAGAGAATGCGATTTAGGCACCAAGGTGCATGCAATTATGCCTGAATCTGTAGCCAATTAAGGAGGACCACTAGGAAACCACCCAGAAGCTACATTTTAAGTACAAGCATCATCGGTAGACAATATCAGTAAACTAAGAAGCCCTAGGCGGTATCATAAGCAGTTGAAGCTTGGAAAGGAGAATATAGAGAGTTAATTAGCTAAGATATGAGAAAGAATATTAAGATCAAGTTAAACAAGTGCAGCTAAAGGAGTATCGAGTAAAATCATTGTTAATAATGACAAGGATCACTCCTGTAAACTTTTTGATTCCGAAAGGGAACATGGGAAGCCTAACCGTGAAACACCAGTATTTCGAGTAAGAGTTAAAGGTACTAACTCAGAAGAACCTGATCGAGTCGAATAATTGTTGAGCATAACTAAAGATCTAGAGAAAATGATTTCCTTGAAGACAATGAATGTTGAGCACAGTTAGAGGTCCAGAAATGAGGTAGTCGAGGATACTCAGTAAAGATCTTATGAGATGAGAACGAGGAAGTACATCTTATTAAAGAACTTAAATGATACTTGATAAGAACTCACTTGGGTTGGAAACCAAGCAAACCCCCAAGCATCTTTCTCAAAACCCCAAGAACTTTGAATTCTGATTCTGTAGGAACAAAACCCAACCAAGATCAGCCCCTAACCACCATGAAACTACCGTCCATGATAACCACAAGCATGAAATCAGATTGTATTTTGCTAGCAATGGAGATGCCACTAAGACACCAGTATTTCTAATAAGAGTCAAAAGTACTAACTAAGAAGAACCCGATCGAGTTGGATAATTGATGAGCCTAACTAAGGACTTAGAGAAAGAGATTTCCTTGGAGATAAATAATGTTGAGCACAACTAGAAGTACAAATATGAGGTAGCCAAGAATACTCAGCAAAAATTGTATGAGACGAGAACGAAGTAGTACCTTTCAGTAAAGAACTTAAGGAATAATCACTGAAGCCACGAACTCTGAAGTAGTTTACCCGGGTATGACTAGAGGAACGACGATCGTTGGGGAATGATATAATATAGTGGATGAATATGAGATGGGTATGTAGTTAATTTAAACTGGTGGTTTATAAGGAACCCATAAATCATGTGATCTATGATAAGATCCCAAGTTTAAAGAGGATTCGAGGACGAATCCTATTTAAGGAGGGGGATAATTTGTAACGACCGGTAGTCTCTACTACTGTTACATATTAGTACTGTGGTATTACGGGATGAATATAAAATAATATAAATTATGTTCGGGCACAAATACACTCATGGAACGACTTTGGGGATGATCGGTTAATCCTCTGAAATTCTGATATGAGACTATATAATGTACCACTCCGAACAGCCTATAGTATTTGGGCCATAACGTTCTCATATGAAATCCAAGGTTTTCGAATTTTATATCACCGAAAAGCTGAGATCGAGATCTACAACTTCTGCGTTGAGCATTTTTCCAAATTCGAATCAGAAAAAGATAAAAAATGTAAGTCAAAATTCGGATGAATAGTAATATCGAAATCAATTGGAAGAATCTCAAACTTTCTACACATATCCACATTTTTCTCCATTTATCCAAATATCGAAAAAAGTCATAGTATAAAAGGAGATTACTATTCACAAATTCATAAAATTAGAAGGAGATAGGAAAGAAGAAAAAACATGAAAGCAAGAATAAGGAGAAGAAAGAGAAGAAGAAAAAAAGAAGAAGAAAAAAAGAAGAAGAAAAAGAAAGGAAGAAGAAGAAAAAAGAAACAAGAAAAAAAATATTTACAACCTCCAAGTTTGGAGAATTAAATAAGAATCAAGCATGAAGAAGTTAATAAAACCATGACCCAAATTTAAACACTTTAAGTTTTAAGGATTTAATAATTTTAGTATGTTGAGAGCTTAAGTAAGATGATGATTGAGTGGTTGTTGTGCTAAAAATGGTGATTTGGGAAACCCCCCCCCCCAAACTTGTTCAACTTTGAGTGAAAAATTAGTGAAGTTAATGGAATGAATATTAGTTAATATTGATAGTGTTGTGAGTGTTTGTTGAGGTTCAATGGAATATTTTATGTAATGGAATTGATATAGAAGTTTTAAGAATGCATTTGGGGAAAATTTAGGCTTGTGAGGGCAAATGCAGAAACCTAAAAATCAGGTTCGCATCGCGACGCGTAATGTAAAATTTTGAGCCATTTCTGGAACGTTTGCATCGCGACGCGCAACATTTTATGTCGCGACGCAAGATCAAAATTACCCCAAAATAGTTTTAAGCCATCCCAGTTCCATCCCAGCATGTTAGAGGTCGTCTTATAGGTCTCGTATTAGTTTGTATTCATACTTTCCATCAAGTCTCAAGCATGATAAGTCTTGTTGTTAGGGATATGCCCTATACCCAACTTGTGGATAGGCTATATGTACATGTATTTGTAATATTTTCATTGATTAATAAAATTGCAATCTTTATTATACGTGTCTTACATAAATTATATGAATCATCAAACACTGTAATAAAGCCCTTGGAGTAATAAGATGATGGCTTCCACGCCTTATGAGAATCATTACTCTCAAACGTTCCTAGTCGTAGTCTTATGAATAATCTGGGCGTTCATAAAGCGGAGAGACTAGCATAATGATATGATCCACCCTTAAGTGGGGTAGCTGATCTCATAGGCTACTAGCGGAGATCCGTCCGCTTTGTGTATCACATGGATGCATGAGTTGCTCGTGTCCATCGAAATGACCGCCGAAAGTTTTCATATGGAGTGTTTATCCCATGTGTCTGTGAGAACTTTCATGTATCGATTATATGACTAGTCCTTAGACTTGAGGTCTTTACAATCTTATGTGTGGATCAAATAACTTTGACATTCTCCTTCCCCGGTTCAAAATATCCGATCATAAGGGTATGATTGGGTCATGTGTTGAAACACATGAAGTTTGTAAAGATACAATAGAGAATCGCCACTCTCTCGGATAATATTTTCTTATAAGAGTAGTATTCCAGTTCGCGGGTTGATATGTGTGATAAGTGCTTGAGACTGTGGCCGCAGCGGAAGAATCATGTGAGATTCTTGGTTAGCATGATTCATGACACTATCAACATCATACCTTTGACCATATGGGTAGACACTTTCTGTACCCTAGGTCAATAGGTGGGGATACAGTGAAGTGAGAGACCGTATCATATGTAAATCGAATACATAATGTGTATATATCTTTCCTTCTCATTTGGGGGCCTTGGCATGTTGCTAGATGTCAACCTTGGTCATTGAAATCGAATGACCATCTGATCGGAGGATAATTTATATTCGATTAAATTATCACGATTCATTTCATGTCCAACTTGAGGGGAACCCAAAAGGTCACACACAACAAATTCGAAATCAATGGTTAACAGTGCACAATACAAATTTAACATCATATATGATTGTTGTAGGAATTGTTCATAAATGGTTCAATGTGCTTAATTATTGAACAGATCATTTATGAGGTTCTATAGTGGCTTAGGGATTAGTGAATGACGATAGGGGCACTTTGGGAATTGGAATAAAAAAAAACGTGAATAGTAATGTGAATAGTAAATATTTTTTTTATTTGTTATTTGTTTTGAATTCCAATTCGGCCCAAACTCTTATTAGGGTTTTATAATCTCATTAAACCACTAAATTAAGATCCAATGGCTAAGATTAAATTAGCTTTTATCCCACATCAGATTCTTAATTAATTTTGTTCTCTTTGGAGCACCTATATAAACCCAATGAATTCTTTACAAATTTTTACACCAAAACCTTTCATATCTTGGGTTTATATAAGTGAACAACTCTAAAGTTTAAGCGTAAGCCATTGATTTTGAGGATCCTTAAGTCTAATTGACTAGAGGAATCTCAAGTTAAACGTTTCGAGGTATTTGCCTAGGCTAGCACCAAGGGCAAAATACCTATGCACTCAAGGCGTAGTCTTGCCGTTGAGTTTTGGCTTTGGTGTGTGTACCTTTGGAGGCCACACACTTAGGTGGATCTTTGGAACGTGGAAGAGTTTGCTGAGTTCGAGAAAAACTTGTAGATTGGAGGGAGGACTGGATGAGTCTTCGGTTCAAGTAAGTCTTTTTCTTTCTTTATTTTAATTAGAGTTCTTATGATAGTTAGCATGTTTAGGTTTATGTTCTTTGCATGTTTTATGAGTTTTTATGCTTAGAATATATAGTAACATGCCTAGGCTTGTAGAATAATAAAAACAAATAGGTCTTGGGCAAAGGGATAGCGGCATCATAATTTGATTTATTAAATTTTCCGCTGCGCACCGGCAGCCACTTCCCAACAGTGGTATCAGCGCGCCGTTTTTGTTTTGATTAGTTCTCTCTCATTTGAACTCACAATTTGGTGTGTAAAAGCTCGTTTGAAAGCTAACACCCTGAACGTAATTTTAGGCATAATTTTGCATGATTTGGTTAAGATTTGAATTGTGAAATTGCATTTAAAGTTCACGCATCTGTAAAAAAATGTGAATAGTAAATTTATTTGATTAAAATAAAATGCAATATCATAATTAAATATTAATCAAAGTTATTTAATGCCTAAAATAATTCCAACATATTAAAACTCATATGCTTGATGATTCTATGTATGATTAGAATTGGCATGATTATTTTAGAGTGCAAGCATCTAGAGACTTTCTAATGAAATAGAGAGTGTATTGCTTATCCCTTAGCTAAGTAATTATTCCGTGGTGAACTTAGTGATTTATTACCTTTAAGGCTAATAGATATAAATCACTTGTTTATAATAAAAGACATTATAAAAGATACAAGTGGGGTGAGACCAAGGTGTTAATAAAACTTTCCAAACTAAAGTTAATTTAACCAAATGTATTACTAGAGTTAGATAATGATTTGGTGTCTTCCTTCACTCACTACCTTTTTATAGCCAAAAGGAAAAGCTGTGAAGACATCTAGATAATCATTTACTCAAAGCTTACCTTAAAGCATATTTAAAGTGTTAGACTAATTTGGAGGATCTATTGTTTATTCCTATCACCAAGGCAATAAGAGACTAAGAGGTAAGGGTATTTAAGAGAGTTCGCTCCACCCTCCATCTGGGGAATTTTCAATGGAGGAATCCATTTCACAGTTATTCACTTAAACTTGCTAAAATCCTCAATAATAATTTAAGTCTAAAATTTGCCTCCCATTGTAAAGTATAGACTCAAAGGGCTTAAACCATATTGGCAGGACTAGGATTTACCAGACTAACCAATACCAATTTGTCCCTAAATCATACTATTGACAATGGTTTGACTTTTCTGAGTCATAAGATGCAGCGACCCTTAGGCGTGGTCTTATAACTTAGTGGCATCGATTGGGAATTTTCAATGGAGGAATCCATTTGACATTTATTCACTTAAACTTGCTAAAATCCTCAATAATAAGGCTTGTAGAATAATCAAAACAAATGGGTCTTGGGCAAAGGGATAGCGGCATCATAATTTGATTTATTAAATTTTTCGATGCGCACTCGCGGCCGCTTCCCAACACTTGTAGCTATAACATATTGATATAATATTAAGCAAAGTAAGCTCTGAAGCTCATTTTACAACGTATATGCTAATCAAGTTTCTGATCATAGATTATCCACAGGAACCGCAATTTTCTTCGATAAGGGATCTAGTGCCAGCCAGATTCTAAAACAGTGAATGAACCTCTTTTCTCAAAATGGTTTTATTTATCAAGTTTTGAATTCAGAATTACTTTTTAAAGCATATATGGTGTTAGACAGAATTTTATTACAGATGTTTTTACAGTGATGTTTTAGAAATATTATTTTTTTTACAACATGAGTTTTGAGATTTTTAGAGGCATGGGGGAAAAACCCATCTTAGTATGTAACTCATGGAATTGACGGATGACATGTGCACATGTAGAGGACTGGGGGGACGGTGATACGTAACGCCCCCAGATCCTAGTTCAGGACTAAGGATGACAGATGCCCCTAGATCCTAGTTTCAGAGCTTGGAGGGTAGCATAGATCCGCACCCCCAGTTCTAGTTCAGTGGCTTGGGGGATTGCGATACGTAACGCCCCAAGACCACTAGTTTCAGGGATATGAGTGGCATGCTTTAGAGGACGGCGATACGTAACGCCCCAAGGTCATGGATTTTCACTCCTGACTCTAATTATGCGTATGGGGGGACAACGATACGTAACGCCCCCATACGTCAGGTTTTAAGAGACAAAACAGTTTTCAGAGATCCGATTTTCAGAAAATAGTTTTTCAGATACAATTTTTCAGAAGCAGATTCTCAAAGTGAATTTGAGTTAATCTTGCAGAAAAAAGTTCAGACAACGAGATTTTTCAGAAAGAAGCTCAGAGTTTTCAAACAGAAAAATAGTTTTCTTATAAAGATATTTCGTGAATTTTTGATTTTAGAACCAAATTTTTTAAAACTGTATTTTAGTTTTTCGTCCACTCACTTAGATCGTGCAACGATCTAACCCATACTCCCAATTTTATGGTTTTTGAGGTATTCTCGGAGGATGAGCTAGGGATGACGAATACTGATGCAGTCACTAGGGTACGGAGTCCACCAGTCCAAGTTAGAAAGAGATTGAGAGTCCAGTCGGAGTAAAATTAAAGTCTTGTATTAGTATTTGGGTTATGTGTAGTCACTATAAAAACAAGTTTTTATAAATATATACGTGTAGGCACTGCATTTTTTGCAAAAAGCCTAATGATGAGCCTCGTATGGAGGCACTACTCGATAAGTTGAGGAAGTCGCGGGAAACGGACGTCGGAAGGGAAAATTCAAAAATTAATACATTATCAAATTTAATTAATTTGTTTAGCCTCAGACTAGCTTGATTGATCTCTGTTTTAAATATTAGCCTCGGCCCAAAACCCCTGCAACCCATAAAAGCCCACATACATAGACACACCCATCTAAAACCCATGCAACCCTTCTAGGCCCACACGCCCAAGCCCAATCCAAGACATTTCAATCACATTTAATCATATGCCAAATCCCTCCCAAATCACCTTCCAAATTAGCCAAGATTGAATCCCTTAATTTGGAAAGAAAATCAAGGAAAACTTAAAGAGAGGGGCGGCCCCCCCACACACACATGATAAAATGAAACCCTAACATGCACAACCCTAAGCCCCCTCTTCTTCCCAACATTCACATGGCAAAACAAAAACACAAAGAAAACCCTAACACTCTCTCGCCTTTCTTTTATCTCTCTCTCACCTCTCTCTTCCATCTTCTCCCCTATCGGAAAACACACAGTAAAAAAAAGAACAAAACAGAAACCCTAAGAGATCTCTCTTACTCTCTCATCTCACTTCTCTCTCTCAGACTTCACTCGGCAACCATAAACAAAATAAACCAAGAAACCTTAAACTCTATCTCATGGCAACGTGACTGCTCATAAACAACAAACTAACCGACCAAAACACAAAACCCCAAGAAGCCAAAACCACATGCCACACACACTCTCTTTTTTAAACACACAGAGACCACTCACAACAAACCGACTCACACACACTGCCAACAAATAAACACTGCCAAACCGACTCACACACACTGCCAACCGACCGATACACCACAAAATAATAAAAATCATCGAGCCAAATACTCTAACAAAGCCGCAAACTAACCACCCAACGACTGAAGCAATAAGCCACCAAAAGCCCTTCATTAACGTGAAAACAGTCCCCAAAACCAACCAAATCAACGTGAATAAATAGCCCCGAATCGAGTGTAGAAAACAGTCCAAATATACCCCAAAACCAGAAGCAAACAGGCACCAACCAATCCCATTATCGAGAAGAAAACAGTCCCAAAAGCCACTAAAAATCAGCCCCCGAACCAGTGAATAAAAAACAAAGAAAACAGCAGCCCAAGACAGTAAAATAGTGAGAAAAACATTGAAACGGTGAACTAGAAAAACAACGAAGCATTAACCCTTCCAGTGACGTCCCAACGCACTCTCGAGAAGCGACTTAAAAGGTAATACCTGAGACCAACAATAAAATAATTCATCGTATTAAAAACGGCCAAATTCTTTGGTCACACTTTTCTTTATTTCGTATTTATTTCGTTGCTTATCCTGTTTAATTCATCGTTATTTTATTATTTTCATTTTATGTCGTTATTTATTTCATCGTTATTTTATTTCGCATTCATATTCAGCATTATTTATCTTTTTATTTATTTATTCACTTTTATTGTCATTTTAATGTTATGCCTTTATTTTTGTTTATGTTTTGTTTACTTTCATGTCAGTTTACATTATGTAATGATTGTATGTGTTATCTATTGCGGTATATCGGATGGAAACCTAGATAGAATTACATCCTCATTTGTTGGTGTAATTGGTACTAACAGCTCAGCTTCATCCTCGTCAGAATCTGAATAATAAAAGTCAAATAGAGACTTTGCTGGTTTGGGCTCCTGAACTGATACCTCCGATTTTTGTTACTGCTAAGCTTCGTCCTCTGTTATGATGTCATGATGAATCTCAGGATATTCGAAGGCTTCTTCAGTATTATTTGAATTTGCTCCGTGAGATATGTGATTCAGGTTATCTGTTAATTGTCTAACTTGATCTGTCATCCTCTGTATAGACGCCGCTTGACTCTGAATTTGTGCATCAAATTGAGCTTCCCGTTCCTTGAACCAATCTTTGAGCATGTGAATCAACTGATCTTCCTCTGATGGTTCTGGTTCTTGATGAAGATCGTAGATGGATGGTGGATAAGATGGAAAATGTGATGGTTCTTCATACCTTGAATGATTATGAAAATTTTGCCACTCTAAAAGGTATATGCATTGATCACTCGGGTGGTTACCATCGCATATCTCACATCTCCCCATTGCGTTCTGTTGAGCAAATGTAGTATTGCTTGACATCCAGTGATAGTTAGGCTGGTCAACAGGCCTCAGAAAACCGGACTGTTGCTCTCTAATTTGGGGTGTATCTTCTTCAAGTATAGCTCGTAATCTTTAAATCTCCCAATAGTGTTCCATTTCAACCACCTGAAAAACAAAAGAAGAAAATAAAAATTACGAATAAAAATAAAGAAAATTAGATACAAGTAAATTAAATAGCTTCAAAATTAATAACTC
This sequence comes from Zanthoxylum bungeanum, assembly GCA_019454045.1. NCBI lineage: Eukaryota > Viridiplantae > Streptophyta > Magnoliopsida > Sapindales > Rutaceae > Zanthoxylum > Zanthoxylum bungeanum. The sequence goes on along the minus strand of SKCR01023466.1, from coordinate 282,275 downwards.
AAGAAATATAAGTCCCCGGCAACGGCGCCAAAAACTTGATCGGCGTAAACACACACGTATAATGCAAGCGCATGTGTCGTTCAAGTAGTATAAAAATTTCGATCCCATGAGGACTTAATTCCCACTGTTGTTATTAATTATTGATACTATTTATTTACAGGTATCTAATTATAGGGAGAAGAGAATGATTGCTTTTGTTGGTTGAATGTGGATTTGATAAAAAAAATACTTAAAGATACAAAAGAAAATACTAAGGAAAATAACAAAAGACTCAAAGATCTAGGGTTGTGACTCCACACAATATTATTATAAAGATGAATTGATTCTCTTATATATGTGTAATAAATTAGTTGCTAACCTGGAACACAAAGATATGCAAAAGCCTATTTCGATGGTCAGATGCAAATACCCAGTATAACCCAATTGAACCATATGTCTATGTCAACCAAATTACCTGGATTCATTAAGTTTAAGTTCCAATAATGGCTACCCCCGCCCGACATGTATATGTCTATCCTGTAAGGAAATCTATTAAAGGGTTATCTATCCTCAAGGAAGATCGTGAGTTATTGAATCTTATGCTGAAACCTAAAATCTCTTCGTCAAGTTCATTTTAAGTTTACCAAATCAATCTTATTAATGGCCAATTAACAAGAAGCATTAAGCTTAAGACTTAATAAACAAACTAAAGAATTACCCAATATAATTAAATCAATTATTAAGCACGTGAATAATGTGTTTCATCCATTCCCTAGAATAAAAGACAATGCTGGGGGTTAGATGATCCATATTTAATATTTCATATCTAGGAATCTCACTTATTATAATATATAAATTATTTTCTGTTCTGCTTTCTTAGGAATTAATAATGTTAAACATTTAAAACCAGCCATATAGGCAGTAATCCATTTAGTCCAACTACACCAACCATATAGGCGGTAATTATCTGTCACATAAAGACCAGCCATATAGGCGGTAAAGTAATTTATATTTAGACTAGTCATATAGGCGGTAATAAAGTCTGCCATTAATTAATCTGGTTAAATTATTTTTTAAATATTATAATTAAGTGAGATTAACCTAGATAATTATATTAAATGTTTCACCTTTTACCCCAGCGGAAAAATTAACTACAAAACATAAAAGTAAATAAATAAAAGTTGTAATAAAAATTAAAAATAAAAATACATAATTTAAATATTATTAATAATTACAAAATAGATGATATCCTATGAAATCAGGGAAAAAAATCCCAAAGAAAGCATGGAAGAAATGAGTTGCAAATGGCCCCAATTTATGGGCATCTGATCGGCCACAAGTCGCGATGCCAAATTCCTTCTTGCATCGCGACGCGAGGCTGTGTTGACTCGGTCAAACGCGCGTTGATCTGTTGACTTGCTGACGTGGCACGCGAAATCTGTCGCCCAATTGAATTTCGACACGTGGCACGCGGTATGATCGGTCCAATGACATGTTGACACGTGGCAGAAGTTGATTCGTGGATGATTCGGTCCATTCAGGAGATGACACGTGTCACGCGGAGTGTCGGCACCATAGAATTGTGACACGTGGGCACGGCGCATGTTAGCAGATCTTCTGTGATGATGACACGTGGCACGTCGGACGTTAGCAAGTCAAATTTCTCAGATTTTGACACGTGTCTCTGGCGCAGGTTAGCAGAATGCGGCTCACGTTAGACTAAAATTCCCTTTTGCGTCATTTTTGTCTGTTTTTGCCCCAAATTGCTTCCAATGCTTCCCAAAATTTATTTATTTGCAAAATAACAATAAAACATATCAAAATGTTCATGAAACTCGAGAAACTATACAAAATATTAGGTCAAATGAGTGGGAAATAGTGATATAATTACCACTCATCACACCCCTAAACCTAACATTTTACTAGTCCTCGAGCAAAACACAAAATAAAATAAAATTAAGCTAAGCCACTTTCGTAGGGATCATGGTTGCATTTAGCAGATGCAACAAGACTTTTAAATCCCTAGGTGTCCATAGTGGATGAGTTTTAATCTCTTGAGTGTTTACAGCGACGATACCCACAAACGTCTTATAAAAGTAAAAAGATAGTAAAACTAATGCACACAAAAGCAAAAAGACAAGAGAAAAGAGAATAAGGAAGTTAGTGACTAATTAGGTGAAACTTCTACTCCAAGTTACTAGTTGTTTTCTTTCTTTCTAAATTACCGAAAAGTAAATCTTCCGATTATTTTTTACCATTCTCCATAAACACAGCCAACAAAATATTAATCAACTCATTTTTACCCACAACAGTCACAAGTGCAGTTGATAAGAGAATAATATTTTTGTCCTAAAGTTCTATCAGATTTCACACCTTTTTGTAGCAATGGAAAAATTTTTCTGATTTTTTCTAATTCTTGCTTTGATTTTTGAATTTATTTTTTTATTTATATACAATATCTTCCATCTATGTAATGAGCTTTGTGACGGTGGCTCCCAAACCAGTTGTCTTTAGGGCACCAGGTGTTAAGACACCTCTACGGACTTAATTACTCAGACTTCAGATATATATATTTATTTGGCAACATCTTTGATCCATGTAACGAGCTTTGGGCCAGTGACTCCCAAACCAGTTGGGTTTAGGGCACTAGGTGTTAAAACACCCCTACAGACTTAATAACTCGGATCTCAGCCCCCTTTTTTTTACTCCATTGCCATTTATAGATGCTTCCTCCATTTAAACTAGAGCAATGAATATTACAAACTTTTCAATTACAGCTCATGTCCGTATGTTACCATGCATGTTGATAATACCTGCCAACTGAGCATATAAAGATTCATTTTAGTCAGTTTTATAGAGAATTTACAAATTAAATAATTCAAAAGGAAATAAACAAAAATTAACTTATTTCAAAAATTGGTTTGAGATATGTATCAAGAGTGGAAACTCCTTACACAGCTATCTCTCACCAATTTCACCTTTTTAGTCAAAATAAAAACACAAAAACGCAAAATGTTTTTTTTTGTAATTTTTGAAAAAAATTTCAAATTTTTTTTTTGTATTTTTCGAAAAAATTTGGACTAAAAATCTAATAAAAATAACACAAAATAAACTAGTTACTAATCAACTATTCCCTCCCCCAAACCTAAATGAGACATTGTCCCCAATGTCTTAAACAGTAGAAGAAGAGTTTAGAAGATCATACCAGGTTAACCGAAATTCTATTAACAAAATTACCGATTAAGATCTATGTCCAATTACGCTTCTTACCACGATCGCTATCTGACCAGTTCAACTTGGAAAGAATTGGGTTGATTTTTGGTTCAAAGGCTATGATTTGGTCAATTAATTACTCGTCCTTTGTTGCAGTCAGGAAAATATCTTGTACAGATTTTGTGACGAACTCATGTCTTTTGGCTTCCGCAAGAAATACAAACAGAAAATCGAAAAAATGTTCAATGTTGAGTAATCCAATGGGCTTCCGATGAATGTTCAAATGCGCCCATGATGCTACTGTGAATATCTCTTCAAACGTTCCGAGCCCACCTGATAAAGTAATAAATGCATCAGCAGTATTAACCATTTCAAGGATTTGTTTGGACATCCCCGAGACAATGCATTCATCTCCATTTGTTTTTCCGATTATGTGTTCGTCCGCCAAAGTTTTTGGAATGATTCCCAAAACATGACCGCCACCCTCCTGAACTGTTTTTGAAATGATTCCCATTAATCCAAGATTGCCACCGCCATATACTAGGTCCATATTTGGTTCTGCTATGACTCTCCTGAATTCATTTGCAGCCTTAATGAACTCTGGTTTATTACCAGAGTTGGATCCACACAAAACACAAATTCGCTTGACTCGCTGCTGTGAAGTTGCTTCCATTTTCCCTCTCTTATTTGGATGTATATCTGGATGTGTCGAAGAGAGAAATGTAGACCTGAATTTATAGAACCTGAAAATGGGTGAGTAATAGTAGCACTAGTACCTGCCAAATGACAATTATTAGATGAACGTGAAAATAAATCGTGAAAAGTCAAAAAATTTTGATCTTGTCGGCGAAAATAAAGGAAATAAAAATAGAGAAGCAAATCAAAGTAATTATTAAGGCAACGAAATTGTGTACGTAATACGCTACTAGCTTAGTATAAATTCATTAGGATGCGTCTCAAGAATCCATTCTTTACTCAGCCATCACAAATGAATTAGCTCTCTTCTTTGTGATTGCCAAACACCATTCCTTCTTTCTTAAAATGCTTCATTTGTGTTTTTCCCTACAAAAATATCAAACAATATTAAAAACTCTACAACATGTATACACAAAATATGGAAACAGAAATTACAAAAAATTGCAAGGGTTGCCTCCCTGCTAGCGCTAAATTTTTCATTTTCAGCCAGACGTGACTGAAATCCATCTGTCAAGGAGGTTTCAGTGTCGTTTTGGATGTTCGATTAAAGACAATCCCATGAGCGTTACTTTTGAAGGGTCTCTTCCAACGGTAAGGTAGCAAAAAGAATTTTGTCCCATTCAGTGCTTGTGCAACCTTCTTAAAATTTATCGCTCCAGTGGTTCCTGAAAAGAAAGAAAGAAAATAAGGAGGTCTCGTATGGTGCTTGACTTTGAATGGAAGTTCCATTCTGTCAAGCTTCTGGGCGATATCTCTGATATGTACTCCTCAAAACAGTGATGTTTCGCCTGAATTCACTGGATCTTCAATAAGGTCAGACATTTGCTCTGCTTCTTGCTCCACCTTTTCTTCACAGATAAATTTTAGGATTTCCGCACTCAATTCTTCATCTGTCATATGTGAAATGCATGCTCCATAAGTGTCAACCTGCGGATGTAAAGAGATGTAAGATTTTAGGTCTTCATCCTCTGATATGACTGGCTCAGGTAGCTCGTTTTCAAACATTAGTGCAAAGCATTCTCCAAGATCTTCATTTTGAGGATACAAAATTCCATCCTCATTTGTTGGTGTAATTGGTACTAACAGCTCAGCTTCATCTTTGTCAGAATCTGAATAATAAAAGTCAAATAGAAACTTTGCAGGTTTGGGCTCCTGAACTGATACCTCCGATTCTTGATACTGTTCAGCTTCGTCATCTGTTATGATGTCATGATGAATCTCAGGATATTCGAAGGATTCTTTAGTATTATTTGAATTTGCTCCGTGAGATATGTGATTCAGGTTATTTGTTAATTGTCTAACTTGATCGGTCATCCTCTGTATAGACGCCGCTTGACTCTGAATTTGTGCATCAAATTGAGCTTCCCGTTCCTCGAACCAATCTTTCAGCATGTGAATCAACTAATCTTCCTCTGATGGTTCTGGTTCTTGATGAAGATCGTAGATGAATGGTGGATAAGATGGAAAATGTGATGGTTCTTCATACTTTGAATGATTCCGATAATTATGCCACTCTGAAAGGTATATGCATTGATCGCTCGGGTGGTTACCATCGCATATCTCACATCTCCCCATTGCGTTCTGTTGAGCAAATGTAGTATTGCTTGACATCCAGTGATAGTTATGCTGGTCAACAGGCCTCAGAAAACCGGACTGTTGATGTAATCATTCTATCTCCCAATAGTGTTTCATTTCAACCAACTGAAAAACAAAAGAAGAAAATAAAAATTACGAATAAAAATAAAGAAAATTAGATACAAGTTAATTAAATAGCTTCAAAATTAATAACTCAAGAAATATAAGTCCCCGGCAACGGGCCCAAAAAAATTGGCCGGCGTAAACACACATGTATAATACAAGCGCACGTATCGTTCAAGTAGTATAAAAATATCGATCCCACGAGGACTTAATTCCTAATGTTGTTATTAATTATTAATACTATTTATTTACAGGTATCTAATTATAGGGAGAAGATAATGATTGCTTTTGTTGGTTGAATGTGGATTTGATAAATAAAATACTTAAAGACACAAAAGAAAATACTAAGGAAAATAACAAAAGACTCAAAGATCTAGGGCTGTGACTCCACACAATATTATTATAAAGATGAATTGATTATCTTATATATATGTAATAAATTAGTTTGCTAACCTGGAACACGAAGATATGCAAAAGCCTCTGTCGATGGTCAGATGCAAATACCCAGTATAACCCAATTGAACCATATGTCTATGTCAACCAAATTACCTGGATTCATTAAGTTTAAGTTCCAATAATGGCTACCCCCGCCCGACATGTATATGTCTATCCTGTAAGGAAATTTATTAAAGGTTATATATCCTCAAGGAAGATTGTGAGCTATTGAATCTAAGGCTGAAACCTAAAATCTCTTCGTTAAGTTCATTTTAAGTTTACCAAACAATCTTATTAATGGCCAATTAACAAGAAGCATTAAGCTTAAGACTCAATAAACAAACTAAAGAATTACCCAATATAATTAAATCAATTATTAAGCACGTGAATAATGTGTTTCACCCATTCCCTAGAATAAAAGACAATGCTGGGGTTAGAGGATCCACATTTAATATTTCATATCTAGGAATCTCACTTATTATAATATATAAATTATTTTCTGTTCTGCTTTCTCATGAATTAATATTGTTAAACATTTAAAACCAGCCAAAGGCAGTAATCCATTTAGTCCAACTACACCAATCATGTAGGCGGTAATTATCTGTCACATAAGGACTAGCCATATATGCGGTAAAGTAATTTATATTTAGACCAGTCATATTGGTGGTAATAAAGTCTGCCATTAATTAATCTGGTTAAATTATTATTTAAATATTAATTAAGTGAGATTAACCTAGATAATTATATTAAATGTTTCACCTTTTACCCCAGCGGAAAAATTAACTACAAAACATAAAAGTAAATAAATAAAAAGCTGTAATAAAAATTAAAAATAAAAATACATAATTTAAATATTATTAATAAATACAAAATATATGCTATCCAATGAAATCAGGGAAAAAATCCCAAGGAAAGCACGGAAGAAATGAGTTGCAAATGGCCTCAATTATAGGCATCTGATCGGCCACGCGTCGCGACGCCAAATTCCTTCTTGCGTCGCGACGCGAGGCCGTGTTGACTCGGTCAAACGCGCGTTGATCTGTTGACTTACTGATGTAGAACGCGAAATCTGTAGGCCATATGGAATTTTGAAATGTGGCATGTGGTATAATCGGTCCAATGACATGTTGACACGTGGCAGACGTTGACTCACGGATGATTCGGTCCATTCAGGAGATGACATGTGTCACGCGGAGTGTCGGCACCATAGGATTGTGACACGTGGGCACAGCGCATGTTAGCAGATCTTCTGTGATGATGACACGTGGCACGGTGCACGTTAGCAAGTCAAATTTCTCAGATTTTGACACGTATCCCCGGCGCAGGTTAGAAGAATGCGGCGCACGTTAGACCAAAATTCGCTTTTGCGTCATTTTTGTCTATTTTGGCCCTAAATTGCTTCCAATGCTTCCCAAACTTTATTTATCTGCAAAATAACAATAAAACATATCAAAATGTTCATAAAACTCGAGAAACTATACAAAATATTAGGTCAAATGAGTGAGAAATAGTGATATAATTACCACTCATCACACCCCCGAACCTAACATTTACTAGTCCTCGAGCAAAACACAAAATAAAATAAAATTAAGCTAAGCCACTTCGTAGGGATCATGGTTGCATTTAGTAGATGCAACAAGCCTTTAAATCCCTAAGTGTCCCTAGTGGACGAGTTTTAATCTCGTGATGGTTTACAGCGACGATACCCACAAACGTCTTATAAAAGTAAAAAGATAGTAAAACTAATGCACACAAAAGCAAAAAGACAAGAGAAAAAAGAATAAAGAAGTTAGTGACTAATTAGGTGAAACTTCTACTCCAAGTTACTAGTTGTTCTTTCTTTCTAAATTACCGAATAAGTAAATCTTCCGATTATTATTTACCATTCTCCATATACACAGCCAACAAAATATTAGTCAACTCATTTTTATCCACAACAGTCACAAGTGCAATTGATAAGAGAGTAATATTTTTGTCCTAAAGTTCTATCAGATTTCACACCTTTTTTGTAGCAATGTCAATTTTTTTCTGATTTTTTCTAATTTTTTCCTTGATTTTTGATTTTATTTTTTATTTATATACAATATCTTCCATCTATGTAACGAGCTTTGGGTCAGTGGCTCCCAAACTAGTTGGCTTTAGGGCACCAGGTGTTAAGACACCCCTACATACTTAATTACTCAGACTTCAGATATATATATTTATTTGGCAACATCTTCGATCCATGTAATGAGCTTTGGGCCAGTGACTCCCAAACCAATTGGATTTAGGGCACTAGGTGTTAAAATACCCTTACGGACTTAATAACTCGGATCTCAGACCTTTTTTTTTACTCCATTGCCATTTATAAATGCTTCCTCCAATTAAACTAGAGCACTGAATATTACAAACTTTTCAATTATAGCTCATGTCCATATGTTACCATGCATGTTGATAATACCTGCCAACTGAGGATATAAAGATTCATTTTAGTCAGTTTTATGGAGAATTTACAAATTAAATAATTCAAAAGGAAATAAACAAAAATTAACTTATTTCAAAAATGGGTTTGAGATACGTATCAAGAGTGGTAACTCCTTACACAACTATCTCTCACCAGTTTCACCTTTTTAATCAAAATAATTTTTGGTTCAAAGGCTAGGATTTGGTCAATTAATTCATCGGCCTTTGTTGCAGTAAGGAAAATATCTTGTACTGATTTTGTGACGAACTCATGTCTTTTGGCTTCCGTAAGAAATACAAACAGAAAATCGAAAAAATGTTCAATGTTGAGTAATCAAATGGGCTTCCGATGAATGTTCAAATGCGCCCATGATGCTACTGTGAATATCTCTTCAAACATTCCGAGCCCACCTGGTAAAGTAATAAATGAATCAGCAGTATTAACCATTTCAAGGATTTTTTCGGACATACCCAAGACAATGCGTTCATCTCCATTTATTTTTCCGATTATGTGTTCGTCCGCCAAAGTTTTTGGAATGATTTCCAAAACATGACCGCCACCCTCCTGAACTGTTTTTGAAATGCTTCCCATTAATCCAAGATTGCCATCGCCATCTACTAGGTCCATATTTGGTTCTGATATGACTCTCCCTAATTCCTTTGCAGCCTCAATGAACTCCGGTTTATTACCAGAGTTGGATCTACAGAAAACACAAATTCGCTTGACTCGCTGTTGTGAAGTTGCTTCCATTTTCTCTCTCTTATTTGGATATATATCTGGATGTGTCGAAGAGAGAAATGTAGAGATGAATTTATAGAACCTGTAAATGGGTGAGTAATAATAGCACTAGTAACTGCCAAATTACAATTATTAGATGAACGTTAAAATAAATCGTGAAAAGTCAAAAAATTTTGATCTTGTCTGCGAAAATAAAGGAAATAAAAATAGAAAATCAAATCAAAGCAATTATTAAGGCAACGAAATTGTGTACGTAATACGCTACTAGCTTAGTATAAATTCATAAGGATGCGTCTAAAGTATCCATTCTTTACTCAGCCATCACAAATGAATTAGCTCTCTTCTTTGTGATTGCCAAACACCATTCATTCTTTCTTAAAATGCTTCATTTGTGCTTTTTCCTACAAAAATATCACAAAATATTAAAAACTATACAACACAAAATATGGAAACAGAAATTACAACAAATTACATGGGTTGCCTCCTAGCTAGTGCTAAATTTTTCGTCTTCAGCCAGACGTGACTGAAATCCATCTGTCAATGAGATTTCAGTGTTGTTTTGGATGTCCGATTAAAGACAATCCCATGAGCGTTACTTTTGAATGGTCTCTTCCAACGGTAAGATAGCAAAAAGAATTTTGTCTCATTCAGTGCTTGTGCCACCTTTTTAAACTTTAGGATTTCCGCACTCAATTCTTCATCTGTCATATGTGAAATGCATGCTCCATAAGTGTCAACCTGAGGATGTAAAGAGATGTAAGATTTTAGGTCTTCATCCTCTGATATGACTGGCTCAGGTAGCTCGTTTTCAAATATTAGTGCAAAGCATTCTCCAAGATCTTCATTTTGAGGAAACAAAATTCCATCCTCATTTGTTTGTGTAATTGGTACTAACACCTCAGCTTCATCCTCGTCAGAATCTGAATAATAAAAGTCAAATAGAGACTTTGCTGGTTTGGGCTCTTGAACTAATACCTTCGATTCTTGATACTGCTCAGCTTCGTCCTCTATTATGATGTCATGATGAATCTCAGGATATTCGAAGGCTTCTTCAGTATTATTTGAATTTGCTCCGTGAATATGTGATTCAGGTTATCTGTTAATTGTCTTACTTGATCTGTCATCCTCTGTATAGACGCCGCTTGACTCTGAATTTTTGCATCAAATTGAGCTTCCCGTTCCTCGAACCAATCTTTGATTATGTGAATCAACTGATCTTCCTCTGATGGTTTTGGTTCTTGATGAAGATCGTAGATGGATGGTGGATAAGATGGAAAATGTGATGGTTCTTCATACCTTGAATGATTCCGAAAATTCTGCCACTCTGAAAGGTATATGCATTGATCGCTCGGGTGGTTACATTCGCATATCTCACATCTCCCCATTGCGTTTTGTTGAGTAAATGTAGTATTGCTTGACATCCAGTGATAGTTAGGCTGGTCAACAGGCCTCAGAAAACCGGACTGTTGCTCATTAATTTGGGGTGTATCTTCTTCTAGTAAGGCTCGTAATCTTTCTATCTCCCAACAGTGTTCCATTTCAACCACCTGAAAAACAAAAGAAGAAAAAAAAATTATGAATAAAAATAAAGAAAATTAGATACAAGTAAATTAAATAGCTTCAAAATTAATAACTCAAGAAATATAAGTCCCCGGCAACGGCGTCAAAAACTTGACCGGCGTAAACACACACGTATAACGCAAGAAATGAGCTGCAAATGGCCTCAATTTATTGGCATCTGATCGGCCACGCGTCGTGAGGCTGTGTTGACTCGATCAAACGTGCGTTGATCTGTTGACTTACTTACTTGGCACACGGAATCTGTCGGCCCAATGGAATTTCGACACGTGGCACGCGTTATGATCGGTCCAATGACATGCTGACACGTGGCAGACGTTGATTCGCGGATGATTTGGTCCATTCAAGAGATGACACATGTCACACGGAGTGTCTGCACCATAGGATTATGACACGTGGGCACGGCGCATGTTAGCAGATCTTCTATGATGATGACACATGGCACGACGCACGTTAGCAAGTCAAATTTCTCAGATTTTGACACGAGTCCTCGGCAGAGGTTAGGAGAATGCGGCGCACGTTAGACCAAAATTCCCTTTTGCGTCATTTTTGTCTGTTTTGGCCCCAAATTGCTTCCAATGCTTCCCAAACTTTATTATCTTTATCTGCAAAAATAACAATAAAACATATCAAAACATTCATAAAACTCGAGAAACTATATAAAATATTAGGTCAAATGAGTGGGAAATAGTGATATAATTACAACTCATCACACCCCCGAACCTAACATTTTGCTAGTCCTCTAGCAAAACACAAAATAAAATAAAATTAAGCTAAGCCACTTTTGTAGGGATCATGGTTGCATTTAGCAGATGCAACTAGCCTTTAAATCCCTAGGTGTCCATAGTGGAAGAGTTTTAATCTCGTGAGAGTTTACAGCGACGATACCCACAAACGTCTTATAAAAGTAAAAAGATAGTAAAACTAATACACACAAAAGAAAAAAGACAAGAGAAAAGATAATAAAGAAGTTAGTGACTAATTAGGTGAAACTTCTACTCCAAGTTACTTGTTGTTTTATTTCTTTCTAAATTACCGAATAAGTAAATATTCCGATTTTTTTTGCCATTCTCCATATACACAGCCAACAAAATATTAAACAACTCATTTTTACCCATAACAGTCACAAGTGCAGTTGATAAGAGAGTAATATTTTTGTCCTAAAGTTCTATCAGATTTCACACATTTTTGTAGCAATGGAATAATTTTTTCTGATTTTTTCTAATTTTTTCTTTGATTTTTGATTTTATTTTTTATTTATATACAATATCTTTCATCTATGTAACGAGCTTTGGGCCGGTGGCTCCCAAACTAGTTGGCTTTAGGGCACCAGGTGTTAAGACACCCCTACTGATTTAATTACTCAGACTTCAGATATATATATTTATTTGGCAACATCTTTGATCCATGTAACGAGCTTTGGGCCAGTGACTCCCAAACCAGTTGGCTTTAGGGCACTAGGTGTTAAAACACCCATACGGACTTAATAACTCGGATCTCGGACCCTTTTTTTTTACTCCATTGCCATTTATAGATGCTTCCTCCAATTAAACTAGAGCACTGAATATTACAAACTTTTCAATTACAGCTCATGTTTATATGTTACCATGCATGTTGATAATACCTAGACCCGGCCGGCGGTTCGGATCCGAACCGAACTGGCCGATTTCCGGATCCACATGTGTGGAACCGGAACATTGAACCGAGCGGAACCGACCGGTTCGGCTCGGTTCCGGTTCGGATCCGAACATTTTTTTTTAAATTTTGAAAATAAATTAAAATAAATGAGATTAATTTTATAAATAAATAAAATTATTACATTGAAGAGCTTGCGCTTAAATTTTTAAAAATTTAAGTTGCCTACGTATCCCCCAAGGGTGAGAGGAATCAAAGCTCACGTAGTTCCATTACAATTTTAAGTCATATCCCCTTTGTAAATTTACAATTTTACAATTATCAATCATCATTATCAGTTGATCCTTCGGCTCCGGTTCCTCTTGCACTTGTTGTTGCACTTGCAGATGCATTATCGAACAAATCTTCAAAATCATCATGGGCATCTTCTTGTTGTCTCAAATCAGCTCGAGTCTAATCATCCACACAAGCTGTTGCTTCTAGAGTGCTTGGATGTAATGAAGATCGCCTAGCTTCCAATATATTACCTCCCAAGCTGAAGGCTTGCTCAACCGCAACGGTGGAAATATGTGCTGCCAATATCTCTTTAGCAATAATTGATAAAACATTATATATATTTTGATGTCGGTTCCACCATTCAAGGATTTTAAAATTTTTACTAACTAAATTTTCAGTAGAAAACTCGAAATTTGTAGATAAATAATTATCTAATTCAGGGTTATTAGTTGTCGTATCCCTAGCTTTTTTATTTCGTTGCAATAACCAACGATCCCCTGCGCTAAGTCTTGTTTGAATTACCGGTTCGCTACTACTAGATTCACCTAATGTTCCTAAGTTATATCGTACAATATAATCATTAAATAAATCAATTAAATCATTTCTTAATTTCGTCATTATTCTTGTAATATCAATTTCATCTAATATTCCTAAATAACCATAGTAAGCTTGTAAAGCACCATTCCAACCTTCTAATTTAAATCTAGGATAAAAAACAGCAGTAATAAGATAAAGTAAAGGAATTTCTCTAAAATAATGCAACCATTTTACCTTCATAGCAGTAATGGCTTCGAACAAAACATGATCATTAGGATCGCTACTTTTCCAAAGTACCAACAATATTCAAACTTTCAAGAAGAAATAAATGTACTGTAGGATAATAAACACCGCTAAAAATTAAAGTAGCATCATTAAAAACTTTTAAACTATCTAAAAAATTTTCTCAAATATCCCATTGACTGGGATAAAGTGTGATATTTTGAACATGTTGAGAAAAAAAAACTACATAATGCATCTTTGTATTGAAATGCTTGACATAAAAGAAAATAAGTTGAATTCCAACGTGTTGGAACATCTCTTGAAAATTTAATCGGTTTAATACCATTTTAGACCGTCTTGAACACATAAGTTAAGGACATGACATGTACAACAAATATGAAAAAATCGACCCCCTAAATTTGGTTCACATAAGGATTTTAAATCATTGATGGATGCAGTATTTGCAGATGCATTATCAAATCCAATTGTTAAAATTTTTTCTATTAAACCATATTCATAAAAAATTACCTTCATTATTCTATAAATATTATGTGCAGTATGTTGGTCATCAAAAACTCTAAATGCAATAAGTCGTTTTTTCATGGTAAATGATGCATCAATCCAATGACAAGTCACACCCATGTATGAGTGTGTTTGCCAATGGTCACTCCAAATATCAGAACATATAGAAATATAACCTTTCATCTCTTTAAATATTTCATTTAAAATAATTTTTCCATCTTTATATAATTTAAAAATATGACGTTTTGTTGTGTTTCGAGTCATTCTACATGCAGAAGGGTTTAAAGCATTATGCACGTAATAGTAAAATGAAGTTTTTCACCAAAGCTTAAAGAAAGATGTGCCATACAAGATAATTTCGCAAATTCTTCTCTATTTTTTGCATCTGAATATTTAAAAAAATCTACACCATTCGTACCTCTACTAGATGATGCGTACCTGGCCATTTGAGTTTGCGTCGTATCAATTCCAAGTTCAACCGGATGATGTCTTTCCAGGTGCTTGATCATATTACCGTATCCACCAGAAAATTTATAGGTAACCCCACAATAGTTGCAAATTGCTCGTTGTGTATTATCTTCTAGGCATTCCAAATGAAAATGAATTTTGAAAACATCCGAGGAACGAGCCTTAACTTCTTTTCTCTGTGATTCTGCACCGACACTAGGGCCGCTCTCTTGGGTTGGCATATTTGACATTATGTTCTCAGATGAGCTTGCCATTTTTCGTTTGAGAAATTAGGAAGAAAAATAAGAAAATTGACTAATTACGAATGATAATAACTAATTGAATTGAGATTGAGAATAAGATAATTGTATGAATTATTGAGAATAAGAGAATTGTATGAATTGAGAATGAGAATAAGAGAATTATAGGAAATGAGTGAGTTGAGAATTTGGTGTGTTGAAATAATGAAAAATGAATCCTATTTATAGAGTTTTAGAATTTTTTTGATACAAAAAATGCCCATAAATATAACCGTTTTATTACAGTTATTAGGGATATATTAGTAATTTAGATTTTATTTTATAATTTTTTTTTTAAAAAAACATTTTTTTATTTGGGCAGGGAGCCAAACAGCTCCCTGCCCCCTGCCCCCAATGGCTACTAGCCGTTGGGGAGCCCAACGGCTAGTAGCCCAAGTTGGGGGCATGGTTTTTTATTTTTTTAAACGGTTCCAAAACGGTTCCGGTTGGAACCGTAGAACCGGTGGAACTGTAAGGTTCCATCGGTTCCGACCGATTCGAGTTGGGGTCGAATCCTAACCGAACCGGTCGGCCACGTTTTGGTTCCGGAATCGGAGCCGGTTGGAGTCGGAACCTTCCGGTTCCAACCGGTTCGGTTCCGGTTCGGAACCGGAACCGTTGCCAGGTCTAATAATTCTTGCCAACTGAGCATATGAAGATTCATTTTAGTCAGTTTTATGGAGAATTTACAAATTAAATAATTCAAAAGGAAATAAACAAAAATTAACTTATTTCAAAAATGGGTTTGAGATACGTATCAAGAGTGGAAACTCCTTACACATCTATCTCTCACCAATTTCACCTTTTTAGTCAAAATAATAACACAAAAACGCAAAATGTTTTTTTGTAATTTTTGAAAAAAAATGAAATTTTTTTGTATTTTTCGAAAAAAATTTGGACTAAAAATCTAATAAAAATAACACAAAATAAACTAGATACTAATCAACTATTCCCTCCCCCAAACCTAAATGAGACATTGTCCCCAATGTCTTAAACAGTAGAAGAAGAGTTTAGAAGATCATACCTGGTTAGCAGAAATTCTACTAACAAAATTATCGATTAAGATCTATGTCCAATTTACGCTTCTTACTACGATCGCTATTTGACCAGTTCAACTTGGAAAGAATTGGGTTGATTTTTGGTTCAAAGGCTAGGATTTGGTAAATTAATTCCTAGGCCTTTGTTGCAATCAGGAAAATATATTGTACTGATTTTGTGACGAACTCATGTCTTTTGGCTTCCGCAAGAAATACAAACAGAAAATCGAAAAAATGTTCAATGTTGAGTAATCCAATGGGCTTCCGATGAATGTTCAAATGCGTCCATGATGCTACTGTGAATATCTCTTCAAACTTTCCGAGCCCACCTGGTAAAGTAATAAACGCATCAGCAGTATTAACCATTTCAAGGATTTGTTCGGACATCCTCGAGACAATGCGTTCATCTCCATTTGTTTTTCTGATTATGTGTTCGTCCGCAAAAGTTTTTGGTATGATTCCCAAAACATGATCGCCACCCTCCTGAACTGTTTTTGAAATGCTTCCCATTAATCCAAGATTGCCACCGCCATATACTAGGTCCATATTTCGTTCTGCTATAACTCTCCCCAATTCATTTGCAGCCTCAATGAACTCTGGTTTATTACCAGAGTTGGATCCACAGAAAACACAACTTCGCTTGACTCGCTGCTGTGAAGTTGCTTCCATTTTCTCTCTCTTATTTGGATGTATATCTGGATATGTCGAAGAGAGAAATGTAGAGCTGAATTTATAGAACCTGAAAATGGGTGAGTAATAGTAGCACTAGTACCTGCCAAATGATAATTATTAGATGAACGTTAAAATAAATCGTGAAAAGTCAAAAAAATTTGATATTGTCGGTGAAAATAAAGGAAATAAAACAGAAAAGCAAATCAAAGCAATTATTAAGGCAACGAAAATTTGTACGTAATACGCTACTAGCTTAGTATAAATTCATAAGGATGCGTCTCAAGAATCCATTCTTTACTCAGCCATTAAAAATGAATTAGCTCTCTTCTTTGTGATTGCCAAACACCATTCCTTCTTTCTTAAAATGCTTCGTTTAAGCTTTTCCCTACAAAAAATATCACACAATATTAAAAACTCTAAAACTTGTATACACAAAATATGGAAACATAAATTACAACAAATTGCATGGGTTGCCTCCCTACTAGCGCTAAATTTTTCATCTTCAGCCAGACTTGACTGAAATCCATCTTTCAAGGAGGTTTCAGTGTCATTTTGGATGTCCGATTAAAGACAATCCCATTAGCGTTACTTTTGAAGGGTCTCCTCCAACGGTAAGGTAGCAAAAAGAATTTTGTCCCATTCAGTGCTTGTGCCACCTTCTTAAACTTTGTCGCTCCAGTGGTTCCTGAAAAGAAAGAAAGAAAAACAAGAGGTCTCGTATGGTGCTTGACATTGAATGGAAGTTCCATTATGTCAAGCTTCTGGGCGATATCTCTGATATGTACTCCCCAAAACAGTGATGTTTCGCCTGAATTCACTGGATCTTCAATAAGGTCAGACATTTGCTCTGCTTCTTACTCCACCTTTTCTTCACAGATATATTTTAGGATTTCCGCACTCAATTCTTCATCTGTCATATGTGAAATGCATGCCCCATAAGTGTCAACTTGAGGATGTAAAGAGATGTCAGATTTTAGGTCTTCATCCTCTGATATGACCGGCTCAGGTAGCTCGTTTTCAAACATTAGTGCAAAGCATTCTTCAAGATCTTCATTTTGAGGATACAGAATTCCATCCTCATTTTTTGGTGTAATTGGTACTAACAGCTCAGCTTCATCCTCGTCAGAATCTGAATAATAAAAGTCAAATAGAGACTTTGCTGGTTTGGGCTCCTGAACTGATACCTCCGATTCTTGATATTGCTGAGCTTCGTCCTCTGTTATGATGTCATGATGAATCTCAGGATATTCGAAGTCTTCTTCAGTATTATTTGAATTTACTTCGTGAGATATGTGATTCAGGTTATCTATTAATTGTCTAACTTGATCTGTCATCCTCTGTATAGACGCCGCTTGAGCTTCTCGTTCCTCGAACCAATCTTTGAGAATGTGAATCAACTGATCTTCCTATGATGGTTATGGTTCTTGATGAAGATCGTAGATGGATGGTGGATAAGATGGAAAATGTGATGGTTCTTTATACCTTGAATGATTCCGAAAATTCTGCCACTCTGAAAGGTATATGCATTGATCGCTCGGGTGGTTACCATCGTATATCTCACATCTCCCCATTGCTTTCTGTTGAGCAAATGTAGTATTGCTTGACATCCAGTGATAGTTAGGCTGGTCAACAGGCCTCAGAAAAACGGACTGTTGCTCCCTAATTTGGGGTGTATCTTCTTCTAATAAAGCTCGTAAACTTTCTATCTCCCAATAGTGTTCCATTTCAACCACCTGAAAAACAAAAGAAGAAAATAAAAATTAAAAATAAAAATAAAGAAAATTAGATACAAGTAAATTGAATAGCTTCAGAATTAAAAACTCAAGAAATATAAGTCCCCGGCAACGGAGCCAAAAACTTGACCGGCGTAAACACACACGTATAACGCAAGCACACGTATCGTTCAAGTAATATAAAAATATCGATCCCACGAGGACTTAATTCCTATTGTTGTTATTAATTATTGATACTATTTATTTATAGGTATCTAATTATAGGGAGAAGAGAATGATTGCTTTTGTTGGTTGAATGTGGATTTGATAAATAAAAAAACTTAAAGACACAAAAGAAAATACTAAGGAAATAACAAAAGACTCAAAGATCTAGGGTTGTGACTCCACACAATTTTATTATAAAGATGAATTGATTCTCTTATATATGTGTAATAAATTAGTTTGCTAACCTGGAACACGAAGATATGCAAAAGCCTCTGTCGATGGTCGGATGCAAATACCCAGTATTACCCAATTGAACCATATGTCTATGTCAACCAAATTACCTGGATTGATTAAGTTTAAGTTCCAATAATAGCTATCCCAGCCCGACAGGTATATGTCTATCTTGTAAGGAAATCTATTAAAGGGTTATCTATCTTCAAGGAAGATCGTGAGCTATTGAATCTAAGGCTGAAACCTAAAATCTCTTCGTCAAATTCATTTTAAGTTTACCAAATCAATCTTATTAATGGCCAATTAACAAGAAGCATTAAGCTTAAGACTCAATAAACAAACTAAAGAATTACCCAATATAATTAAATCAATTATTAAGCACATGAATAATGTGTTTCATCACTTCCCTAGAATAAAAGACAATGCTGGGGTTAGATGATCCACATTTAATATTTCATATCTAGCAATCTCACTTATTATAATATATAAATTATTTTATGTTCTGTTTTCTCAGGAATTATTAATTATTAAACATTTAAAACCAGCCATATAGGCGGTAATCCATTTAGTCCAACTACATCAGCCATATAGGCGGTAATTATCTGTCACATAAAGACCAGCCATATAGGCGGTAAAGTAATTTATATTTAGACCAGCCATATAGGCAGTAATAAAGTCTGCCATTAATTAATCCGGTTAAATTATTATTTAAATATTATAATTAAGTGAGATTAACCTAGATAATTATATTAAATATTTCACCTTTTACCCCAGCGGAAAAATTAACTACAAAACATAAAAGTAAATAAATAAAAAGCTGTAATAAAAATTAAAAATAAAAATACATAATTTAAATATTATTAATAAATTACAAAATATATGCTATCCTATGAAATCAGGGAAAAAATCCCAAGGAAAGCACGAAAGAAATGACCTGCAAATGGCCTCAATTTATAGGCATCTGATCGGCCGCGCGTCGCGACGCCAAATTCCTTCTTGTGTCGCGACGCGAGGCCGTGTTGACTCGGTCAAACACGCGTTGATTTGTTGACTTGCTGACGTGACATGCAGAATCTGTCGGCGCAATGGAATTTCAACACGCGGCACGCGGTATGATCGGTCCAATGACATGTTGACACGTGGCATACGTTGATTCGCGGATGATTCGGTCCATTCAAGAGATGACACGTGTCATGCGGAGTGTCGGCACCATAGGATTGTGACACGTGGGCACAACGCATGTTAGCAGATCTTCTGTGATGATGACACGTGGCACGACGCACGTTAGCAAGTCAAATTTCTCAGATTTTGACACGTGTCCCCGGTGCAGGTTAGAAGAATGCGGCCCACGTTATACCAAAATGCCCTTTTACATCATTTTTGTCTGTTTTGGCCTCAAATTGCTTCCAATGCTTCCCAAACTTTATTTATCTGCAAAATAACAATAAAACATATCAAAACGTTCATAAAACTCGAGAAACTATACAAAATATTAGGTCAAATGAGTGGAAAATAGTGATATAATTACCACTTATCACTTGTGTTTGGGACCATCGTCATTTGGATCCATTTGGACTTCTCGTCATAAGATACGAACTTGTTGGGCCATTTAAACTGGGACGAGTTTATACCTTATGATGATTGGGCCGAAAGTTTTCAAAATGACAATGGGCCACTTTGTGTTTGGGCCCGCTATCATTAGAAGTTGTTTAGCCACCTTATCGCAAAAGTGTAAACCTGTTGGGCATTTTTCAACTGGGACAAGTTTGCACCTCGCGATAATATGATTGAATGCTTTGAATTGATAATGGACCAACTTGTATGAAAACCTTGATGGGCTTAGAAATTCCAAACATCAGCCAAATATGCCAGAAGCATGAGTCCGATATCCACACTGGCTTTCATCCAGGAAAGATACGCATTGTTACGGCATATTTGTATACTTTTGGATACCCCCAAGTCCATCCCCATGACCGCGATTACCGAAGGCCTAATTCGTCGTTTCTAGACAATGACACGATCCCAATAATAGGCTTAGTCAACATTGTAAATGGGCGGTCTTTGTCTTTTACCGATGGAAAGAGACTAGGGTAGCCAAGGTTCACCTTTGTAGCGTAGGAAAGAACGATTTTGTGTACCCAACATCGATGCATAAAATAAGCCATACCTATGAAATAAATAGACTTACCACGAGTGTGGGAGAAATAAGGTCGGAAGGATATATGATGTTTTCATAACCACATGCATCTCATTCATCTCATGCATACACGCATCATGTTAACCCCGTGTCTTAAAAGCCATCATAGATATCCGTTGGGTTAGAGAAGAAGGAAGACTTGTCAAGAAGAGTTTAGCAGACATGGATATCGGGGAAAAGGAAGCCGAGAAATAAAAAAACATTTATGGCAAGAATAAAAAGACCATTGGGGGGCCTTCAGAAAAAAAAAAGAAAAAAAAAAGAAGAAGAAAAAAAGGAAAAAAAAAGAGAAAAAAATTTGTTTGTTTTTAGTCCTTAATAGTTAGGCATAAGTCCAATGATGAAATCGTTTTCTTTAGAATGAAATCTTAGAAACGATAAGTTCTTGATGTGTTTTTATCTGATACTTTGAGTAATTGATCTATGTTAGACTCGTAAGCATTTCATTATAGGATCGTAGCAGTGAAAACCTGAGTAGTCGGCAAGGTGACTAGTTGAAGAAATTGCAGGTCGATGAATGACCGTTTTCTTAGATGTCTATCCTGATTCGTTTGTGTTATGATGTGTGGTATGGTTGAAAATAAAAGAAAAATCTCGAAAATAATAATAATAATATAAACCACCTATAACCGATAAGCCTGAAGCTACTCATGGCGAGTATTAGGACCACCATGAGGAGAAATGCTACCTTAAAGGGTAGGTGTGTTGAAAAAAAAAAGAAAAAAGAAAAAGAAAAGGGAGACAAAAGAAAAAGAAAACCATACCATATTGAGCACGGAAAAGCAATTGCAGAGCATAATTGAGATATATAGGTTGGTTTGACCCATCGATCCCAATTTTTGAAACAAAATCATTGAGTTGGCTTACCTAGGGAACAAGCTGTAAAATAACCTTTGCACACACACACTTTGAGTATGGTTTAGATCATTTATTCAAAAACTCGGATTTGAGTTGCATTGAGTGATTTGAAGGTTCTCTGGTTTCAATACTGGGCATTCTTTGAGGGCAATAATATGTATAACTATTGAGACTATTTCGTAGCCTGTTGATGAGTGGTAAATCTATCACTATTTCCCACTCATTTAACCTAATATTTTGTATAGTTTCTTGAGTTTTGTGAACGTTTTGATGTATTTTGTGTTATTTTGCAGATAAATAAAGTTTGGAAAGCATTGGAGACAATTTGGGGGCAAAATGGACAAAATTGGAAAAAAAAGGGCATTTTCATCATTTTTGGCGTCGCGACGCCCAGCCTGCGCCGGATCTGCTAACGTACGCCGTCAACCACGTGTCAAAATCTGATTCGTCAAAATCTGCTAACGTGCGCCGATCATGCTAACGTGCGCTGTGCCACGTGTCACAATCACAACGGTTCTACTAACTTGCGCCGGACGCCACGTGTCAAGATCCTATTCGACCAACCTAAGCGCGTGCCACGTGTCCTCTTCCTATTGGACCGAATAATCGATGAATCAGCGCTTGCCACTTGTCAGCATTCTATTAGACCGAATTTCCACCCAATCACAAGCTGACACGTGTCAGATTTCATTCATCCGACCGCATTGCCAGCCAACCAGAGCATGACACGTGTCTCAATTATTGCTGCCGACAGACGCGTGGTCAACCCGCGTGGACTCCGTGTAACTGTTTCCAGCGTCGCGACGCTAGTGTATTTTGGGCGTCGCGACGCTGGCCAAATTAGCCTATAAAAGGAGGCCGCCAGATTCATTTTTCTTCATGCATGCTCTCATTGGGAAATTCTCCCTGATTTTATAGGAAGCATCTATTTTTGTATATATAAATAATATTTTTATTTTATGTCTTTTAATTTTCAGTAATAGTAGTTCTCTTCTTCTACCTTTCTTTAATGTTTAGTAGTTAATTTTCTGCTGGGGATAAGGTGAAGCTTTTATTATTTTAATTTAGATTAATCTCCTTTAAATATAATATGGAAATTATAATTCAAAATATAAAAGATTACCGCCTTAATGGCTGGTTTTATTTATTTGACATAATGTGGCACCGCCTATATGGCTGGTCTTTAGGTGACAGGTAATTACCGCCTATATGGCTGGTTTATGTTCAAATACTATTACCGCCTTTATGGCTGGTCGGACTTAATTTGACTTAATAAAGAATACCGCCTTTATGGCTGGTCGATAATATCATGTTTAATTTCTGTATTATATTAAGAGAGATATCTAAATTATAAATAGTAAAAGTGGATCCCCAACCCCCAGCATTTTATTTTTATTCTAGGGAAGTGATGAAACACAATACACACACTTAATAATTGATTTTCTTTTTATGGGTAGTTCTTTAGTTTGTTTATTGAGTCTTAAGCTTAATGCGTCTTGTTAACTGGCAATTAATAAGATTGATGGGGTAAATCTAAAATGAACTAGACATAGGGATTTTAGGTTTCAGCCTTAGATTAAATAGCCCACGATCTTCCTTGAGGATAGATAACCCTTTTAATAGATTTCCTTACAGGATAGGAATATACCTGTCGGGCGGGGGTAGCCATAATTGGAACTTAAACTTAATGAATCCAGGTAATGTGGTTGACATAGGAATATGGTTCAATTGGGTTATACTGGGTATTTGCGTCTGACCATCGGAAGAGGCTTTTGCATATTTTCGTGTTCCAGGTTAGCAAACTGAATTAGTACACATAAATAAGAGAGTCAATTCATCTTTTTAACAGTATTGTGTGGAATCACGACCCTAGATCTTTTAAGTCTTTTTATTTATTTTCCTTAGTATTTTCTTTTGTTTATTTTATTTTTATTAAGCAATTCCACATTCAACCAATCAAAGCAATCAATTCCCTTCTCCCTATAATTAGATATCTGTAAATAAATAGATTCAATAATTAATAACAACAGTAGGAATTAAGTCCTCGTGGGATCGATATTTTTATACTACTTGAACGATACGTGCGCTTGCGTTATACTCGTGTGTTTACGCCTGTCAAGTTTTTGGCGCCGTTGCCGGGGACTTATATTTCTTGAGTTATTAATTTTGAAGCCATCTAATTTACTTGTATCTAATTTTCTTTATTTTTATCTGTAATTTTTATTTCTTTCTTTTATTTTTCAGGTGGTTGAAAAATGGAACACTACTGGGAGATTGAGAGATTACGAGCGTTACAAGAGGATACACCCCAAATCTGGGAGCAACAGTCCGGTTTTCTGAGGCCTGTTGTGCAGCCCAATGACTATCACTGGATGCCAGAACTAAACAATACTACATTTGCTCATCAGAACGAAATGGGAAGATGTGTAATTTGTGATGGTAACCACCTGAGCGATCAATGTATATACCTTTCAGAGTGGCAGAACTATCAAAAGCCAACATATTTCACAGAACCATCATACTTTCCATCTTATCCACCATCCACCTACTATCCTCAACAAAAACCAGAACCATCAGAGGAAGAACAATTGATTGATATGCTCAAAATTTTTTCCAAGAAACGAGACGAAAAGTTGGATACAATGCTTGAAACAAGCCTGAAGCAACTTGAAAGTATTCAGAGACAATCAGAATTCATTCAGAGGATGACAGATCAAATGAGACAATTAACAGAAAACCAGGACTACATACCTCAAGAACCAGTTTCAGATGACACTAATGAAGCCTTCGAGTACCCAGAAATCCACAAAGACACCTTAACAAAGGAGAAGGCTGAGCAGTATCCACAACCAGAGGTATCAGTTCAGGAGCCCGAACCGGCAAAGTCTTAATTTGACTTTTATTATTCAGATTCTGACGAGGATGAAGCTGAGCTGTGTTGTACCAACTGCACCAACAATTGAGGATGGAATTCTGTATCCTCAAAGTGAAGATCTTGGAGATTCCATAGCACACAATATTTGATAAACTACCTGAGCCAATCATTTCAACCAGATCAGAGGATGAAGACCTAAAATCTGACATTTCTTTTCAGGTTGAAAATTTTGAAACATGTATTTCACAGATGACAGATGAAGAGCTGAATGCAGAAATTTTCAAATACATCTGTGAAGAAAAGGTGGAACAAGAAACAAAGCAAATGGAGGAGCAAATGTCTGACCTTAATAAAGATCCAGAGCATTCAGGAGAAACATCGCTGTTTTGGGGAGTACAAATCAAAGATATCAACCAGAAGCTTGACAAAATGGAACTTCCATTCCAAGTCAAGCACCATATAAGACCTCCTGATTTTCTTTCTTTCTTTGCAGGAACCACTGGAGTAACAAGAATAAAAAAGGTGACACGAGCACTGAATGAGATAAAACTCTTTTTGCCACCTTACCGTTGGAAGAGACCCTTCAAAAGCAACGCTCACGGGATTGTTTTTGATCGGACATCCAAAACAACATTCAAACCTCCTTAACAGATGAATTTCAGTCACGTCTGGCTGAAGACGAAAAATTTAGCGCTAGCAGGGAGGCAACCCATGCGATTTGTAATTTTTTTGTTGTGAACTTTTTAATTTTGTGTGTTATTTTTGTAGGGAAAGACATAAACGAAGCATTTTAAGACAGAAGGAATTGTGTTTGGCAATCAAAGATGAGAAACAATTCATTTGCGATGGCTGAGTAAGGAATGAAATCTTGAGACACATCCTAATGAATTTATACTACGCGAGTGGCGTATTGCGTACACAATTCTGTTGCCTTAATTATTGCTTTAATTTGCTTTTCTTTTGTACTTATCTTTATTTTCACCGACAAGATCTAAACGTTTTGACTTTTCACGATTTATTTTAACGTTCATCTAATAATTGTCATTTGGCAGATACTAGTGCAATTATTACTCACCCATTTCCAGGTCTATAAATTCAGCATTGCATTTTCTCTTCAACCCATTCAGAGATACACATCTAAATAAGAGAGAGAAAATGGAAGCAACTTCACAGCAGCGAATCAAGCGAATTTGTGTTTTCTGTGGATCCAATTCTGGTAATAAACCAGAATTCATCGAGGCTGCGAAGGAATTGGGGCGAGTCATAGCGGAGCGAAATATGCACCTGGTATATGGCGGTGGCAATCTTAGATTGATGGGAAGTATTTCAAAAGCTGTTCAGGATGGTGGCGGTCATGTTTTGGGAATCATTCCAAAACCTTTGGCGGACGAACACTTAATCGGACAAACAAATGGAGATGAACGCATCGTATCTGGAATGCCTGAACAAATTCATGAAATGATCAATACTGCAGATGCGTTTATTGCGTTACCAGGAGGGCTTGGGACGTTTGAGGAAATGTTTACAGTAGCATCATGGGCGCACTTAAATATTCATCGGAAGCCCATTGGGTTACTTAACATTGAGCATTTCTTCGATTTTCTGTTTGTATTTCTTGCAGAAGCCAAAAGACATGAGTTCGTCACGAAATCAGTACATGATATCTTCCTGACTGCGACAAAGGCCGAAGAATTAATTGACCAAATCATAGCCTTTGAATCAAAACTCGATCCATTCTCTCCAAGTTGGACTGGACAGACAACGATCGTGGTAAGAAGCGTAAACTGGACATAGATCTTAATCGGTAGTTCAACTAACCAGGTACGATTTTCTAAACTCTTCTTCTACTGTTTAAGACATTGGGGATAATGTCTCATTTAGGTTTGGGGGTGAGGTATAGTTAATAGTACTTGTTTGTATTTTGTTTTTTTTTTAGTCCAAAATTTTTCGAAAAATACAAAAAAAATTACAAAAATATTTTGCATTTTTTTTGTTTTTATTTTAACTAAAAAGGTAAAATTGGTAAGAAATAGCCGAGTAAGGAGTTTCCACTCCTGAGACGTATTTCAAACCTATTTCGAAACAAGTTAATTTTTGTTTATCTCCTTTTAAATTATTTAATTTGTAGATTCTCCATAAAACGGACTAAAATGGATCTTCATATGCTCAGTTGGCAGGTATTATCAACATGCATAGTAACATACAGACATGAGCTGTAATTGAAAAGTTTGTAATATTCCGTGCTCTAGTTTAATTGGAGGAAGCATCTATAAATAGTAATGGAATAAAAAAAAAAAATTTCTGATGTACAAAAATAAAGTATCTAAGATCCGGGTTATTAAGTCTGTAAGGGTGTTTTAACACATAGTGCCCTAAAACCAACTGGTTTGGGAGTCATTGGCCCAAAGCTCGCTACATGGATCAAAGATACTGCAAAATATATTTATATCTAAAGTCTGAGTAATTAAGTTCGTAGGGGTGTCTTAACACCCGGTGCCCTAAAGCCAACTAGTTTGGGAGCCATCGACCCAACACTCGCTACATAGACGGAAGATATTGTATATAAATAAAAAGTCAAAATTCAGAAAAATCAAAGAAAAAATCAGAAAAATCAGAAAAAAATTATTCCATTGCTGCAAAAAGGTGTGAAATCTGATAGAACTTTAGGACAAAAATATTATTCTCTTATCAACTGCACTTATGACTGTTGTGGGCAAAAATGAGTTCTTTAATATTTGTTTGCTGTGTATATGGAGAATGATAAAAATAATCGGAGAATTTACTTATTCGGTAATTTAGAATGAAACAAAACAACTAGTAACTTGGAGTAGAAGTTTCACCTGATTAGTCACTAACTTCTTTATTCTCTTTTCGCTTGTCTTTTTGCTTTTGTGTGCATTAGTTTTAACTAACTTTTTACTTTTGTAAAAACGTTTGTGGGTATCGTTGCTGTAAGCCCTCACGAGACTACAACTCGTCCACTAGGGACACCTAGGGGTTTAAAGGCTTGCTGCATACGCTAAATGCAACCGTGATCCCTACGAAAGTGGCTTAGTTAATTTTATTTTATTTTATGTTTTGCTCGAGGACTAGCAAAATGTTAGGTTTGGGGGTGTGATGAGTGGTAATCTATCACTATTTCCCACTCATTTAACTAATATTTTGTATAGTTTCTTGAGTTTTGTGAACGTTTTGATGTATTTTGTGTTATTTTGCAGATAAATAAAGTTTGGAAAGCATTGGAGACAATTGGGGGCAAAATGGACAAAAATGGAAAAAAAAGGGCATTTACATCATTTTGGCGTCGCGACGCTGAAGCCTTGCGCGTCGCGACGCCCAGCCTGCGCCGGATCTGCTAACGTACGCCGTCAACCACGTGTCAAAATCTGATTCGTCAAAATCTGCTAACGTGCGCCGATCATGCTAACGTGCGCTGTGCCACGTGTCACAATCACAACGGTTCTACTAACGTGCGCCGAACGCCACATGTCAAGATCCTATTCGACCAACCTAAGCGCGTGCCACGTGTCCTCTTCCTATTGGACCGAATAATCGATGAATCAGCGCTTGCCACGTGTCAGCATTCTATTAGACCGAATTTCCACCCAATCACAAGCTGACACGTGTCAGAATTTCATTCGACCGCATTGCCAGCCAACCAGAGCATGACACGTGTCTCAATTATTACTGCCGACAGACGCGTGGTCAACCCGCGTGGATTCCGTGTAACTGTTTCCAGCGTCGCGACGCTAGTGTATTTTGGGCGTCGCGACGCTGGCCCAAAATTAGCCTATAAAAGGAGGCCGCCAGATTCATTTTTCTTCATGCTCTCCTTGGGAAATTCTCCCTGATTTTATAGGAAGCATCTATTTTTGTATATATAAATAATATTTTTATTTTATGTCTTTTAATTTTCAGTAATAGTAGTTCTCTTCTTCTACATTTCTTTAATGTTTAGTAGTTAATTTTCTGCTGGGGATAAGGTGAAGCTTTTATTATTTTAATTTAGATTAATCTCCTTTAAATATAATATGGAAATTATAATTCAAAATATAAAAGATTACCGCCTTAATGGCTGGTTTTATTTATTTGACATAATGTGGCACCGCCTATATGGCTGGTCTTTAGGTGACAGGTAATTACCGCCTATATGGCTGGTTTATGTTCAAATACTATTACCGCCTTTATGGCTGGTCGGACTTAATTTGACTTAATAAAGAATACCGCCTTTATGGCTGGTCGATAATATCATGTTTAATTTCTGTATTATATTAAGAGAGATATCTAAATTATAAATAGTAAAAGTGGATCCCCAACCCCCAGCATTTTATTTTTATTCTAGGGAAGTGATGAAACACAATACACACACTTAATAATTGATTTTCTTTTTATGGGTAGTTCTTTAGTTTGTTTATTGAGTCTTAAGCTTAATGCGTCTTGTTAACTGGCAATTAATAAGATTGATGGGGTAAATCTAAAATGAACTAGACATAGGGATTTTAGGTTTCAGCCTTAGATTAAATAGCCCACGATCTTCTTGAGGATAGATAACCCTTTTAATAGATTTCCTTACAGGATAGGAATATACCTGTCGGGCGGGGGTAGCCATAATTGGAACTTAAACTTAATGAATCCAGGTAATGTGGTTGACATAGGAATATGGTTCAATTGGGTTATACTGGGTATTTGCGTCTGACCATCGGAAGAGGCTTTTGCATATTTTCGTGTTCCAGGTTAGCAAACTGAATTAGTACACATAAATAAGAGAGTCAATTCATCTTTTTAACAGTATTGTGTGGAATCACGACCCTAGATCTTTTAAGTCTTTTTATTTATTTTCCTTAGTATTTTATTTGTTTATTTTATTTTTATTAAGCAATTCCACATTCAACCAATCAAAGCAATCAATTCCTTTCTCCCTATAATTAGATATCTGTAAATAAATAGATTCAATAATTAATAACAACAGTAGGAATTAAGTCCTCGTGGGATCGATATTTTTATACTACTTGAACGATACGTGCGCTTGCGTTATACGTGTGTGTTTACGCCGGTCACCTGTATTATAGTATGTTGATACGGAATGCCACATCACGTAGTCACCTTGGCCTAGTGCAAAAAGCGGAGATCAGAAAGCTAAACCAAGTCTGGGGGCGACCAGTCTACCACCTCGCAAATCAGGGATATAACGAGATCTTAAGTCGTGGGACCAAAGAAAACTGAGCAATCACCAGAGTAGAATTGACAAGAGGAAACTATAAGCAGGCATAGGGGTGACCAAAGAATTTTATATGCAAAGGGCACCAAAGAGTGCAAGGAATGCCTAACCAAGGATAACATCGAGCCAAAAGGACAAAGAAAACCAATTGGAATAGGAAATACATCCATGCATACATGTATACATATCACATACATGTAATTTTTGTTTTATGTTCGCAGGATTTGAAGAAAAAAAAGAAAAGCGGCAAAGACGAGCAACTTAATTCGGGAACAAAACCCTTAACTCAATTCGGGAACAAGACCCTCATCTCAATTCGGGAACAAGACCATCATCTCAATTCGGGTTCAAGACCCTCATCTCAATTCGGGAACAAGACCCTCAAATCAATTCGGGAACAAGACCCTCAACTCAATTCGGGAACAAGACCCTCAACTCAATTCGGGAACAAAACCCTCAACTCAATTCGGGAACAAAACCCACTCGGTGGTTCGCGAACAAGACCCATGGGTCAAAGCGTCTCGCCATCAACTCAACTCAGGAACGGTTTGGGAAAAGACCACCTCTCACAAAGTAACGGTTCAGGAATGGACCACCTCTTATATCAGTAACGGTTCCGAAATGAACCACCTCACATTAGTAACGGTTCGGGAATGGACCACCTCTTAAGTAACGGTTCGGGAATGAACCATCCACCTCTCAAGTAACGGTTCGGGAATTAAACATCTCAAAGTAACGATTCGGGAATGGACCACCTCTCATAAAGTGACGGTTCGGGAATGGACCACCTCTCATAAAGTGACGGTTCGGGAATGGACCACCTCTCATAAAGTAATAGTTCGAGAATGGACCACCTCTCATAAAGTAACGGTTCGGAATGGACCACCTCTCACAAAGTAACGGTTCGAGAATGGACCACATCTCATAAATTAACGGTTCGGGAATGAACCACCTCTTATAAAGTAACGGTTCGAGAATAGACCACCTCTTACAAAGTAACGGTTCGGGAATAGACCATCTCTCATAAAGTAACGGTTTGGGAATAGACCACCTCTCATAAAGTAACGGTTTGGGAATGGACCACCTCTCACAAAGTAACGGTTCGGAAATGAACCAGGGGTCAAAGCACCTCACCACCAGATAAACTCAGTTCAAAGCATCTCAAAAGTCAAAACAACCAGTAAGTTCGGCGAAAACTGGCGAGCCAAGTAAGTAAACATACATGCATGAATTTGATAGAATTGTCACTATCGTACAGTACACAAGTCCCATCAAAGTGGGGGCGATTGTAGGCACTGTATTTTTGCATAAAGCCCAATGATGAGCCTCGTATGGAGGCACTACCCGATAAGTTGAGGAAGTCACGGGAAACAGACGTCGGAAGGGAAAATTCAAAAATTAATACATTATCAAATTAAATTAATTTGTTTAGCCTCGGGCTCGCTTGATTGATCTCTGTTTTAAATATTAGCCTCGGCCTAAAACCCATGTAACCAATAAAAGCCCACATACCTATACACAACCATCCAAAACCCATGCAACACATTCAACCCTTCTAGGCCCACACGCCCAAGCCCAATCCAAGACATTTCAATCACATTTAATCACTTGCCAAATCCCTCCCAAATCACCATCCAAATTAGCCAAGATTGAATCCCTTAATTTGGAAAGAAAATCAAGGCAAAATTAAGGAGATGGGCGGCCCCCACACACATATGATAAAATGAAACCCTAACATGCACAACCCTAAGCCCCCTGTAGGCACTTCATTTTTGCATAAGGCCCGATGATGAGCCTCGTATGGAGGCACTACCCTTTAAGTTGTGGAAGTCGCGGGAAACGGACGTCGTAAGGGAAAATTCAAAAAAATCAATACCTTGCTAGATTTCATTTGTTTGCTTAGCCTCGGGTTCGCTCGATTAATCTCTATTTTAACAGTTAGACTTGGCCCAAAAGTCCCCTCATCCCACACCAAGCCACACGCCCAAGCCCACACACACCAAGCCACACGCCCAAGCCCACCAAAAAGCCATCCCACACGCCCACAAGCCTCCAAGACCAATCCAAAATAATTAAAACATTAAACACATGTTAAAATCCAAACAAATCACCTTTATAATTTAAATAAATCACATGCCTAAATTAAATAAATCAAATCAAATCTCCCTCCTAATTTAAATAAATCACATGCCTAAATTAAATAAATCAAATCAAATATCTTAAATCCTTTTCCTAAACTACAACAAATCACCTTCCTAAATTGAATAGATCTTTTCCTTATAACACACTAATTGAAGATACTCCCCATGATTGCATGATTTCTTTCCAACCCAAATAAGGAAAACCCTAACCCTTTCTAATAAAAAGGAGCACAAACCAAACCCTTAACCCCTAGCTCTTTCACCACATTCACGACAATCCATAAGATAATAACCCTAAGCTTCACACCCCATTCTCTCCTCTCCCTTGGCTCCCACTCCACTCGGCCAACTCAAAAATTAATAAATAAATAACCCTAATACATGCAGACGTCTCACTTTCACTAAATAAACCTTCAATGCCTCTCATCTCTCTCAGCAACATATTCACTCACAAATCATCCATGAAACCCTTCTCGTTCAGCACCCATAACTTCACGACCATAAATCATCAAAAGCCAAAATTCTATTCTCTCTCTCGCCTCACTGCCCATTGAAACACAAAGCAACCCGTAGCCTTTTGACTTTAAACAAGAACCGCACTGCCCTCTCAATAAGACAACTCACGAACTAACCCTCCATTCACGCCAAAGAGCAACCAAAAACAGCCTTCCATTCACGCCAAAGAGCAACCAAAATCAGCCCTCCAAACCGCAAAAATAGTCACCCAAAATAGCCCCAAATTACCGCAAATAGTAACCAAAAACAATGACCAGAAACAACAGCAAAAATAGAGAAAACATCAGCCCAAAATAGTGAAGCAACGAAGGAAAATATTGAACCAGTGAACCAGAGGAGTGGCAGAGCATTAACCCTTCCGACGGCCGCGTAACGCACTTCCAATAGGCGACTTAAAAGGTAAGACCTGAGGGCACCATTTTATTTACTCGCGTTCATCTTTTTCAATTATTTATTAGTATTTCTTCACATGCATATTGTTGGTTCATGTATGTTATTGTTGTTGGATGAATGATTTTGTGCTATCTCTCGTGGTATATCAGATGGAAACCCAGACGTAAATTTCGTAACCGAATCTGAATGGACGGTAGTGCGGTCTGAACTTGGGATACAACTCCACATACTACTTGAGAAACGCACATATTTCATTTTATCTAATCTTGTGTTTATCCATGATTCATTAGAAACAGCATGTTATCTCCATGCATGATTTAGTTATTTCTTTCGCGTTAGGAACTTAAGTGTATCTCTTCAATGTTTATGTTTAGACAATTATTGTTTATTCATATTTCCGCATTTATCAACTTAATGTGTTCATGAGATTGCGTGATTGCTTTTATTTTATTTACTTCTATGCATGAAAACTTAGATGTAGGTTTTACTCCTATGTATGCAAACTTAGATATAGGTTGTATGAAAACTTAGATATAGGTTGTATGCAAACTTAGATATAGGTTATTCTTGCATGTGTATGTTGTGTAGACTTGGTTATATTATCGCGCGAATCCGTTCGTTACAAGTGGCATAAGTAAGGGACCATTCCGAACCCAACGGTTTGAGGTCTTCCCTTGCGAGGGGTGAGTGCGGCCTTAAATCATTTCCCAGTTCACACTGGGTGGCGACTCCATTTTATTTCTCCGGTTTAGTCCCCCGTGGGCTACTCCGTACTCCCGACTGGACCGCGAGCCAAGGACAGCGTCGCCTATTTCTATGTCCTACACCCTCTAATCTTCCCAACATTCACACGGCAAAACAAAAACACAAAGAAAACCCTAACACTCCCTCGCCTTTCTCCTATCTCTCTCCCACCTCTCTCTTCCATCTTCTCCCCTATCAGAAAACACACAGTAAAAAAAAGAACAAAACAGAAACCCTAAGAGATCTCTCTTACTCTCTCATCTCTCATCTCTCTCTCAGACTTCACTCGGCAACCATAAACAAAATAAACCAAGAAACCTTAAACTCTCTCTCACGGCAACGAGACTGCTCATAAATAACAAACTAACCGACCAAAACATAAAACCCCAAAAAGCTAAAACCACATGCCACACACCTTCTTTCTTTTTTAAACACACACAGACCACTCATAACAAACCGACTCACAGACACTGCCAACAAACACACACTGCAAAACCGACCCACAAACACTGCCAACCGACCGATACACCACAAAAAACAAAAATAACCGAGCCAAATACACCAACAAAGCCGGAAACTAACCTCCCAACGACCGAAGCAATAAGCCACCAAAAGCCCTTAATTAACGTGAAAATAGTCCCCGAAACCAACCAAATCAACGTGAATAAATAGCCCCGAACAGAGTCCAGAAAACAGTCCAAAGATACCCCAAAACCAAAAGCAAAAATGCACCAACCAATCCCATTACCGAGAAGAAAATAGTCCCTTAAGCCACTAAAAATCAGCCCCTGAACCAGTGAATAAAAAATAGAGAAAACAGCAGCCCAAGACAGTAAAACAATGAGCAAAAACATTGAAATGGTGAACCAGAAAAACAGCGAAGTATTAACCCTTCCGGCGACGTCCCAACGCACTCCCGAGAAGCGACTTAAAAGGTAAGACCTGATGGCACCCTTTACTATATTTTATTTTGTCGTTTTGGACGCGGCATGCTTGGTTGGACGTGAAATACGTCCAATCGGGTATGCGAAGTCCTACATTAAAAACGACCAAATTCTTTGGTCACACTTTTCTTTATTTCAAATTTATTTCGTTGCTTATCCTTTTTAATTCATCGTTATTTTATTATTTGCATTTTATGTCGTTATTTATCTCATCGTTATTTTATTTCGCATTTATATTCAACATTATTTATCTTTTTATTTATTTATTCGCTTTTATTGTCATTTAATGTTCTGCCTTTATTTTTGTTTATGTTTTGTTGTCCGTTTACATTATGTTAATGATTGTATGTGTTATCTCTTGCGGTATATCAGATGGAAACCCAGACATAAATTCCGTAGCCGAATTCGAATGGATGGTAGTGCGGTCTGTACTTGGGATACAACTCCACGTACCACTTGGGAAATACTCACATAAGCCTGATTAACTTCCTATTATTTGCTATTTATTCATTGACGCTTCTTCGCCTTTGATTATTTATTATTTTCATTTCCGCATCCTGTACTCTTTAATGTAATATGATTCCATTATTTCTATTAATGTTTATGGGTATGCAAATTCGTGTGTTTATTTGAATTATCTTGCGTGTGCTGCATAAGACTTGGTTATATCATTGTGTAAACCCGTTCATTACAATTGGCATAAGTAAGGGACCATTCTGAACCCAACGGTTTGAGGTCTTCCCTTGCGAGGGGTGGGTGCGGCCTTAAATCATTTCCCATTTAACACTGGGTGGCGACTCTTTTATTCTCCGGCTTAGTCCCCCGCGGGCTACTCCGTACTCCCAACGTGCTGCGAGCCCGGACATCATCGCCCACGCTAATATGCCTCCCTATAATACGGTTATTAATAATGAACTTGTTTTCCATGATTGTCGAGTTTGGGCATTGGTTCCATAAATAAGAATTTGATTGAGAAAAAGAAAATAGTGTAGTTTATAATTAGAATGACAGAGGCTCAGGGGAATAGTACGGCCTATTCCCTGTCGGTAACATCTTCCAGTTTGGGTATGTTACAACTATCACATATGTATTCTATGTGCTTTGATAAAATCAGACAATCTGACTGATATCAAAATTAAAGAACAAAATTTTCGGAAAACTCACCCGAGTCTACAATAGGCTCTATAAGCTAGTATACTAAACCGTAATTTTTATAGAATACAAACTCTAGGGCCATTCTAGAATTAACTCTTCAAACAAAGAAATCAGAATGGATCTCTTATCCGAAGAAACCATTCAAAAACACCACTTTACATTCCTAGCTAAAATACACAGTTTAATATCAATATTAACCAACATATCTTTAATTGTTCAATTAGTGCGACTAGAGACAAGTTTCCTCAAAATCCACAATAGATTACTGAGTATAGCCTTTCTCACTGTCATACTATAAAGCTCAAAACTTTAATAAGCTCACTTTAGTTTTGTTGCGCAAACCATTTGCACACTTTATGAACGATTCATAATGAAAGTTTAATCAAGTTCAAAACATGATCATAGTAAGCTATGAACAATCTTAGATCCATGGTTTAATGATAACTTCCGGAATCGATATCAAATATCACTCTCACTATAAGTTATAGGATAAATTTCTTCGATAAGAAAATAACAGAATCATTAAGTATCAAATACTTTACAAATGATTCTGACATTCTATTAGACTTATATGAAAGATGTCTAAGGATATTTTCATCTTATTAATTATGTAGGTCCACTTATAGTTTGATCACTCTCACAATTGACTTCAATAAGTCAAGTCTTTTCTACAATGGTCAACATCTGATTTTACACATTAAGTAATAAAATAATTTTATTACTCAGGATCGTAAAAAAAATATTATATCAAATAGAATACAAAATTCTATTAAAATAAAATAAATGATAAACTTTTACTTGTACTTCCGAGGCGTAAGTACTTTCAATTATTTAACCATTATACAAAAAAAAAGATTTAAATCTCAAACTTTTCAAGATTCAAATTTTCTACCTATACGTATCATATACGTAACTGTAGAAATTAATGGAACCTTAATTAAAAGGATGAATTAGTGTTATTGAGGCATATCCCCAAGAGCATTGAAACTAATTCGGTAACATTCAATATCAAACGAATCAAATCATATAAGATTCGATTACTCGCACTAACCAATTCCATCAAGATGGAATCATAGAAGAATAATATTGAGTAAGATTCATAATCATAATCATTGAATAACCTTAGAACTAATTGCCATAAATTCATATGTTTGATCATATCAAACGTCTTTGAACAATTCAAAGACTCACGATGAATTTTAAAGATACATTTTTCAAAACTTCAGATCGAATATCTTTGAACAAGTCAAAATATTTTATCCATGTTTCATCAGAAATATGTAACTAAGTCATGACAACTCATAGGCTAAGTTACGACGTAAAGAAAACTACCTTAAGCAATTTACAATTCATTAAACTACATACATCTAATGTATCAGTTTTAATAATTCTTCTGGTCCAATGACAATCATTGATTAAATGAGATTTAATCACATTCCCGAATACAATATTCATAAATGGATAAGGATATATGGTGGATCTCATATCAGACCATCATTTACCATATGGAATAAACATCTAATGCCTAAGTGATAAAATCTCATAAAACATTGTTCTAAGTTATTTACTTAACCAAATATTTTTCTTAATGTTTATCTCTTTGTCAATGATGCTACTAGTCGTATTAAAATATATAACAACTGTTTATAAAGAACACGCAACTATCCAATAGTCAAAAGTTCTGATATCATATATCAAAACAATCATTAAATAATATTTTAAATAACTAGACGTGAAATTAGGTATCCAATACCTATAGTTGTCGAGTTGTGAGAATCTATATTTTCTACACACAACTATACACATCTCCTTTCTTTAGCTTTATAATTTGCCTTCAATTATTCACAACAATTACAAATAATTGATTAGCAAACTGTGTCAAACACGTGACCTCTAAAAGTCACTAAAGTTAAGAAACGTCATTATCAGATAAAAAAATACCTAATGGGTTTTCTTAATGCCGGTGAAGAATCTCGAGACATGAACTAATTCACATCAATTCTTACTATACAAGAAATTATTCTATCTAGAGAATTATATCCTAAAACGGATATCTATTTAGATTACCTATCGTGATTGGTAACTAAGTCACTAACCATCTTGATTTTTCAAGAAAATCAGAACAGTAGTTCTCAATTGTTAGACTAATCTAATTATATCCAAGTCTACTGTTATCTAGAACATATTCTAGAAAACTGCAACCATAAGTGAAGTAAAAAAATATATATATATAAAATATGCATACAGTGGACTAAAAGTTTAATTCTATTAACACAATAGAATAAGGAAAATATAAGCGGCAATTTTCATAATATTACACACTGCCTTAGTTATGAATTTTTAACCCAGCAGTGCCTCCCACTATTTTTCGTAATACCATAATCCCCAACGGAAAACGGGAATTGAATAATTAAATCGAATTCCATAATGGGAAGTGGACCCCATGAATATATTTTGACTCACAGCTTTGGCACGTTCTCGCCTACTACATTCACAGGTAGATAACTCATTGTCAATCACACCTACTGTGACTATTGATTTTGGTCCTGACCGTTTCTCGTTGTGACAGCTTTGGCACGTTCATAAGGGGTGTATCAAGTCCTCACTTGTCAATGACAAACTCAAGCTACCGATGTAGTCCTGACAGCTTTGGCACGTTCATGATTTCCACTTTCACCTGAATTTGTCTCTTATCAAATAAGTTCTGCCGGCGCAAATGAACTACCATCAGTATAACTACATAACTTTGGAACGATACAACTACAACATCAAGAAATAATTTACATCCGTACTGACAAGGCGGACCAAGAAACAAGTATTCATAATACTAATTACTTTAAAACCATATTAAACAGGGATATTCCTATTGTTGAACAATCCGAAATTAATTAAATTAATTTAACATGCATGTGCAAATAATTGAAATGGATTAAATATCATATATCAAGCTTGAAAAATGTAATGGATGTAGGATTACACTCGTTCTGATACCATTTTTTTGGGGTTTTCTCAAAAGTGTAGCGGAAGGGAGTGGTTCGGGCGAAATCGTAATTTTAAAATATTTAAACTTACTGAATAAATTATTCAATATCTAATATGAATAAATTATTCAATATCCAATATGAAAAATTTATTCATATCTCACCTAAACATATTTATTCGATATCAAATAACGACATAAATAATTTAGAAACATCACGAAACTTTTACGAAAATATTTTTCGCAAAATAGCATAAAATGCATTTTTGTTCGAACCGACAAACCAAAACACATGGGGGCTGCCCAGGTCAGCCCCAATAGTACTTGGATAGTTCATGGCTGCAAAAACAGTGACCAATTCACTGTTTGGACAGTCGTAACCCGGTAAGCCCTAAACTTACCTGGTAATGTCGTTTTCCACCGTTTTCGCAGATTTTCACTCCGAAATAATTTCTGGCAAATATGCCAATGCCCAATACACATCTAATACATTTAAATAACATATATTTCACCACCAAATTTCTAAAATTTACAAGTCTGACCAGGGAGAAGAAATTATCAATTTTCATGCTTTAAATCTAATTTTCTCAATATTAATCAATTAATATTAACACCAATCAAAGTCTCCACCAATGAAGAACTCAAGAACAATTCTAGGAGTAATAAGAGTGGTCATTGTTGGGTTTTCTAGGTCAAACCAAGATCAAATTAAGCAAGAAATCATGTGAATACAACAAAGTAAGAATGTAGAAAATACTCACTTTGATCAAATTTTTGATGCGTTAAACACAAAAAACTTGCTCCTTGAAGTTTTGGCCAAGCCCCTTTGAAGTTGATATCCAAGCTCCAAGCTCCCATTTGATGTGTATGTTAAGCTCCAAGCTTGATTCTTGAATTCCAAACTCATGGGAAAGGTTTCCCTATCACCTTTGTATGAATCTTTAGTGTGCTAACACTTGGAAATTTTGGAACAAAATTTCACCTTCTTCTTCCTACTAGTTTCGGCCAAGCCAAAATTGAAGAGAAAATGAAGAGTGTTTTTTTTGTTCCAAAAACCGTGAGAGAGAGATAGTTAGATGAAGTGTGTTGACTAACCTTTGATTTCAAAAATCAAATTCAAGATATACTAAAACCAATATTTGGTATATGTCAAAACTCTCACCAATCTTGGAGTGTGAAACAAGTCATCACCCACCCACCAAATTCCATCACCAAAAAGGTAAGTCAAATGACAAGTGATGTGACTTGTGATGTGATTTGTGGGCCCCACTTAAATTCAAAATCCGAGTGGGCCCGCAAACACTCCCAGGCTCGGGTTTGTTAATTCCGAATTAACGAATTTTTCGTTGTCACGTAATTAAATCAAATTTAACTAAATAATTATGCCTAGCAAAATTACTATTCACGTCGCTTGCGAATTAATTCTAAATTAATTCATTTACCCGAACTAAAATCTAATTTTAATTCCGCGTCGAAATCTAATTTCTTTTAATATATCGAATATATTATTTTATCGATAATTCCAAATTAATTGTTCTCTCTCTTCAAATAGTATTTTATCCTAGATAAAATCTCTCCGTAATTAATCCTAGATTAATTATGTTCGAATCATATGTCATCGGTGAATCTTCGGGAAACGACCCATGAGATCCCTGGATATGTTGGCAGTAAATCTGGTTGTCGGACTATCTGAACACGTACGTACCTAGTACTACGTTTTTACCGATTTACGAGACATGGTTGGCTTCTATCAAAGCACTGTGCCTACCCTATTCTCCAGAAATATTCTTTTAAGGAATATGTAATCTGTGTCAGGCGTAGTATACGTCGTATTGCGTATTACGATCCTGTATCGGATGTCCATGCTAGGCCTGGGGCTGGAATTGTGTCTGCCCCGTACGAAGCATATATCAGATCTCTGGTAATTAGTCTCTATAATCGGATAAGCATGACCTAGTCATATTATCCCAATGACTGTAGTACATAAGAGTATTAGTTTTGTATCTTACGTGATCATCATCTCCATATGACTGAAGTGATCATCATCTCCATATGACTGAAGTTCCGTATCTTACGTGATCATCATCTCCATATGACTGAAGTGATACTTCCATCTTGACTTCACACCCAATACACTACAATTCTCAATATACCCAAAAGAGGCGTACAAAGAACCTGTTAAAGCCCTGGACGACCAAAACCAAAGTATATTGATTGTCGCAAGTATTAGCGATGCAAGTCTCAGGTTAAGACCAAATACACCTACCCTGATTCGGACTTCCATAGACACATAGTCATACTACCAATGGAATTCCGAGGGGTCTATGCAGAGCGAAGCTATTTCCGTACCATCGGTAAACACAACCTCATATTAAACTTACATAAGTATCCAATACTTAAATATATGAGAACTATGCCGTTATGCCCCCACAACGCGCACAAGTGCAACACTAGTCTATTTCACATTATCGATGTCCAGTCTCGATAATACTACGACTAGGGATATTTAATGATTTAACCTTAGTGGATTAATATTGTCTCATATCTTATTAATCCGGAACTAATCATATGGACTTTTATCATTTATGTATCTTGGTAATCCAATTACAAATGATAAAAGAGCAATTTCTTTTGTCACATAGTTAATTTGTTCAACAACACCATGTTCTGTACAAATAGTGATGCTATGGGTCATAATTTTCCAAAAATCTCCCACTTGGCTTATAGCCAATCACTCAAGTGTCCTACACCTGAACTATGTACGGGTCGCTCAAACTTCTGCTGAGAAACTGCTTTCGTCAGCGGATTTGCATTGTTATCGTCTGATGCGATTTATTCGATCATCACATCGCCACGATGTATGATCCGACGAATCAGATGAAAAAATTGAAGTATATACTTAGATCGTTGATGAGACCATTAATTCTTTAGCCTGTGATGTAGTCTAGCTCAGCTTCTAACAGAACTACTCCTAATCTAATTAGGAATTTTACAGATCCAAAATTGCTTCTATTGCTGCCTTAGCTGCAACAATATTCTGATTTTGTTGTTTATTCGGCAACAGTATCTTGCTTGGAAGATTTCCAGCTCACTGTTCCTTTATTCAAACTATATATAGTACCCTTATTACGACTTATAGTCGCTTTTGTCGGTTTGGAAACATGCAACAGTGAACCCAATCACTTCAAGTTCTCCTCCTCCATAGCTTAAGAAAGCATCCTTAGATCCTCTAAGATCTTAAGGATGTTCTTAACATCAATCCAGTGACTATCACTTGGATTGTCCTGATTGTGACTCCTTATGCTCAAAGCATATGAGACAGCATGTCACATACATATCTTTCAATGTACGAGTCATCGGAGAGTGCCAATAACTTTTAGACCTATCCCAGTAGATCCTTATTCCTAGAATAAAGGTTATCTCTCCCAAGTATTCTATGGAGAATTTTTATGAAAGCCAAGCTTTCACCGATTGTATTATGGGAATGTCATTTCCAAGAAATGACATATCATCATTATATAGGACAATCACTATTAGTGCGCTCCCACTAACCTCCTTATATACACAAGAATCATCTTTCGTTTTGAATTAAATCATATACCATTATGATTACATCAAAATGCTGGTTCCAAGAACGTAATGCTTGTTTCAATCCATAAATGGATCGAATTAACTTGCAAACCTTGTTTGCATGCTTTGGCACGACAAAACCGTTAGGATGTTTATAAACATCCTCCAAAAGGTTTCCATTGAAGGAAAGCGGTTTTGATGTTCAGCTGCCATATTTCATAAATGAAACATGCAGCATTGGCAAGCATTATCCAAATGGATTTTAATCATGGCAACAGGTAAAAGGTTTCGTCATAATCAACACAATGTTGATAGCGATACCATTTCGCTACAAGCCTAGCTTTGTACGTTTTGGTTGTTGCCATCCATGTTTGTCTTCCTTGAAGACTCATATAGTACCAATAGACATAATGCCTTTCGGTACATCAACCAGTGTCCAAACTTGGTTAGTATACATGGAATCCATTTAGTATTCCAAGGCACTTTTCCATAATAGGGAGTCGATACGTTGCATCACTTCCTCATACGTAGCCGGTTCATGTTCCTTAATAAGATTGACATCTTTACGAGGTGAGATCAGAAACCAATACCTCACAGGTTGTTTTCTGACTCTCTCCGACTTACGCGGTTCTCGTGTATTCGAAGATTATTGGTACAGTTTCATCCATGATGAACTGTTTGCGTTCCGTTAAGGAATCGGTGCCTAGAAAAGTATTACTCCGATTTTCATCGAGTTTTACTTTCCTCCCACTTACCACAGCATATAGGTATTCCTCTTAGGAAAACAGCATGGCGAGCAACAATTACATTGTTCTCTTGTGAGTTGTAAAAGTACTATACTTTGGTTACCCTAGGATAACCCACAAATTAGGCACTTATCTGATTTGGGTTCTAGTTTGGTATCATCCAAACATATGCCTAGCATTCCCAAATCTTCAGGAATGAGAAACCCGGTTTCTTTCCTGATCATATATAATATGAAGTCTGTCTAACAGATTTTCATGGAACCTTATTCAAAATAAGTTTTGGACTGTTTAATGCGTATCCCTAGAAGGAAAATGGTAGCTCAGAGCGACTCATAATTAACCT
Source organism: Zanthoxylum bungeanum (assembly GCA_019454045.1). NCBI lineage: Eukaryota > Viridiplantae > Streptophyta > Magnoliopsida > Sapindales > Rutaceae > Zanthoxylum > Zanthoxylum bungeanum. The sequence continues at coordinate 239,000 of SKCR01023466.1, read as the reverse complement.
TACCATGTCCGACGAAGTTCGGTTTCTCTGTTCGGACACACCATCAAATTGAGGTGTTCCGGGAGGAGTCCACTATGAAAGAATACCATACTCTTTCAAATAGTCGAGAAACTTATTACTTAAGTATTTTCCACCACGGTCTAACCTTGACGGTTTAATACTTTAGCCAGTCTGTCTGTCTACTTCGAGTTGAAACTCTAAAAGTTTCTGACTTGTGTTTCATTAAGATACACATAACAATAACGCGATGCCACATCCGTAAAGGTTACGAAGTATTTATATCCACCTCTAGCCTAGCTAGATATGGGCCCACTTACGTCACTATGAACGAGGGCTAACAGATCGGTGGCACTTGCACTTTTACCAAATAAAAGGTGTTTTAGGCACTTTGCCTAATAAACTAGATTAGTAGACATCATTTGATTAGAATCAAATCCGTCCTAGTACCCACTTTTCGAAAGTGTGGATATACGAGTCTTTTTTAATGTGTCCCAGACAACAATGCCACAAATAAGTCTCATCTGATTAATTCAGTTTGAGCTATTTGTTTGTCATGTCATACATATGAGATTCATTTATATTCTAAATATAAATACTGTTATTCACATCTAATGTGCTTATCTCAATATCATCTTTATAAAATAAAACACTTAGTGTTCTAGAATATAAAGGTATACCCGCAACGGGTTAAACTTAGATATAGAGATAATGTTTCTAGTAAAACTAGGTACATTATAACAGTTTCCTAATTTAAGTACATACCCGAAGGGTAGTTCCTAAACTTAGGATTCTACGGTTAAAACAACGACTTTTTCCCGTTTCCGACTCGTAGGTCAATCTCAACTGAAGTCAGTCTCCTGCTAATCAGCAGATTCCGCACATCAATACATATATATGTACCACATTTAATATCAAAAATCCCAATTTTGAAACTAATAGTGAACATGTTTCTGACAAACATACTTGAAGCCGGAGCCTTGCCCCGCCTTCTCTTCCTTCACGTCTGCCTTGTCCATACGGAAGTCACGCATCAAGTGACCCTGTTTGCCACAGTTTAGGCAGACATCTTGGGATATGTTCTTCGTCTTCCTAGAAGACTGTGATGATTTTTCCTTTGCCCATTTTAGAAGCTCTGGCTCTGCCTCCTAGAGCATAGCCATCAACTCTCCAAGAGTTTACTCTTGGTTCATAATGAACCTGCCCCAGCTTTCGGGTAGAGACTATAAGATCAAATCTTTGATAGTCTCGGCCACGTAGGTAATGCGAAGCTAACCTAGCTGATCGATGTCAGCAATCATCTGCGACACCTAGTGCTCGACATATGTACCCTCTGACATACTCGAGCGAAAGAGCTTCTTTTGCAATTTGTACTTCTAAGATCTAAGATTAGATCTATGAAGATCTTTAATTTCAATATCATGGTATAAGGATCTAATCCTTAATTCTGACGACGGATTAAAGAGTCATTGCGGTAAGCATAACGGATTGAGCACTAAAGTTATCATCACCATGAGTCTTCCAAAACTCATGCTCCACTATTTGCTCAACTCCGGGCTCAGGCCCAAGAGGTTTCTCTATCAAATAGAGTAACTTCTTAGTTCCCAGGACTATCCTGAGGTTCAATTCCCAATCTGAAAATTAAAGCCGCTTAAAGACATTTTCCCCAGGATTATGTTCCAAACGCTAATCTTTCAGTTATCTTGATTCCAATAGTCCAACTATCCAATCAACAATTTCGGGTACAATCGAATATAATGATTACTATAGTCTAACTATATAATCAACTACTATTTGATTGGTTAAATTCAAATATATTGATTACTATAATCCGATTATAAAATCAACTATAAATGAAGTAGTTTGAATACAGACCAACTGTTTAATTTAAAACAACAATTAAATATTGGTCCAACTAATATATTTATTTAAATAATGACGAAAAATTGAAATGAGCGCGTATTGGCAAGTATCTAAACGAAATTGAAAATTTAATACTTGCCTCCCACTATTTTTTCGGCGAGCCTCTAACCCTCTGTTGAGTACTCAGGAAACCTAGTTTCCTAGTGGGCTAGGATCCCGTTAAATAACACACAACCTTGACTTTGGCCAACAAGCTGTATGATATTTAACTAGGTAGATCTCTAAGATCAATTGGATCTCATCAAATTCCTAGATCCAGTAGGTGAACATCCAAATCCGAAACATATATCTAATATATGCCAATATATCCGATATATTCCCTAACCTTTTTCCTCTGAATCAACTAAGCCTTGGCTTTGGCACAACAAGCTTAATGATTCCAGTTAAACGGGACCCATTGACCTTGGAAAGCTTTGTAATTGATGTCGATGGACAAGAAGTGATCTTGACTTTGGCCAACAAATCACAACTTGGACAAGACATGCGATATGGAATAAAGCTTTCATGATTCAAACACATCCGCGATGGACAAAGGTCTTGACTTTGGCCAACAAACCAGTGCCAATCTTGAATCTTGAGAAAGAATCACTCAATAGAAGGAAAACACTTAATATTTGTTGAGGGTTTTTCGCGTAATTGGCAACCAATTAATTATCTTTGATTAGGTCTCATCATACACCCTTAAACATGCATTCTAAAAGCATAATAAGGCGCGGTAAATAAATTAATAATGATATGCATATGGATATTTTAAACATTTTGTTCCTAGAACAAATCTCTCCATTTCCTCTCTCATGCTAGGACAAATCTTACTTCTACCCAATTACATAACACTTCTAAAGAAACCTCATTTACATTGAGGGGAATAGGTGAGAAGAGAAATACAAAAGAATCAAGAGGTAATAGGCTGGACACGCAGGTCCAATTTAATAAATTCTAAATTTATTACAATAATTTCCAAAATTGCCCTCACCCATCTAATATCCATCTGATATACATTATTCATATATCACATCCATGTATTCACACAAAGCATGTTATCAATCAATCTAATCCAATTAATTAATCTTTGATTAATGACCATCCAATGTTCAAACTACGATTTGATTTGCGCGAGTCCAACTCATTTTAAGATAAGTACTCAAAGTACGAATTCTTGAATTATATCAAACTACAATATTAAATCCAATTTAATTTGTATTCAATACTAATTCTATATTTAATTCCAAATTAAATAATTACACTTTATTAATGAGCCTTTGCGACTTAGATTCTAAATCTAATCTTGAAGGGTCTCAACGCCCAATTAACATCCAATGTCAATTTAATTAAAGTCCAATGGGCTTTCAATTAATTTATTAAGGCATGGACTTTGGCAACCAAAGCCCAATAAGGAATCACCCTTTGCCACAAAAATAATTTTAGCCCATTAGGCCCAATTAAATTATAAAGGCCCAATTATCATATTTGGACTTTATGGAAATGGTTTTAGGCCTAATTGGATCCAACCAATTATCCTAAACCAAACTTGGCCCAACCAAGCCCATTAAGCCCAAATATAACATTTTTAGCCCAATTCTAGATTAAGCCAAATTAATTAAATTCTAATTTTCCAAATATCACAATTTAATTAACTAAAGTGTATTAGCCATAATTAATTAGTTAAATCAATATTTCCAAAACACCAATTACACTAATTTATCATGCTTTAATTAATCAACTTATGTCCAATACAAATTGAAGCAAAATCAATTTCAACATGTTTCCAAGGCTCTCGGCAATTAGGGACTTTTTATATCAATTTTGATTTCAATCCAATTAAATCACAAACTAATATATCCCAAGCATTTTAAACACATCCAATTGTCTAAAATTCAAAAATAGCCAAGAGCTAGGGTTCTAGTTACATTCGGCCAAGGCATACAAATTGGGGAAAATTAATCCTATAAATTTTTCACAATTCCAACAATGTACAAATCCAATTTAACATCATCCAACTCAACCAAATCATCAATTGAAGAAATCATGCTCAAATCATAAAATCCCAAATTAAAGTTTAAGACCCTAAATTCAATTTCATGCTCAATTATGGCTCTGATACCATTGTTGGGTTTTCTAGGTCAAACCAAGATCAAATTAAGCAAGAAATCATGTGAATACAACAAAGTAAGAATGCGGAAAATACTCACTTTGATGGGATTTTTGATGCGTTGAACACAAAAAAAATGCTTCTTGAAGTTTCGGCCAAGCCCCTTTGAAGTTGATCTCCAAGCTCCAAGCTCCCCTTTGATGTGTATGTTAAGCTCCAAGCTTGATTCTTGAATTCCAAACTAATGGCAAAGGTTTCCCTATCACCTTTGTATGAATCTTTAATGTGCTAGCACTTGGAAATCTTACAACAAAATTTCACCTTCTTCTTCCTACTAGTTTAGGCCAAGCCAAAATTGAAGAGAAAATTGAGAGTGTTTTTTTGGTTCCAAAAACCGTGAGAGAGAGAGATTTAGATGGAATGTTTTGACTTACCTTTGATTTCAAAAATCAAATTCAAGATATACCAAAACCAATATTTGGTATATGTCAAAACTCTCACCAATCTTGGAGTGTGAAACAAGTCATCACCCACCCACCAAATTCCATCACCAAAAAGGTAAGTCAAATGACAAGTGATGTGACTTGTGGGCCCCACTTAAATTCAAAATCTGAGTGGGCCTGCAAACATTCCCGGGCTCGGGTTCGTTAATTCCGAATTAACGAATTTTCCGTTGTGACGTAATTAAATCAAATTAATTAAATAATTATGCCTAGCAAAATTACTATTCACATAGCTTGCGAATTAATTCTAAATTAATTCGTTTTCCCAAACTAAAATCCAATTTTAATTCCGCGTCGAAATCTAATTTCGTTTAATATATCGAATATATTATTTTATCGATTAATTCCAAATTAATCATTCTCTCTCTTCAAATAGTATTTTATCCTATATAAAATCTCTTCGTAATTAATCTTAGATTAATTATGTTCGAATCATATGTCATCGGTGAATCTTCGGGAAGCGACCCATGGGATCCCTAGATTTGTTGGCAGTAAATCCGGTCGTCAGACTATCCGAACACGTACGTACCTAGTACTACGTTTTTACCGATTTACGAGACATGGTTGGCTTCTAGCAAAGCACCGTGCCTACCCAATTCTCCAGAAATATTCTTTTAAGGAATATGTAATCTGTGTCAGGCGTAGTATAGGTCGTATTGCGTATTACGATCCAGTATCGAATGTCACATGCTAGGCCTGGGGCTCGAATTGTGTCTGCCCCGTACGAAAGCATATATCGGATCTCTGGTAACTAGTCTCTATAATCGGATAAGCATGACCTAGTCATATTATCCTGATGACTGCAGTACATAAGAGTACTAGTTCCGTATCATATATGATCATCATCTCCATATGACCGAAGTGATACTTCCATCTTGACATCACATCCAATACACTACGATTCTCAATATACCCAGAAGAGGCGTACAAAGAACTTGTTAAAGCCCTGGACGACCAAAACCAAAGTGTATTGATTGTCGCAAGTATTAGCGATGCAAGTCTCAGGTTAAGACCAAATACACCTAACCTGATTCAGACTTCCATACACACATAGTCATACTACCAATGGAATTCCGAGAGGTCTATCCAGAGCGAAGCTGTTTCCGTACCATCGGTAAACACAACCTCCTATTACACTTGCATAAGTATCCAATACTTAAATATATGAGAACTATACCGTTATACTCCCACAATGCGCACAAATGCAATACTAGTCTATTCCGCATTATCGATGTTCAGTCTCGATAATACTACGACTAGAGATATTTAATGATTAAACCTTAGTGGATTAATACTGTCTCATATCTTATTAATCCGGAACTAATCATATGGACTTTTATCATTTATGTATCTTGGTAATCCAATTACAAATGATAAAAGAGCAATTTTCTTTGTCACATAGTTAATTTATACAACAACACCATGTTCTATACAAATAGTGATGCTATGGGTCATAATTGTCCAACAATCATAACACTCTAGAATGGTAACAAGTTATCTAATAACTAAAGTAAGCTTATATTACACTAATTAAGCTTACTAACTTTCTACACATGCATATCTCCATCCAATTTTGGCAACCATCATTCTCAACCCATAATTAGGGAGTATAAAATAAATACTACATCATATGTCAAAATCTAGAACAATATAAATATTTTCCAAGTTAAAGAATTAAGAAAATACCTTATTCTTTGAAAAAAACACTCCAAGCTTTTTCTCTAGCCCCTTTTATTTTCTCTATTTTTCTCTCTATATTAGAATTTTTGAAAGGCCAAAAGTGAGAGCAAAATGAACAAATTTAATTTTTACACTAAGTATTCACCACCTTGGTCAGACCTTAGTGACTTAATACTTTTATTAAGTTGGTTTTCTAATTCAGCATTGAAGTCTTTGAATTTCTCAAAGGCTTCAGATTTGTACCGCATAAGGTACAAATACCCATATCGCGAATGATCATCGATAAAGGTAATGAAGTAGGAGAATCCACCTCTAGTGGTGACTGACATTGGTCCACATACATCAGAGTGTATGAGTTCTAATGTCTCCGCTGCACGCTGTCATTTACCTTTGAAGGGTAATTTGGTCATTTTACCAAGTAAACAAGACTCATAAGTTCCATAAGGTTTATATTAGAAGGGTTTGAAATACTCATCCTTATGTAGCTTAGTTAATCTTGTTTCATTGATATAACCTAAGCGACTGTGCCATAGAAGTGATTCATTGAGATTATTCAAGTTAACGTTGTATATATTAGAGGTTGAACATTCTTTGTTAGTTTGTAAGACATAGATACCATTATTCAAAATACCATCTCCATATTTTATTTCATTGAAATAAATAGAACATTCATTACAACTTATTTGGCATAAAAAGCCTTTATTACAGTAAGAAGAATTTGAAATGATGTTCTTTACTAGAGAAGGTACATAAACATAATCTTCTAAGTCTAAAACTAAACCATTCGGCAAAATTAATGAATAAGTCCCCACGCACAATGCAGCCAGTTTTGCTCCATTACCCATGCGTAAGTCAACCTCCCCATGATGAAGTCTCCTACTGTTTCTTAGGCCCTGCACATTGTTACACAAGTGAGTCCCACAACCGGTGTCAAGCACCCAAGTAGAAGGTTCAGAGTTTTGAGAATATAGTTTAATCATATACAACATACCTGAAGCATTGGGCTTCTTGGCCTATTGGGCTTCCCTAGCTTCCTTGGCTTTCAAGGATCTGCAGTCTTTCTTCCAATGACCTTCTTTCCACAAAAGAAACATTTCCCATTTTCCCTTTTTATTCTCCACCTTACCATTGGGCTTTAGGTGATCTAGAGCCTTGGCCTTGCCCTTATTTTTCTTTGGGCCTCGTGGCATCAGGTCCGTACCCGTAAGCATGACGCATGTTTTAAGCTCCAGTTTTAAGTCATTCTCTGCTTGCTTTATCAGATTAATCAATTCTGCTAAAGTAGCTTCTTTATCAGACAGATGAAATTGCATAATAAAGTTAGAGAATTATTTTGGTAAGGACTGAAGAATTAGATCATGACCTATCTCATGATCCATGATAAACCCGAGGTTGGCCATTTTTTCAATGTGGCCAATCATCTTAAGCACATGTCCACTAACAGATCCTTCATTATACCTTGTTTGGAATAAGGCACATGACACTTGGAATCTCACGGTATGAACGGAAGTTGCATACAACTCCTTCAAGTGAAAGATGATGGTTTGAGCATCCATATCTTCGCGAGCTTTCTGAAGTTCGTTCGACATAGATCCAAGTATTATGCAAACTGCTTGCTCATCATCATCGACATGTTTCTTCCAAGCATCAAATGTATCTTGGTCAGCATCTTCTGTGGGTTCAGGGGGAATTGGTCTTTCAAGAACATAGAAAATCTTTTCTTGTCGTAAGACAATTTTAAGGTTTCTAAACCAGTCATTGTAGTTGTCCCATTTGAGCTTAGGCTCATCAACAATGGAACGAAGTGATACTCTATTTGCCATTTGAATGTTTGTGAAATATTTTAACCCACATGTTAAGAGAAAATGTTAAAATTAGGAATATATTTTCATTAATGTTTCATAATACATGGGCTTTTAATATTATGAAGTTGCTCCCACTTAATTGTTTTAAAATTTTAAGCAAATCGCATCAACCCCAATATGATGGATTTCTTGTGGGCAAGGATCCCATTATCATCATTTCATAACTCCGAATAGGGCCGGTCGTTATAAAATATGATAATTAGGTTGATTCCCAACCAATTTATGATATAAATCACAATTCCTTGATCATTGGGTTGGGCAATCAAACATGTCATAGCTTATGCTAGTCCTTGTGGACACCCAATCTTTGCCACTAAGTTATAAGACCACGCCTAAGGGTCGCTGTGTCTTATGACTCAGAAAAGTCAAACCATTATCAATAGTACGATTTAGGGACAACTTGGTATTGGTCAGTCCGGTAAAGCCCAGTCCTGCCAATACGGTTTAAGCTCTTTGGGTCTATACTTTACAATGGGAGGTAAATTTTAGACTTAAATTATTATTGAGGATTTTAGCAAGTTTAAGTGAATAATTATCAAATGGATTCCTCCATTGAAAATTCCCCAGAGGGAGGGTGGAGCAAACTCTCTTAAATACCTTTACCTCTTAGGCTCTTATTGCCTTGGTGACAGGAATAAACATAGATCCTCCAAATTAGTCCAACACTTTAAATATGCTTTAAGGTAAGCTTTGAGTAAATGATTATCTAGATGTCTTCACAGCTTTTCCTTTTGGCTAAAAAAAGGTAGTGAGTGAAGGAAGACACCAAATCATTATACTCTAGTAATACCTTTGGTTAAATTAACTTTAGTTTGGAAAGTTTTATCAAGCCCTTGGTCCCAACCCACTTGTATCTTTTATAATGTCTTTTATTATAAACAAGTGAATTATATTTATTAGCCTTAAAGGTAATAAATCTCTAAGTTCATCACGGAATAATTACTTAGCTAAGGGATAAGCAATACACTCTCTATTTCTTAGAAAGTCTCTAGATGCTTTCACCCTAAAATAATCATGCCAATTCTAATCATACATAGAATCATCAAGCATATGAGTTTTAATATGTTGGAATTATTTTAGGCATTAAATAACTTTGATTAATATTTAATTATGATATTGCATTTTATTTTATTCAAATAAATATACTATTCACGTTTTTCAGCAGACGCGTGAATTTTAAATGCAATTTCACAATTCAAATCTTAACCAAATCCTGCAAAACTTATACCTAAATTTAGGTTCAGGGTGTTAGCTTTCCAACGAGATTTAAACACCCAATTTCGAGTTCAAATGAATGAGAACTAATAAAAAAAACGGCGCGCTGATACCACTGTTGGGAAGCGGCCGCGAGTGCGCAGCGGAAAATCAAAATTATTATGCCGCTTTTCCTTTGCCCAAGACCCATTTGTTTTGATTATTCTACAAGCCTAGACATGTTACTATATATTCTAAGCATAAAACTAATAAAAAATGCAAAGAACATAAACCTAAACATGCTAACTATCATAAGAACTGTAATTAAAATAAAGAAAGAAAAAGACTTACTTGAACCGTAGACTCCTCTAGTCCTCCCTCCAATCTACAAGATTTTCTTGAACTCAACAAGCTCTTCTACGTTCCAAAGAGCCACCCAAGTGTGTGGCCTCCAAAGATGCACACACCAAAGCCAAAACTCAACGGTAAGACTATGCCTTGAGTGCACATGTATTTTGCCCTTGGTGCTAGCCTAGGCAAATACCTCAAAACTTTTAAATTGAGGTTCTTCTAGTCAATAAGACTTAAGGATCCTCAAAATCAATGGCTTACTCTTAAAATTTAGAGTTGCTCACTTATATAAACCCAAGATATGAACGATTTTGGTGTAAAACATTTATGAAGAATTGTTTGGGTTTATATAGTGCTCCAAAGACAACAAAATTAATTAAGATTCTGATGTGGGATAAAAGCTAATTTAATCTTAGCCATTGGATCTTAATTTAGTTGTTTAATGAGATTATAAAACCCTAATAAGAGTTTGGGCCGAATTGGAATTCAAAACAAATATGAAATATTTTTTTTACTATTCACGTGAATATTAATTTTTAAAATTTTTTTTTTTATTCCAATTCCCAAAGTGCCCTTATCTTCATTCACCAATCCCTAAGCCACTATGGAATCTCATAAATGATATGTTCAATAATTAAACACATTGAACCATTTATGAACAATTCCTACAGCAATCATAAATGCTGTTATATTTGTACTGTGCACTGTTAACCATTGATTTCGACTTTGTTGTGTGTGACCTTTTGGGTTCCCCTCAAGTTGGACATGAAATGAATCGTGATAATTTAATCGAACATAAAGTATCCTCCGATCAGATGGTTGTTCGATTTCAATGACCAAGGTTGACATCTAGCAACATGCTAAGGCCCCCAAATGAGAAGGAAAGATATATATACCCATTATGTATGCAATTTACATATGATACGGTCCCTCGCCTCACTGTATCCCCACCTATTGACCTAGGGTACGGAAAGTGTCTACCCATATGGTCAAATGTATGATGTTGATAGTGTCATGAATCGTGCTAACCCAAGAATCTCACATGATTCTTTCGCTGTGGCCACAGTCTCAAGCACTGATCACACATATCAACCCGGGAACTGGAATACTACTCATATAAGAAAATATTATCCGAGAGAGTGGCGATTCTCTATTGTATCTTTACAAACTTCATGTGTTTCAACAAATGACCCAATCATACCCTTATGACCGGATATTTTGAACCGGGGAAGGAGAATGTCAAAGTTATTTGATCCACACATAAGATTGTAAAGACCTCAAGTCTAAGGACTAGTCATATAATCGATACATGAAAGTTCTCACAGACACATGGGATAAACACTCCATATGAAAGCTTTCGGCTGTCAGTTCGATGGACACGAGCAACTCATGCATCCATGTGATACACCAAGCGAACGGATCTCCGCTAGTAGCCTATGAGATCGGCTACCCCACTTAAGGGCAGATCATATCATCATGCTAGTCTCTCTGCTTTGTGAACGCCCAAATTATTCACAAAACTATGACTAGGAACATTTAAGAGTAATGATTCTCATAAGGCGTGGAAGCCATCGTCTTATTACTCCAAGGGCTTTATTACAGTGTTGATGATTCATATAAGTTATGCAAGACACGTATAATAAAGATTGACATTTTATTAATTAATGAAAATATTACAAATACATGTACATATAGCCCATCCACAAGTTGGGTATAGGGCATATCCCTAACAAAATAACCAAAAACAACGTGAAACAACCATTGAGCAGGGACGCAGAAACAGCCAACCAGTGAACATAAACAGTAAACTAGTGAGCTGAAATAGCGAACCAGAAACAACAAACCAAACCTTGAAACCAAGCTTCGATCCTTCCGGCGACGACCTAACACACTTCTGAGAAAGCAACTTAAAAGGTAAGACCTGAGGGCACCTTTACCATATTTATAGTTCAGGATGCTGCATGCCTGGCTGGACGTGAAATACGTCTAGCCGGGTATGCGAAGTCCTACATCAAAGACGACTAAATTTCTGATCACATTTTTTCTTTCTTTGACATTTAGTTATTTATCCTTTTTTTATCTATTTATTCACTTTTATTGTTGTTTTATATTTCGCCATTATTTTGTTTTATTTTGTTCATGTTGATGATTATACGCATATGCATTGTTATATGTTTTTCATGTCTATTTTTTATGTCTGTTTACATTGCATTGATGATTATGTATGTTATTATCCCTTACGATATATCGGATGGAAACCTAGACGTAAATTTCGTAGGTGACTCCAAATGGACGGCAGTGCGGTCTCTACTTGGGATACAACTCCACGTGCCACTCGGGAAAAACTTAAATATACGTGATTAACCCCCCATTTTTGTTTGCTATTTATTTATTGACGTTTTTTCTGCTTTTGATTGTTTATTATAATTTTCGTTATCGCATCTCGTATTTCTTAATTTAATGTGCTTTTAGAACTACGTTATTGTGATTATTATTTTGGTTGGGTATGTTATTACATTTTAATTCGCTTTATGCATGAATTGCATTAAGACTTGGCTATACCATTGTGTGAACTTGTCCATTATACTGGCATAATTAAAGGACCATTCCGAACGCAACAGTTTTAGGTCTTCCCTTGCGAGGGGTGAGTGCGGCCTTAAATCTTTCCCAGTTCACACTGGGTGGCGACTCTTTTATTCTTCGGTTTAGTCCCCCACGGGCTAATCCATACTCTCAACGGGCTGCGAGCCCAACAGTGTCGTGGTCGCCGAACATCATAGGCATAGCGGTAAACCCCGCTTCATTCCTAAAGATCGCGACTCCACTGGGGATAGAGAATCGTCCCTGAAACAATATCTTGTATTTTCTGTGGCTTTGGCTTTGGCTAACCAAGTCTCATATATTTTGCATACCCTTCTTACTCCGATGGCGTCATGTATCGTGAAGTCGCTTTCACTTAAGGTGGCAGATTGTTATGTGATAATAACCATCACTCGATGGCATGTACCATAGGGTATAAAAAAGGCATGCTCACTTGGTTGCTCGAACCCTTGAGTGTAGAGACCTAGTTGTGTGCAACCCTTTCACCAATGAGAGCCTTGTCCATACCCTTGTAAGCCCACATACGAAACATAGTTATGTATCATATAGAACCTACCTCCATGCTTGTGTTTGGTCCTATTATCACCTGGATCCATTTGGGCTTCTCGTCATAGATACGAACTTATTGGGCCACTTAAATTGGGACGAGTTTGTATCTTATGATTATTGGGCCAAAAGTTTTCAAAGTGACGATGGGCCACCTTGTGTTTGGCCCCTTATCATTTGAAGTTATTTAACCACTTTATCGCAAAAGTGTAAACCTGTTGGGCCTTTTCAACTGGGTCAAGTTTACACTTTGCGATAATCTGATTGAACGCTTTAAAATGATAACGGGCCAACTTGTATGAAAAACTTGATGGGCTTAGAAGGTCTAAACATCGCCAGATGCATGAGTCTGATATCCGCACTGGCTTTCATCCAGGAAGGGTACGCCTTCTTATGGCATATTTGTATACTTTTGGATATCTCCAAGTTCGTATCTGCCACAACCGTGATTACCGAGGGCCCAATTCATCATTTCTAGAAATGGCACGATCCCCATAATTGGCTTAGTCAATCTTGTAAATGGGCAGTCTTTGTCTTTTACTGATGAAAATGGACTGAGGTAGCCAAGGTTCACCCCTGTAGTATAGGAGAGAACAATTTTGTGTACCTGTGGGACACAGAAACTAGGCGACGCATGAAAACGCACATTAAATTTGATCATAGGCATGCCAAAAGATAATAATTGTACAATCACGCATGAAAGCAAATCGGAATAACGACAAGCATATAACTTTATGAACATGTTGAATGGATGAATGCGGAAGCATAAGTAGATAACTATCGTGTAAACATACATCATGGAAACGAACATGTGATCTTGTGGACACAATAAATGACTAACTGCGAGAACATGAACAATCAAAAAGGAAAATGACAAAATGAGTATCCATGCATGAGATGTGATGGAAGATGGTCTGTTTACCGTGCGACGTTCGTGCGGCGTTCGTAGCCGCTTTCGAATGGGGTTACAGCAGTGACCTCCAAAATGCAGTAAACAACATGACACATACGTGAACGGATGAATAGATGATACCTCATAAATAATAACGGGCTAAAAGGCGCTGTAAAGCATCGTGGTAAAGGATTTTAACCCCTCGACATAGAGGACCTTTAATCCAACTTACTAAGCCCATACGCTAATAACTTAATGCATATAAAAAATAAAGACAACAATATCGGACTTTGTATACCCGATTGAACACATCATACATTCAACCGAATATACGTCATCCGGCACGGCGAAGCATCATGGTAAAGGATTTTAACCCCCCAAAATGGAGGACCTTTAATCCAACTTATTATGCCCATGCGCTTTATCTCATCATTACACAAACAAATAACATGCAGAAATTAAATAACGGATAATAAACAAACAAGACAAAATAAATCGAAATATGTGCCGTTTGCTCAAGTGGTACGTGGAGTTGTATCCCAAGTACAGACCGCACTACCGTCCATTCAGATTCCGCTACGGAATTTATGTCTTGGTTTCCATCCTATATACCACAAGAAGCGACACATTTTCCATTTTATTCAAGGGCTACAACATGCATCATTTCACAATACATACATTTTCTATCTATTCAAGGGCCACAACATGCATCATTCCACAATAATCATGCAAATAAAATTTAATAAAATACGAATGAAAATTGATGTGAAAAGTGCCCTCAGGTCTAACCTTTTGCGTCGACTTTTGGAAGCATGTTACATGATGATCGGAAGGGCTAAAACTCTGCAACTCTTCCGGCTTACTAATTTTCCGTTTTCCTCGACTTAAAAGGTAGTGTCTCCAAATGAGACTCATCATAAAGACTTATATGCAAAAATGCAGTGCCTACAGTCGCCCCCACTTTGATGGGACTTGTGCAGTGTGTGACAATGACAATCATATCAAAGTACGTGCAATGCATTTTTACTTACCTGGCTCGCCAGCTGCCGCTTGACTTGCCGTGTGTTGAGTTGAGTTGATTTTGTTGTGAGGTGGTCCATTCCCGAACCGTTACTGTGATGTGGTCCATTCCCGAACCTTGCTCTATTCTTGGATTACCATTCTCGACTTGTTCATTCTCGGATTCTACTCCATTCTCGGATTACCATTCTCGGCTAGTTCATTCTCGAACCTGCTCCATTCTCGGATTACCATTCTCGGCTAGTTCATTCTCAAACCCGCTCCATTCTCGGATTACCATTCTCGGTTTGTTCATTCTCGAACTCTGCTCCATTCTCAGATTGCCATTCTCAGCTTGTCCATTCTCGAACCTTGCTCCATTCTCAGATTACCATTCTCGGATTGTTCATTCTTGAACCTGCTCCATTCTCGGATTGCCATTCTCAGCTTGTCCATTCTCGAACCTTGCTCCATTCTCGGATTACCATTCTCGGCTTGTCCATTCTCGAACCTTGCTCCATTCTCGGATTATCATTCTCGGCTTGTTCATTCTCGAACCTGCTCCATTCTCGGATTACCATTCTCGGCTTGTTCATTCTCGAACCTTGCTCCATTCTCGGATTACCATTCTCGACAAAATTGATACTGATGTGGGCCTCGACCCTGGGACTCATCCCTAAAATTACTGATGATATGTGTGGGCCTCGACCCTGGGACGCATCCCAAAACTGCTACTGATGTGGGTCATGACCCTGGGACTCATCCCTAAACTGATACTGTTGTGAGCCTCGACCCTGTGACTCATCCCTAAAATTGCTGATGATATGTGTGGGCCTCGACCCTGGGACGCATCCCAAAACTGCTACTGATGTGGGTCACGACCCTGAGACTTATCCCAAAACTGATACTGATGTGGGCCTCGACCCTGGGTCTCATCCCTAAAATTGATACTGATGTGGGCCTCGGCCCACATATTGATGCTGATGTGGGCCTCGCCCCCAAACTGATAACGATGTGGGCCTCGCCCCCAAACTGATATTGATGTGGGCTTCACCCTAAAACTGATACTGGTGTGGGCCTCGCCCCCTATAATTCATTCCTGAAAACTGCTGACACTGTACTGTTGCAGCTTCTGGTTAGCTTGCATTTGACGCTTTCTCTTTTTCTTCGTTGAAACCTGTGATTACAAAACAGAACAAACACAAAAAGGAATGCAAATACGTCACATGTATGCATGCATGCATGAATGAATTTCTTATTCTGTTGGGTTAGGTCTTCTCTTGGTGACGGCTCGGTTTTCTCTTCTTCAGGCAAAGTACTGCTTCAATCTATCTACATTGATCGGCTCGGTGAACTCGTTTCCTTCCAAGTCTGACAGTCTTACTGCCCTATTTCCTAATTTCTAAATGGTTATCCTGCATTTTGCTTGCTTCTTCCGAGGACTCCCTGTGTTCTAAACATCGCTGAGTATCATAGTGCCAGGTTTGAATGCTTTTTTCAAATATACTCATGTTACAGGTTGAAAAGACAAGACTCGGGCAAGTAAACGAAATGAACGCCTTTATTATCGTTGAGAAAAATGTTCGAACAAGTGAACAAAATCAATGTCTTTATTTAAAAATGCTTGATCAAATAGATTAGGAGGAACAACTCCATCATCCGCAGCACTGTCTTCTTCCTCAGCCTATGGTTCTTTACTGTCATCCATGTAAGAAGCTTGGTGGTTGAGGGTTTGGAGGATAAAAGTTTCGGGCAATCCAGAGTTGATCAGTAGGTGGGTGGTGGAACGGAGTGGTTGTGTGTGTTGGGTTGTTCTTTTCCTGGGTCGGGTATTTTATGGGAATCTATGAGATCTTGAATTTCATACCTGAGGCGGGTGTAGTTGTCGGTGTCATGGAAATGTAGCTGGTGGAAGTGACAATAAAGGTTCACATTTATGTGTGGCGGTGGGGGTGTGGAAGTGGTTGCCTTCTAAGGGTTTCAAGAGTCATTGTCCCTGCAACTTTTCAAACACCTTCGACAAAGGTCTACCAATGTTGGAGAATTGCCTGTTTCTGATGGCAGCGACTTCGGCAGTAGTGGGCTTGATTTCGGAAGGCCCCCCAAAAGTTCTCATATTCTAGCCATAAAACTTTCTGTTCTCAGCCTCTTCCTCCTCAATATCCATAACAGTCTCTCTCAACTGTCAAAAATCAGTGATCATCGAAGTCATCCTCCTCAGCTTACCATAAATAGAGGGCTTGGTGCCCTTGATGATCATTTTGATCTGGTCTTTCTCTGAAGGCCGAGTATGCATTTTTAGGAGCTGGCTTCTCCATCGGTCTACATACTCCTTGAAGCTTTCCTCCGGCTTCTACTTAGTGTTCTCCAAATCACGGAGTGACAAATCAATCTCCAAGTCTGTAACATACTACTTCAGAAAAGCATCTGCTAATTTCTTCCAATCTTCCTTAACCTTTTTCTCAAGACCATGATACCAAACCACGGGAGCCCCCTCGAGCGACATCCCAAACATCCTTTGGACTTGGCGCTGTGACAAGCCCACTGAACTTATAACTGAAACATATTGTCGAAGATGGACCCTCCGGTCCCCATTCCCATTGAACTTGGCCATATCAGGCATCTTGAACTGAGCTGGCAGTTGTTCTTCAAAAGTCATTGCTTCATAATCTAACAACTCTTCATGTTTACCCCTCATTTTGCGGGTAACCGTTTCTACCTGATCCCGGAGCTTCTGAAATTCTGCCTGAGACCCAATCATTCTTTCTGTCGCATATTATGCCATGTCATCATCAAAAGTGGGGATATCATCCCCCAACCCATTCGGAGGCTCCTCGCGCCTCACATTCTCATAACTTCCCCCAGCACGGGGTACATCCATACCAGTCACAGCAGTAGTCAAGGCTTGCAACTGTTCAGTAATTTTGGCGAGACCGTTTTCCAACTGATCTATCTGGGATACTTCGTTATCAGATGTACTCATATCTGTTACCGGTCTTTTAGTGAGTCTTCCTTCTTCCCTAACCCAACGGGAATCTATGATGTCTTTTATAGACATAGATGGTGTTAACATGATATATGTATGCATGAGATGAATGAGATGCATGCGATACAAGGAATCTATCAACTCATTAAAATTTTCACAAAAATTGGCCCATCATCATTTTAGAAGCTTTTGGGCTAACTGTCACAGGAGTGAACTCGTCCCAGTTTAAATGGCCCAACAAGTTCACATCTCATGGCAAGAAGTCCAACCGTATCCAAATGATAATTTTCCTAAATACAAACATATAATGGCCCATTGGCGTTTTAGAAGCTTTTAACCCAATCATCATAAGATACGTTCTTGTCCCAGTTTAAATGGCCCAACAAGCCCATACCTCATGACAAAAGGTCCGAATGGATCCAAACGACAATGTTCCCAAACACAAGCATATAAAAATAATTTCTACAGAGTGGCCCATCAACATTTCAGAAGCTTTTGGCCCAATTGTCATAGGATACGAACTCGTCCCAGTTTAAATGGCCCAACAAGTTCGTATTTCTGACAAGAAGTCCAACTGCATCCAAATGAGGATGGTCTACAATCACAAGGAAATAGTTGCTATAGGCCATACAACTCCGGTCTACGTGTAGGTTTGTGGGAGTGTAGACAAAGACTCTCGCTGGCGAAGGATTGCCCACAACTAGGTCTCCACACTCAAGGGTTCGAGCGACCAGGTGAGCGCACCTTTTTTTATACCTTACAATACGTGCCAACGAGTTATGGTGTGTGACTGACTGTCAAATGAATTTCCCGTTGTAGATTCCCCAGAGGGAGGGCGGAGCGAACTCTCTTAAAAACCCAAGCCTCTTAGGCTCTTATCACTTGGTGACAGGAATAAACAACGAGTCCTCCAAATTAGTCCATCACAATAGGCTACAAGTAAATGATTATCTAGGTGCCTTCACAGCTTTTCCTTATAGAAAGGTAGTGAATGAAGGAAGACACCAAACCATTACCCAGCCTTTAAAAGTGCCTTTGATTAAAACCCTTTTAACCTATAGTAGACACGGTTAATTAAAGCACAAATCCAAACATTACAAGACATTATTTCAGGGCCGATTCTCTAACCCCAGTGGAGTCGCCAGACTGTGGGAAACAGAAACTGGGCGATGCTGCTTCGGGCTCGCGGCCCGGTTGGGAGTATGGAGTAGCCCGCGGGGGACTAAACCGGAGAATAATGGAGTCGCCACCCGGTGTGAACCGGGACAAAGATTTAAGGCCGCACTCACCCCTCGCAAGGGAAGACCTCAAACCGTTGGGTTTGAAATGGTCCCTTACTTATGCCACTTGTAATGAAATGATTTGTGCAATAATTTAACCAAGCCTAAGCAACATTTATTTCCAAGGATAATTTACTCCTAAGTTCGCATGCATAAGTACAAGGCTCATATCTAAGTTTGCATATAACCTATGTCCGAATTTGCATATAACAGATTTGCATATAATCTATGTCATAATTTGTATGCATAAAGATGAATTGAAATACGGCAAGCATAAAATGTCATAAGCACATTACATTTGATCATAGGCATGCTAGTAGATAATAATTGTACAATCACGCATGAAAGCAAATCAGAATAACGGCAAGCATATAACTTCATTAACATGTTGAATGGATGAATGCGGAAGCATAAGTAGATAACTATCTTGTAAACATGCATCATGGAAACGAACATGTGATCTTATGGACACAATAAATGACTAACTGTGAGAACATGAACAATCAAAAAGGTAAATGACAAAATGAGTATCCATGCATGAGATATGATGGAAGAGGGCCTGTTTACCATGGGCGTTCGTGCGGCGTTCGTAGCCGCATTCGAACGGGGTTACAGCAGTGACCTCCAAAATACAGTAAACAATATGACACATACGTGAACGAATGAATAGATGATACCTAATAAATAATAACGGGCTAAAAGGCGTGGCAAAGCATCGTGGTAAAGGATTTTAACCCCTCGATATAGAGGACCTTTAATCCAACTTACTAAGCCCAGGCGCTAATAACATAATGTATATAAAAAATAAAGACAACAATATCGGACTTTGTATACCCGATTGAACACATCTTACATTCAACCAAATATACGTCATCCGGCGCGGCGAAGCATTATGGTAAAGGATTTTAACCCCCCGAAATTGAGGACCTTTAATCCAACTTACTAAGCCCATGCGCTAATAACATAATGCATATAAAAATAAAGACAACATTATCGGACTTCGTATACCCGATTGAACACATCTTACATTGAACCGAATATACATCATCCGGCGCGGCAAAGCATCGTGGTAAAGGATTTTAACCCCTCGAAATGGATGACCTTTAATCCAACTTACTAAGCCCATGCGCTAATAACATAATGCATATAAAAATAAAGACAACAATATCGGACTTTGTATTCCCGATTGAACACATCTTACATTCAACCGAATATACGTCATCCGGCGCGACGAAGTATCGTGGTAAAGGATTTTAACCCCCGAAATGGAGGACCTTTAATCCAACTTACTAAGCCCATGCATTTTATCTCATCATTACACAAACAAATAACATGCAGAAATTAAATAACGGATAATAAACAAACAAGACAAAATAAATCGAAATATGTGCCGTTTGCTCAAGTGGTACGTGGAGTTGTATCCCAAGTACAGACCGCACTACCGTCCATTCGGATTCGGCTACGGAATTTTTGTCTGGGTTTCCATCCTAAATACCACAAGAAGTGACATATTTTCCATTTTATTCAAGGGCCACAACATGCATCATTTCACAATACATACATTTTCTATCTATTCAAGGGCCACAACATGCATCATTCCATAATAATCATGCAAATAAAATTTAATAAAATACGAATGAAAATAGATGTGAAAAGTGCCCTCAGGTCTAACCTTTTGCGTCAACTTTTGGAAGCACGTTACACGATGATCGGAAGGGCTAAAACTCTGCAACTCTTCTGGCTTACTGATTTTATGTTTTCCTCGACTTAAAAGGTAGTCTCTCCAAATGAGACTCATCATAGGGACTTATATGCAAAATGCAGTGCCTACAGTACCCCACATTGGTGCATAAAATGAGTCATACCTAGGGCATAAATGGATTTACCACGGGTGTAGGAGGAATAAGGTCGGAAGGGTATGTGCTATTTTGATAACCACTTGCATCTCATGCATACACGCATCATGCTAAACCCTTGTCTTAACAACCGTCATAGATATCAGTTGGATTAGAGAATAAAGAAGACTTGTCAAGAATAGGTTAGTAAGCATGGATGCGTCAGACAGTGAAGGTTCCCGCATGGATCAATTGGAGTCCAACTTTAATGAGTGGTAAATGTATAACTATTTCCCACTCATTTGACCTAATATTTTGTATAGTTTCTTGAGTTTTGTGAATATTTTGATGTGTTTTGTGTTATTTTGTAGATAAATAAAGTTTCAGGACATTCTGGAAGTGATTTGGGGCCAAAACAGTGAAAAAGAACACAAAATGGCATTTTGGTCATTTGGCGTGTCGCGACGCGCAGGCTGCATCGCGACGCCTAACGTGCGCCGCACCATGCTGACGTGCGCCGGAGACACATGTCAGAATCTGAGAAGTTTGACTTTGCTAACGTGCACCGTGCCATGTGTCACCATCACAGTCGATCTGCTAATGTGTGCCGTGCCATGTGTCATCATCCTATGGTGCCAACAATCGCCATCGCCATGTTGTGACACGTGTCAGCCACGTCATCATCCATGTTAGCAGAAGACCGAGTTAACCTACCACGTGTCAGCCACGTCATCATCAGCCAATCACAGTGTGCCACGTGTCGCAATTATATGGTGCCGACAATCACTTTTGCCACGTGTCGCCACGTCAGTGCCATGTCATCACCACGTCAGCACCACGTCAGCTCAATTATTGACTCATTTATCCGAATTACCACGTGTCATATAAGAATTTGAAATGGATGAATCAGAGCTTGACACGTCAGCGCGTCGCGCCGCATGATGAAACGTACGCGTCGTGACCCGTGGCACTTATTGATGCCTATAAATAGAGCTCGAAATTTCAATTTTAGATGTACCTTCCTCTCTGAATTCTCTGATGTAAATATGGAGTTTTCTATCTAGTTTCTTTTAAATTTTAGTTTTGTAATTAATTTTAATTACGTTCTGTAATAGTAATAGTAATTTACTTTCTTTACTTTTACAGTTTTTACTATTCAACCATGAGGAGGTAACTTCCCCCTGCTAGGGTGAAAAGTAATTCTTTTACTATTGCTATTTAGATTAATCTCACTTAATTATAATATATTCACTATTTAAAATTTGACTTAAAAAGGATACCGCTATATTGGTCGGTTGGTAATTCATTTTAAACTGGTTTAAACCTGACTAAGCAAGGATACCGCCAGATTGGTCGGTTGGTAATTAAATTTTCTTACCGCCTATATGGCAGGTTTATTTTAATTCCGCCTTTATGGCTGGTTGGACTTAATTTAACTTAATCAGGTTACCGCCTATATGGCTGGTTGGTAAAATAATCACAAGTTAATATATTATATTAAGAGAGATATCTAAATTAGTAGTAGTAAAAGTTGATCATTTTACCTTAGCATTTTATTTTATTGTAATTTACTTTTCAGCTTTTACTTTACCGCAATTACTTTTCAGTAATTTTACTTTATGTCTTTTATTTTACTAGCCATAGTTATGTGTCGTAAATAAGTTAGTTATCTGGGGTTGTGATGAATTCTAATATCACCGGTTTATAAGGGGTTATTTTATAGTTTAGGTAATTTAAAGGTTTACTTATTAAGTCTTAAGGTTAATGCGTCTTGTTAATTGGCCACTAATAAGATAGATCTGGTAAATCTAAAATAAACTTGACAAAGGAATTTTAGGTTTCAGCCTTAGACTTAATAGCCCACGATCTTCCTTGAGGATAGATAACCCTTTAATAGATTTCCTTAGAGGATAGACATATACCTGTCGGGCGGGGGTAGCCATAATTGGAACTTAAACTTAATGAATCCATATAATTTGGTTGACATAGACATATGGTTCAATTGGATTAAACTGGGTATTTGCGTCTGACCATCGATGGAGGCTTTCACATAATTTAGAGTTCCAGGTTAGTAAACCGATTTATTACACAAACATGAAATAACCGCTTCATCTTTTAAAGGATATTAGAAAGATTCACAACCCTAGATAGTTTCCTAATATTGAATTTTCATAAACCTACTTTCGTCCAATTTTAGTTACTTGTTTTTAAATTCAAAATCATCACCATTTCAAATCAATCAATCAACCTGTTAGATACTAGTAATCATTTTACCTAATAAAATAAATAGATCAGGTATTAAGTCCTCGTGGGATCGATACTTTTTATAATACTTGAACAATACGTTCGCTTGCGTTATACGCCTGTGATTACGCACCGGTCAAGTTTTTGGCACCATTGCCGGTGACTTATTTATCTTTCACTATTAGTTTAGGGGTTAGATACGTTACTTGTATCTAATTTCTTTTTACTTATTGTTTTTGTTTTCATTTCTTTCAGGTTCTCAGAAACTACATGAGACGAACTAGAAGCTTTGAACTCTGACCGCTCAACCCAGAAATTGAAAGAACCATCAGACAGTTGAGAAGGGAAAAGCATGAAGGCCAAGAAGCTTTAGTTAACATGGAACCTGAACTTTTGGAGGTTGCACCACCAATACCCATTCGAGACAGAACCATTCTGGTGGTCGACGGCTTCATTTCCTGTATTGTACTTCCTCATTTACCAGCAAATGCGTGTGACATCAAATCATGCATTCAGATGATTCAAAAGTCAGTGCAGTTTGGGGGGAAACCAACTGAAGATCCTAATACCCACATCAGCAACTTCCTGGAAGTTTGCGGCACTTTCAATTACAACCGAGAAGCTGAAGAAGCAATGAGACTACAGGTTTTTCCATACTCCTTGAAGGACAGAGCTAAAGCTTGGCTACATTCACTACCAGCAGGTTCCACCACAACTTGGAACACTTTAGCCACCAAATTTCTTGCAAAGTACTTTCCACCAGCCAGAACTGGAAAGCTGAGGAATGACATGACATCCTTTGTACAACAGAACTCGGAAACTCTCTACGAAGCTTGGGAAAGGTACAAAGATTTGCTCCGGAAATGTCCCCACCATGAGATTCCAAAATGGCTTAAAGTCCAAACTTTCTATAATGGACTTTCTAGACTGATGAGAACCACAATCGATGCTGCTGCTGGAGAAGCTTTAATGGCTAAAGGAGAAGATCAAGCCTGGGTCCTAATCAAAGAAATGGCCAACAACAATTCCTTCTGGCCAACAGAAAGGAGCATGGTCCAAAGAATTGCAGAAATTTATGAAAGTGGAGCCAATACTGCAGTCAACACCAAGCTGGATCAGATATGAAAATTTATGGAGACTCTTACCCTGGATCCACAAGTTCACCATATGGAGGAGCACCAGAATCAAACCAACTTGAAGAAACGGTGAATTATGTCAACAATTTCAACAGACATGGGAATAATCAATATTCAAACACCTACAACCCAGGGTGGAGGAATCATCCCAGTTTTTCATGGAGCAACAATTCAGGGCAAAAGAATAATCCACCACCTGGATTCCAACAGCAGAACTATCCACCACCTGGATTCCAGCAACAGAACAAAGGCCAGGAGCAGGCAAATGAACTAGGAATATCAGAAGTGTTGGCTCAGTTAAAAAGTACGATGCTATGTTTCAGAGCCAATATGCTTCCACCAAAGCACTGGAGATTCAAATCGGACAACTGATGAGTGGAAAATATATCAATATTTACCGCCCCTTTTACTTAATATTTTGTTTAGTTTCTCGGGTTTGATGAACGTTTTGATGTGTTTTAGTTTATTTTACAGATAAAATAATATTGGGACACAATGAAATCATTTAGGATGAAATGTGGGTCAAATAAGGGCAAAAATTGGACTTGACATATTAATTTTGGAGATTGGAAACTTGAAAGGGCGTTTTAACGAAGTGCAGTTTTGGAAATTCCAGTTTTGCGCATCTGTCGTATTTTGGGCATAAAGTTTTACTCCGATATCGGATTGAGCTTATTCATGTTCCAGATTAAAGAAGACTCAAAGATCTACAACTTTGAAAGAAAAAATAATTTTGAATTCTGAATATTTCATGCCCGAAATTGATGAACCATCCAGAAGTGTGTTGTGTGTAATTATTAAAGTCATTTTGAATCATTTTCAAAGCAAAAATTAAATTAATAAATAAATAATTAAAATTATCAAATCACCACCAACATGATAAGCAATTAGTGGAGCAATTAATAATGGATTTGGTGGATGATTTGATGGAGTCATGATTTTGCCTATAAATACCAAGCCATTTCATTTGTAAATTCATACTTTCTTCTAAGGAATTCCATAAGAATACTAAGAAGATTGTATCTTGTTTGTTTATTTACAGCTTTCAGTATTAATTTCCGCTCTCGCACTTTCTTTTCTTTACTTTTCAGTTTTTACTTTCCGCAATTTACTTTTACGCACAGTACTTTTCTTTCTTTAATTTTCAGTTTTTAATTTTCAGTAATGAGGAGGTAACTCCCCTTAGCTGGGGTAAAATGTAAAACTTTTATTACTAATATTTAGATTAATCTTCCTTAATTATAATATATAAACTAGTTAAAACCTGACTTAACGAGGATAACGCCATATTGGTCGGTTGGTAATTATTTAAATTGGTTTTAACCTGACTAAACTGGATACCGCCTGATTGGTCGGTTGGTAATTAATTATCAATTTGACTTAATATGGATACCGCCTATATGGCTGGTTGGTAATTATCATGCAAAGTTAATATATTATATTAAGGGAGATATCTAAAATAGAAGTAATAAAAGTGGATACTTTTACCTCAGCATTTTCTATTATTGTACTTTTACTTTATTTACTTTTCAGCAATTTACTTTCAGCATTTACTTTTCAGCAATTTACTTTCAGCATTTACTTTTCAGCAATTTACTTTCAGCATTTACTTTTCAGCAATTTACTTTCAGCATTTACTTTTCAGTAATTTACTTTCAGCATTTACTTTTCAGCATTTACTTTTCAGTATTTTACTTTATGTCTTTTATTTTATTTAAGTCTTTTTTACTACCTATAAATATGTGTCGTAACTAAGCCAGTTAAATGGGGTTGTGATGAAATCCAATATCACCGGTTTATAAGGGGTTAAATTATAGTTTGGGTAATTTAAAGGTTTACTTATTAAGTCTTAAGCTTAATGCGTCTTGTTAACTGGCCATTAATAAGATTGATCTGGTAAATCTAAAATAAACTTGACAAATGAATTTTAGGTTACAGCCTTAGACTTAATAGCTCACGATCTTCCTTGAGGATAGATAACCCTTTAATAGATTTCCTTACATGATATACATATACCTGTCGGGCGGGGGTAACCTTTTTTGGAACTTAATCTTAATGAATCCGGGTAATTTGGTTGACATAGACATATGGTTCAATTGGGTTATACTGGGTATTTGCGTCTGACCATCGACAGAGGCTTTCGCATGATTTAGTGTTCAAGGTAAATAAACCGATATATTACACAAACATGAAATAACCACTTCATCTTTTAAAAAGATATTGGAAGGATTCACAACCCTGGATAGTTTTATAAATTTGAATTTTCTTCAATCTACTTTCAAGCAATTTTATTTACTTGTTTTAATTTTAAAGTCACCACCCAATCAAACAATCAATCCATTAGATACTTGTAAACATTTAACTTCATAAATTGATAACAAAAGGTTTTAAGTCTTCGTGGGATCGATACTTTTTATACTACTTGAACGATACGTGCGCTTGCGTTATACGCGTGTGATTACGCACCGGTCAAGTTTTTGGCGCTGTTGCCGGAGACCTATTTATATTTTACTATTAGTTTAAGGGTTAGATACGTTACTTGTATCTAATTTTCTTTTTACTTATTGTTTTCTTTTCTTCTGTTTCAGGTTCTCAGAAACTACATTAGACGAACTAGAAGCTTTGAACTCCGACCGCTTAACCCAGAAATTGAAAGAACCATCAGACAATTGAGAAGGGAAAGACGAGAAAGCCAAGAAGCTCTAGTCAACATGGAACCTAAACCTTTGGAAGTTGCACCACTAATACCCATTCGAGACAGAACCATTCCGGTGGTCGACGGCTTCATTTCCTGTATTGTACTTCCTCCTTTACCAGTAAATGCGTGTGACATTAAAACATGCATTCAGATGATTCAGCAGTCAGTGCAGTTTGGGGGAAATGCAACTGAAGATCCTAATGCCCACATCAGAAACTTCCTGGAAGTTTGCGGTACTTTCAATTACAACCGAGCAGCTGAAGAAGCAATGAGACTGTGGGTTTTTCCATATTCCCTGAAAGACAGAGCTAAAGCTTGGCTACTTTCTTTACCAGCAGGTTCCATCACAACTTGGAACACTCCAGCCACCAAATTCCTTGCAAAGTACTTTCCACCAGCCAGAACTGCAAAGTTGAGGAATGACATCACATCCTTCGTGCAACAAGATTCAGAATCCATTTGCGAAGCTTGGGAAAGATTCAAAGATTTACTCCGGAAATGTCCTCATCATGAGATCGCAAAGTGGCTACAAGTCCAAACCTTCTACAATGGACTTTCTGGAATAATGAGAACCACAATTGATGTTGTTGCTGGAGGAGCTTTGATGGAAAAATGAGAAGATCAGGCCTGGGACCTAATTGAAGAAATGGCTAACAATAATTCATTGTGGCCAACAAAAAGAAGCTTGATCCAACAAATTGCTGGAATTTATGAAGTTGGAGCCAACACAGCAGTGAATGCCAAGCTGGATTAGATTTGCAAAAATTTGGAAACTCTTAACATGAAAGTTAATGGTGGATCTACAAGTTCACCATTTGGAGGAGTACCTGAGTCAGAATCTTTCAACCAACATAAAGAAACGGTGAATTATGTCAATAATTTCAACAGACAGGGGAATAATCCATATTCCAACACCTACAACCCAGGGTGGAGGAATCATCTCAATTTCACATGGAGCAATAATTTAGGGAAAATGAACAACCCACCACCCGGATTCCAACAACAGAACAAAGGTCAGGAGGAGGCAAATGAATCAGGAATAACAGTAGTGTTGATCCACTTGAAAAAGATAGAAGCAAAACACGACTCTCAAGCAGCAAGATATGATGTTGTGTTCCAATCCAAGCAGCATTAATTCAAAGTCAATCTGCTTCTATTAAAGCA
This sequence comes from Zanthoxylum bungeanum, assembly GCA_019454045.1. Classification (NCBI taxonomy): domain Eukaryota; kingdom Viridiplantae; phylum Streptophyta; class Magnoliopsida; order Sapindales; family Rutaceae; genus Zanthoxylum; species Zanthoxylum bungeanum. Next base: position 211,017 of record SKCR01023466.1, on the reverse strand, counting down.
CTGGATAATCAACAGGACAACTGGCCAATCTCAAAGTTACAGATCGCCAGGTAATCTTCCAGCAACACAGAACTGTTAGACATTGTGTCCCATAGCGTCACTGTTTGTAAATGATATTGTATTATTGTACAAAATTAACTATGTAATAATGAAATTGCCTTTTGCCATTTTGTAAATATTATTTACTTTGATATATAAATGGCGAAAGTCCATATGATTAGTACTGGATTGAGATGATATGAGACAGTATCAATCCATAAAGGTTTAATCATTAAATATCCCTAGCCGTAGTATTATCGAGACTGGACATCGATAATGCGGAATAGGCTAGTATTGCGCTTGTGCACGTTGTGAGGGCACAACGGCATAGTTCTCATATATTTAAGTATTGGATACTTATGCAAGTGCGATAGGAGGTTGTGTTTTACCGATGGTACGGAAAACAGCTTCGCTCTGGATAGACCCCGCGGAATCCCATTGGTAGTATGTCTAGGTGTCTATGGGAGGCCGCATCAGGGTAGGTGTATATGGTCTTAACCTGAGACTTACATCGCTAGTACTTGCGACAATCGGTAAACTTTGGTTTTGGTGGTTGGGGACCTTAACCGGTTCTGTGTACACCTCTTCTGGGTTTATCGAGAATCGTAGTGTACTGGATGTGATGTCAAGATGGAAGTATCGCTTCAGACATATGGAGGTGATGATCACGCAGGACACAGAACTAGTACTCTATAAAAGGTTGCAACCGTCGGGACAATATGACTAGGTCAGGATTGTCCGATTTAAAGAGACTAGTTGCTTGATGTCCGATATATGTTTCGTACGGGGCAGACACATCTCCAGCCCTAGGCCTAGCATGTGATCATCCGATACTGGATCGATGTACGCAATACTACGGTATACTACGCTTGATATAGATCTTATATTCCTATAAGAATATTTCTGGAGAATTGGGTAGGCATGGCGCTTTGCTAGAAGCCAACCTTGTCTTGTGAATCGGTAAGAACGTAGTACGAGGTACGTGCGTGTTCGGATTATCCGACGACCGTATTTACTGCCAACATATCCGGAGATCTCTTGGGTCGCTTCCTGAAGATTCACCTATGATATTTGATTCGAACTTAATTAATCTTGGATTAATTGCGGAGAAACTTTATCTCGGATAAAGTGCCTTATTTAGAGAGAGAGAACGATTAATTTGGAATTAATCAGTAAGATTATTATATTCGATATAATAATTGAAATTCGATTTCGACGCGAAATTAAAATTAGATTTTAATTCGGGCATACGAGTTAATTTAGAATTAATTCGTTAGCGACGTAAATAATAATTTCGCTAGGCGCGATTATTTATTTAAATTCGATTTAATTAACGTCGCGACGCAAGTTCGGTATTTCGGAAATATCGAACCCGAACGCGTGAGTGGACGTGGGCCCACTTTCATTTGGAAACGTGTGGGGCCCACTTGACACATGTCATTAATGTATTATTTTATTGATAATGCATTGCATGGTGATAGTGTATAATACACTCTAATGTTATGCATGGAATTTGAGTGTTTGACACTCTAAGCCTTTGCATGGCTTGTGTCATAGATTTATTATTATTTAATAAATATTATGGCATAAATATAAATTGATTTTTGGTATCAAAAATCAATTAGAACAAAAGAAAAAATCTCTCTTCTCTCTCTCACTTGGCCGAAAACTGCATGCAGTTTTTTGGTCTTCATCTTCTTCATTTTGGTTGCCAAAAGCTTGAAGAAAGTGTGATTGTTTGGAACATCTCCTCACATGCAAGGCTAGCACCTTTCAAGGGATCAAAAGAGGTGATAGGGAAACCATCATAGAGCTGGAATACTCAAAGCTTGGAGCTTTCCACATCTTCTCACCTTGGCCGAAAATCATCCACCTTGGAGCTTCCATCTTGGCTTGATTTTCTTCATCACAAGATATTGTAAGTATGATTCCGCCATACTTCATGTTTATATATATTCTTTGTTGTATTTCATATATGCTTAATCTTTCCTTGGGACATATTATAGAAACCAACAATGGTATCATAGAGCCATGGTTAAGCATGAAATACTTTAGGTTAAAATTTGATAAAATTGGTTGAAGCATGTTCTTGTGAAATTTGATGAATAAGTATGCTTGCATGTATATAGAATGATGTTATATGGAATCAATTTTATGAAAAATGCATTGGATGATTTTTCCCCAAAATTTTAACCTTGGCCGAATGGTGTGATAAAATTGGTTAAAGCATGTTCTTGTGAAATTTGATGAATAAGTATGCTTGCATGTATATAGAATGATGATACATGGAATCAATTTTATGAAAAATGCATTGGATGATTTTTCCCCAAAATTTTGACCTTGGCCGAATGATATGGTGAAATTGATTGAAGCATGTTCTTGTGAAATTTGATTAATAAGAATGCTTACATGTATATAGAATGATGATACATGGAATCAATTTTATGAAAAATGCATTGGATGATTTTTCCCCAAATTCATGCCTTGGCCGAATGTGTTGCTACTTGGAGTGGATTGAAATTTTTTGTGTTTAAGATCATTGGATGACTTAGAACGTGTACGGGACGTAGATTAATAATTCAATCGGATTGAAAAACAAATCGACACAAAAAACTCACCTTGGCCGAATACATAGGACATGTAAAGGAGTTGATTTTTGTTAAAATTAATGTTGGACATTTATTTTGAAAAATTGATGATTAATAAATTAAATGGGTATTTTTGAAATATTTGGTTTAATACATTAATCTTGGTATTACACTTTAATTAATTGGACTTTAATGTTTGGAATATTAAAATTTAATTAATGGGCTTTAATAATTTAATTGGGCCTTATGGGCTTAAAATTGGTTTTATGGCACTTAAGGGTGATTCCTTATTTGGGCTTGGTAATTGGGTTTGACCCACATTGACCAAAGCCCAAGCCTTAATAAATCAATTCTAAGTCCATTTGACTTGAATTAAATTCAACATTGGATGTTAGTTGGGCTTTGAGGCCCAATAAGATTAGATTTAGAATCTAAGTCTTTAAAGCACATTAAAAGTGTAAACATTTAATTTGGAATTAAATAATTGAATTAGTATTGAATACGAATTAAATTAGATTTAATAAGTAGTTCGATATAATTCGCGAATTCGTACCCTATGTACTTATTCTCAATCGAGTTGGACTCGCGCAAAATCAAACCGTTGTTTGAACATTGGATGATCACTTAAACAAAGACTAATTAATTGGATTAGATTGGTTGTAAAAGCATGTCTTGTTTGAATATATATGTATGTGATGAATGAATAGTGTATATCGGATGGATATTAGAAGGGAAAGGGTAATTTTAGAAATTATTGTAAATTTGGAATTTATAAATTGGACCTGCGTGTCCAGCCTTATCTCTTTATCTCTTTGTATTCTCTTCTCACCTAATTCCCCTCAATGTAAATGAGGTTTCTCTTATTGTATTATGTAATTGGGTAGTAGTAGAATAGTGCTAGCGGGGAGAGGAAAGGGAGTGATTTGTTCTAGGAACAAGTTGTTTATATCCATCCGCATATCACTATTAATCTACTTTACACGCGCTTTATGATGTTTTAGAAGCATGCTTAAGGGTGTATGATGATGAGACCTAACAAAGATAAATAAATTGGTTGCCAATTACGCGAAAATCCCTCAATTTATATTAAGCGAATATCCTTCCATTGAATGGTTCTTGTTCAAGATCCGAAGTTGGCATTGGTTTGTTTTTGACCAAAGTCAAGACCTTTGTCAATCAAGGATGTACTTGAATCATGAGAGTTTTGTTGCATATCGGTGTCTTGTCCAAATCGTGATTTTTATTGGCCAAAGTCAAGATCACTTTTTGTCCAACGACATTGATTACGAAACTTTCCTCGTCAATGGGTCCCGCTTAACTGGAATCATTAGGTTTGTTTTTGGCCAAAGCCAAGGCCTAATTGATTCGGAGGATAGGGTTAGGAAAATGTAATGGTTACATTGGCATTATACATATGTTTCGGACTTGGATGTCCACCTAACCGGATCTAGGAATTGGATGAGATCCAATTGATCATGGAGATCTACCTAAGTTAAATAGCATACAATTTTTATTGGCCAAAGTCAAGGTTGTGTGTTATTTAACGGGATCCTAGCCCACTAGGAAATTCGATTTCCCGAGTTCTCTACAGAGGGTTAGAAACTTGAAGAAAATAGTGGGAGGCTATTATTGAATTTGCAATTTCGTTCAGATACTTAGCCTTACGCGTCTTTCAAAATTATTTCGTCAATATTTAAATAATTAGTTGGACTAATATATTGTTATTTTACTTGTAACAGTTTGACTGTACCCATAACATCGTTGACTTTATAGTTGGACTATAGTTGTCAAGATGATTGGCAAAGGTAATATCCGCGACATAATCATGGGCGATAATGTCTTCAAAGGGACAAACTTTGCCGACTGGGAAATGAACCTCAAGATAGTGCTTGGGGCTGAGAGGATACTGTATACTATTCAGAGACCTCTCCCGCCTGAACCCACTGAGCCACTGGAGCTAGAGTTATGGAAGACTCATAGTGACGATTGTGACCAAGCTCAGTCAGTTATGCTAGCTGCAATGACCCAGCATTTCAGACGTCAGTACAGGGACTTGGATCCCTATAACATGATGGCAAGATTGCGTGATCTTCACCGCACCAATAAGCGGATGAAGAGGTACGAGCTAGTAAGGAAACTCTTCCGCTCCCGGATGACAGACGGCGCATCAGTTGAGGCCCACGGGACTCAAATGATCGCCGATATTGATGAGTTGGCCAATATGGGAATAGTCTTGGAGGCTGAGCTGACGATAGATATGATCTTGCAGTCACTGCCCGATACTTGGAAACAAATCATCATCAACTACAAGTTGATGGATACAGATGACACTCTTGGAGAGCTGTTATCCGTATTGAAGGAGTCCGAAAAGGAACTCCTAAAGGGGAGCAAGCGCGAGGCGCATTATGCATCGACCTCTCATGCGCCAAAGGCTGGGCCCAAGGCAATTGGAGGTGCGAGGAAGAAGAAGTTCAAAAAGAAGGGCAAAGGCAAGTTGACAGTGGCTTCTAGGAAGCCAAAGGACAAATCTCGCGACATCTGCCTTAACTGCGGCAAGAGGGGTCACTGGAAACGTGACTGCCAAATGAGCATTGTGCAGAAGGAGGATATCAAGGCTGGCAAGGCTATCGCCTCTGGTATGTTTGTTATTGAGATAAATATGAATACTTCTAGTTTTAAAAATTGGATTTTTGATTCTGGTTGTGGTGCTCATATTTGTACTGATGTGCAGGATCTGCATGATAGCAGGATGCTGGCGTCAGGGGAGATGGATCTACGGGTCGGAAACGGAACACCAGTTGCTGTTTTGGCCGTAGGGACTTTTGTTTTAGAACTGCCCTCAGGGCATGTACTTAAACTTTTGAACTGTTATTTTGTACCTAGTTTAACTAGGAATATTATATCTGTATCCTTGTTAACCCAGCAGGGTTACACTTTTGTATTCAGAAACACTGGGTGTTATTTATATAAAAATGATGCAGAAATTTGCACAGCTGTTGCAAATAACGGTCTTTATATTTTGAATATAAATGAATCTCCTAAAATGACAAACAAAAGGCTCAAAAGGAGTAATCTAAAAGATGAAGCTTATATGTGGCATTGTCGTCTAGGACACATCAACAAGACTCGCATATCCACACTTTCGAAGAGTGGGTACTTGGACGAATTTGATCCCAATTCATATGACGTCTGCGAATCTTGTCTTTTAGGCAAAATGCCTAAATCACCTTTTAGCGGTAAAGGTGAACGTGCCACAGAACTGTTAGCTCTCGTTCATACTGACGTATGCGGGCCCATGTCTAGCCAGGCTAGAGGTGGATTTCACTACTTCGTAACCTTTACAGATGATGCATCTCGTTACGGTTATGTGTATCTTATGAGACACAAGTCGGAAACTTTTGAGAAATTCAAAGAGTTTCGACACGAAGTGGAGAAACAAACAGGGAAGAGTATTAAGACATTACGGTCAGACCGTGGTGGCGAATACTTAAGTTATGAGTTTCAAGATTACTTGAAAGAATATGGTATTCTTTCACAGTGGACTCCTCCTGGAACACCGCAATTAAACGGTGTGTCCGAACGGAGAAACCGCACCTTGTTGGACATGGTAAGGTCAATGATGAGTCGCACTGAGCTACCAATATCCTTCTGGGGATACGCATTAAACAGTGCTATACTTATTTTGAATAAGGTACCGTCGAAGTCTGTTGAACAGACTCCATATGAGATATGGACAGGAAGGAAACCAGGTTTCTCTTTCCTGAAGATTTGGGGATGCTGGGCACATGTTAAACGTTTGGAAAGTACCAAACTTGAACCCAAAACTGATAAATGCCTTTTTGTAGGATATCCTAGGGAAACCAAAGGATATTACTTCTATCACCCACAAGAGAACAAAGTATTTGTTGCTCTACAAGCATTTTTCCTTGAGAAGGATTTTATAAATGCAGTGGTAAGTGGGAGGAAAGTAGAACTCGATGAAGATCGTAGTGATACTGTTCCTGGCAATGAATCAACGACGGAACAAGAACAGACCGTCCGGGATGAGTCTGTACCACAAACTTCACATACACAAGGACCGCGTAGGTCGGAGAGAGTCAGAACAGTACCTGAGAGGTATGGGTTCCTGATCTCACCTCATGTAGATATTAATCTTATTGAGGATAATGAACCGGCTACGTATGAGGAAGCGATACAAAATATCGATTCCGCTTTATGGCAAGATGCCATGAAGTCCGAGATGGATTCCATGTACGCCAACCAAGTTTGGACACTGGTTGATGCACCAGAAGGCATAAAGCCTATTGGATGCAGATGGATCTTCAAGAAGAAGACCGACATGGATGGCAACGTACAAACGTACAAAGCTAGGCTTGTAGCGAAGGGGTATCGTCAACAATATGGTATTGATTATGACGAAACCTTCTCACCCGTTGCCATGATTAAATCCATTCGGATAATGCTTGCAATAGCTGCATATTTCGATTACGAGATATGGCAGATGGACGTTAAAACCGCTTTCCTTAACGGAAACCTTTTGGAGGATGTTTATATGCAACAGCCTGACGGTTTTATCGTACCTAGACTTGCAAACAAGGTTTGTAAGTTAAATCGATCCATTTATGGATTGAAGCAAGCATCACGGTCATGGAATCAGCGTTTTGATGAGATCATAAAAGAATATGATTTCGTGCAAAACGTAGATGACCCTTGTGTATACAAGAAGGTTAGTGGGAGAGCACTTACTTTTATTGTCCTTTATGTCGACGACGTATTGCTTATAGGCAATGACATTCCCATGCTAACGTCGGTGAAAGCTTGGCTTTCATTAAAATTCTCCATGAAAGATCTGGGAGAAGCAGCCTTTATTCTTGGAATAAAGATCTACAGGGATAGATCTAGAAAGCTGCTTGGACTCTCCCAGAGTACATATATTGATAAAGTGTTGAAGCGATTCAACATGGAACAATCCAAGAGGGGATTGGTTCCAATGGTACGTGGTACCTCTCTGTCTAAGGACATGTGTCCTAAGACTCAGGAAGAGAGAGACCACATGAGTCGGATACCGTTCGCCTCGGCAGTCGGATCGATCATGTATGCCATGATATGTACACGACCTGATGTCTCATATGCTTTGAGCATGTGCAGTCGCTATCAGGCCGATCCAGGTGAAGGTCACTGGATAGCAGTTAAGAATATCCTTAAGTATCTTAAACGAACTAAGGATGCTTTCTTAATTTATGGAGGTGGAGAACTTGCGGTATCTGGGTATACCGATGCAAGTTTCCAAACCGACAAGGATGACTACAAGTCACAATCCGGGTACATTTTTTGTTTGAATAACGGAGCAGTGAGCTGGAAATCTTCCAAGCAAGATACTGTTGCCGATTCAACAACAGAAGCGGAGTACATCGCTGCATCTGAAGCAGCAAAGGAGGCAGTTTGGATCCGAAAGTTCCTAATCGGATTAGGAGTAGTTCCGTTAGCAGCTGAGCCCGTTCCATTGTATTGTGACAATAACGGGGCTATAGCACAGGCTAAGGAACCAAGGTCTCATCAACGGTCCAAGCATGTTCTTCGACGTTACCATCTGATTCGGGAGATTATACATCGTGGCGATGTAAAAGTCGAGAAGGTCACATCAGATGACAACATTGCAGATCCGCTGACGAAGGCTGTTCTTCAGCAAGTTTTTGAACGACACATACATAGTTCGGGTATTAGATGCTTGAGTGACTGGCTATAGGCCAAGTGGGAGATTGTTAGACATTGTGTCCCATAGCGTCACTGTTTGTAAATGATATTGTATTATTGTACAAAATTAACTATGTAATAATGAAATTGCCTTTTGCCATTTTGTAAATATTATTTACTTTGATATATAAATGGCGAAAGTCCATATGATTAGTACTGGATTGAGATGATATGAGACAGTATCAATCCATAAAGGTTTAATCATTAAATATCCCTAGCCGTAGTATTATCGAGACTGGACATCGATAATGCGGAATAGGCTAGTATTGCGCTTGTGCACGTTGTGAGGGCACAACGGCATAGTTCTCATATATTTAAGTATTGGATACTTATGCAAGTGCGATAGGAGGTTGTGTTTTACCGATGGTACGGAAAACAGCTTCGCTCTGGATAGACCCCGCGGAATCCCATTGGTAGTATGTCTAGGTGTCTATGGGAGGCCGCATCAGGGTAGGTGTATATGGTCTTAACCTGAGACTTACATCGCTAGTACTTGCGACAATCGGTAAACTTTGGTTTTGGTGGTTGGGGACCTTAACCGGTTCTGTGTACACCTCTTCTGGGTTTATCGAGAATCGTAGTGTACTGGATGTGATGTCAAGATGGAAGTATCGCTTCAGACATATGGAGGTGATGATCACGCAGGACACAGAACTAGTACTCTATAAAAGGTTGCAACCGTCGGGACAATATGACTAGGTCAGGATTGTCCGATTTAAAGAGACTAGTTGCTTGATGTCCGATATATGTTTCGTACGGGGCAGACACATCTCCAGCCCTAGGCCTAGCATGTGATCATCCGATACTGGATCGATGTACGCAATACTACGGTATACTACGCTTGATATAGATCTTATATTCCTATAAGAATATTTCTGGAGAATTGGGTAGGCATGGCGCTTTGCTAGAAGCCAACCTTGTCTTGTGAATCGGTAAGAACGTAGTACGAGGTACGTGCGTGTTCGGATTATCCGACGACCGTATTTACTGCCAACATATCCGGAGATCTCTTGGGTCGCTTCCTGAAGATTCACCTATGATATTTGATTCGAACTTAATTAATCTTGGATTAATTGCGGAGAAACTTTATCTCGGATAAAGTGCCTTATTTAGAGAGAGAGAACGATTAATTTGGAATTAATCAGTAAAATTATTATATTCGATATAATAATTGAAATTCGATTTCGACGCGAAATTAAAATTAGATTTTAATTCGGGCATACGAGTTAATTTAGAATTAATTCGTTAGCGACGTAAATAATAATTTCGCTAGGCGCGATTATTTATTTAAATTCGATTTAATTAACGTCGCGACGCAAGTTCGGTATTTCGGAAATATCGAACCCGAACGCGTGAGTGGACGTGGGCCCACTTTCATTTGGAAACGTGTGGGGCCCACTTGACACATGTCATTAATGTATTATTTTATTGATAATGCATTGCATGGTGATAGTGTATAATACACTCTAATGTTATGCATGGAATTTGAGTGTTTGACACTCTAAGCCTTTGCATGGCTTGTGTCATAGATTTATTATTATTTAATAAATATTATGGCATAAATATAAATTGATTTTTGGTATCAAAAATCAATTAGAACAAAAGAAAAAATCTCTCTTCTCTCTCTCACTTGGCCGAAAACTGCATGCAGTTTTTTGGTCTTCATCTTCTTCATTTTGGTTGCCAAAAGCTTGAAGAAAGTGTGATTGTTTGGAACATCTCCTCACAAGCAAGGCTAGCACCTTTCAAGGGATCAAAAGAGGTGATAGGGAAACCATCATAGAGCTTGGAATACTCAAAGCTTGGAGCTTTCCACATCTTCTCACCTTGGCCGAAAATCATCCACCTTGGAGCTTCCATCTTGGCTTGATTTTTCTTCATCACAAGATATTGTAAGTATGATTCCGCCATACTTCATGTTTATATATATTCTTTGTTGTATTTCATATATGCTTAATCTTTCCTTGGGACATATTAGAGAAACCAACAAGAACCAAATCCAAGGAACCGATGGAAGGAGCAATGTCAAGCCATCACCTTGAAAAGTGATACTGAAATCAACAAAGATGTTGGAATCAAGGCAACAATTGAAGAAGTTCCAAAAGATGCAGTTCCACAGAATGAGGAAAAAAAAGCAAAGGAAAAAGAAAAAGATCAGATCACTCCACCTCCACCTCCACCTTTTCCACAGCGACTTCAGAAAAACAAACTGGACAAGCAGTTTGCTCGATTCCTGGAGGTGTTCAAAAAGTTGCATATCAACATTCTATTTGCAGAAGCGTTGGAATAAATGCCCAGCTATGCCAAATTTATGAAAGACATTCTTTCACGAAAGCGGAGATTGAGATTACGAGACAATAACATTATCAGAAGAATGCATCGCTATCATTCAGAGGAAATTTCCTCCAAAATTGAAAGATCCTGGCAGTTTCACTGTTCCTTGTACTATAGGAGAACATGACTTTGGTAAGGCTTTGTGTGATCTAGGTGCGAGTGTTAACTTGATGCCTTTTTCTATTTTCAGGAAATTGCAGATTGGAGAAACAATGCCAACTTCACTCTCTCTACAACTTGCTGATAGAACGCTCGTATTTCCAAGAGGCATAGTTGAGGATGTGCTGGTCAAGGTTGACAAATTCATTTTCCCAGCAGATTTTATTATCCTTGATATGGAGGAAGACGCAGACGTGCCAATCATCATCGGGAGACCATTCTTGGCTACAGGTCAAACCATTATTGATGTACAAAAAGGAGAACTAACCATGAGGGTACATGATCAAGAAGTAACATTCAATGTTTTTAAAGCCATGAATTTCCCGAATGACGAGAATGAGGAATGTTTCAGACTTGATGTGATAAATAGTACCATCCAGACCTCCAATGTAATGCAAAGTTCTGCTGACAAACTTAAAGCTTGTCAATTGTCTGTGGAGCCTGAAGATAAAGCGCACTACGTACTAAAGAAACCTATTCTTGCACAACAAGCAACAGAAGATAAAAAGTTCCACCAGCTCAATGAATTGGAGGAATTTCACAATCAGCCTTTTGAGGATGCCAAATTGTACAAAGAAAAGGCAAGGAAAAGACATGATGAGAAGTTAGTGCACATACAACTGGATCCAGGGCAGAAGGTACTGTTAAACAAATCAAGGGTGAAATTCTTCCCATGGAAGCCAAAATCACGGTGGTCAGGTCCATTTGTGATCACCAAGGTTTTACCAGATAGAGTCGTTGAGATATATGATCCCGACTCCAACAAAACATTCAAGGTTAAAAACAAGCGTGTTAAGCACTACTGGGGAGAATCATTTGAGTGACAAAAAAAAAGTGTCACACTTTCATATCCAGCCTAACATTCGAGAATTCATGTCTAGTTGTCGACGTTAAACTTAGCGCTAGCAGGGAGGTGACCCATGCAATTTGTGTATATATTGTGATTTGGTGTGATTTAATTTTATGTGTTTAGTTTTTGCAGATTAAGACATTTCAAGATGGAAGAAGTTCTCGCAAATCTTCACAAGCAATTTCCTTTTCTCCCTCAAAACTCTCTGATGAAAGTCTACAAAGCTCGCTTGAAACTGATGAGATTACTAACGATTCATGGTGTTCCTAATGATATTCGTTGGGTAATTGAAGCACGGGTCTGATTGGCATGTGAGTCTTCTGACACTTTTATTTCACATCTGCCTAGTTTTGGAAGAAACACCTATGCAAAGAAACGTAGAGCTAAGCAAATGGGTGTTTGTTACAAATGTGCACGCTGGAATTGCAATACTCGTTGTCGTTCTTTAGGAATGATGTCTGATAATCGCGAAGATAAAATTAAATTCATTAAAGATGGCTTGAGTAAGGAGTCTGTAGATAATATATCTTCGACTCTTGAGACGCATCCCAGTGGATATGTTCATATAGCCATTCGCAAATTGCATACACAATTCCAAAAAGAAAGACAATAATTAAGTCTTGGGAATCTGACTAAAAAATACACTGTTTGCCAATTTATAAGAAAATTGGATGGGAAGCTTGTCCCTGACGCATAGACATCAATCAAGCCGCTACTTTTCTTGTACATATTATATCTCTTTGTCTTTTCCTAATAATTGTAATTTGTTTTGTTGTTTTCTTTTATTTTCTCCGACAGGATCCAGACCTTTTTGACTATCACGATTTATTTTACTATTAACTAATAATTGTCATTTGGCAGGTACTAGTGCGATTTTTTTACTCACCATTTTCAGGTGTTATAAATTCAACTCATCATTGCACTTTTGAAGACATCCAGAGTAAAACATGGAAGCCACTTCAAGAAGACGAGTTGAAAACATATGTGTGTTTTGTGGTACTAGTGTTGGTGTTAAGCCACAATACGTAGAAGCAGCACAGGAATTGGGTCGAGTTTTAGTTGCAAGGAATATGCACTTAGTATATGGCGGAGGCAATCTTGGACTTATGGGGATCGTTTCAAAAGCTGTACATGAGGGAGGCAGTCACGTTTTGGGAATCATCCCAAAACCTTTGGCAGAGGCGAATCTTATTGGACCATCAAATGGAGAGGAACTTATTGTGCCAGGTATGTCGGAGCGACTGGTGGAAATGATTAATCGTGTTGATACATTTATTGCTTTGTCAGGTGGCTTGGGTACACTGGAGGAAATTTTTACAGTGTTATCTTGGGCGAACCTGAACATACACCAGAAACCGCTTGGACTGTACAACGTTGAAGGATTTTATGATTTTCTTTGTGTGTTTCTTGCTGATGCCCGGAGAAATGGGTTTGTGTCAAAACCTTTAAAAGAACTCATTTTCACTGCCAGAACTGCTCCGGATCTAATTGACCAAATCTTAGCCTATGAACCACAAATTGACCATATCATTTCAAAGATAAATTGGTCCGAGGACGATCGTGGTAAGAGGCGTCGAATTAATCTGGATCTTAACCTTTAACTTTTCGTGTAGAGTTTCAGTTAACTAGGTATTATCTTCTAAACTCTTCTTTTATTGTTTAAGACATTGGGGACAATGTCTCGTTTAGGTTTGAGAGAGGAAATTAGTTGATTATTATCTTGTTTTTAGTTGTTTTTTATTTTTATTTTTAGGCCAAAATTTTTCGAAAAATACAAAAAAATTGAAAAAGTTTAAAAATTACAAAAATATTTTACGTTTTTGTTTTTATTTTGACTAAAAAGGTGAATTTGGTCAGAGATAGTTGAGTAAGGAATTTCCACTCCTGAGACGTATCTCAAACCTATTTCGGAACAAGTTAATTTTTGTTTATTTCATTTTAAATTATTTAATTTGTGAATTCTATATAATACTGACTAAAATGGATCTTCATATGCTTAGTTGGCAGGTATTATCAACATGCATGGTAACATACGGACATGAGTTATAATTGAAAAGTTTGTAATATTCAGTGCTCTAGTTTAATTGGAGGCAGCATCTCAAAAAGTTATGGAGAACAAAAAACGTCTGAGATCCGAGTATTAAGTCTGTAAGGGTGTTTTAACACCTAGTGCCCTAAAACCAACTGGTTTGGGAGTCACTGGCCCAAAGCTCGTTACATGGATCAAAGTTGCTGCACAAATATATATATATCTGAAGTTTGAGTAATTAAGTCTGTATGGGTGTCTTAACACCTGGTGCCCTAAAGCTAACTGTTTTGGGAGCCACCGACCCAACACTCGCTACATAGATGGAATATATTGTATATAAATAAATCAAAAAATCAAAAATCAAAAGAAAAAATCAGAAAAATTATTCCATTGCTGTAAAAAAGGTGTGAATTCTGATAAAACTTTAGGACAAAAATATTACTCTCTTATCAACTGCACTTGTGACTGTTGTGCGCAAAAATGAGTTGATTAATATTTTGTCGGCTGTGCATATAGAGAATGGTAAATATAATCAGAGAATTTACTTATTCAGTAATTTAGAAAGAAAGAAAACAACTAGTAACTTGGAGTAGAAGTTTCACCTGATTAGTCACTAACTTCTTTATTCTCTTTTCTCTTGTCTTTTTGCTTTTGTGTGCATTAGTTTTATTATCTTTTTACTTTTTTAAAACGTTTGTGGGTAACGTTGCTGTAAGCCCTCACGAGACTATAACTCGTCCACTAGGGACACCTAGGGGTTTAAAGGCTTGTTGCATATGCTAAATGCAACCGTGATCCCTACGAAAGTGGCTTAGTTTAATTTTAATTGTTTCTTGTATTTTATTTTGTTATTTTGCTCGATGACTAGCAAAATGTTAGGTTTGGGGGTGTGATGAGTGGAAAATATATCAATATTTACCGCCCATTTTACTTAATATTTTGTTTAGTTTCTCGGGTTTGATGAACGTTTTGATGTGTTTTAGTTTATTTTGCAGATAAAATAATATTGAGACACAATGAAATCATTTAGGATGAAATGTGGGTCAAATAAGGGCAAAAATTGGACTTGACATATTAATTTTGGAGATTGGAAACTTGAAAGGGCGTTTTAACGAAGTGTAGTTTTGGAAATTCCAGTTTTGCGCGTCTATCATATTTTGGTATAACTTTTTACTCTGATATGGATTGAGCTGATTCAAGTTCGAGATTAAAGTAGCCTCAAAGATCTACAACTTTGAAAGACAAAATAATTTCGAATTCTGAATATTTAATGCCTGAAATTGATGAACCATCCAGAAGTGTGTTGTGTGTAATTATTAAAGTCATTTTCAATCATTTTCAAAGCAAAAAAAATTAATAAATAAATAATGAAAATTATCAAATCACCACCAAACATGATAAGAAATTAGTGGAGCATTAATAATGGATTTGGTGGAGCAATTAGTGGAGCAATTAATAATGGATTTGGTGGATGATTTGATGGAGTCATGATTTTGCCTATAAATACCAAGCCATTTCATTTGTAAATTCATACTTTCTTGTAAGGAATTCCATAAGAATACTAAGAAGATTGTATCTTGTTTGTTTATTTACAGCTTTCAGTAATTAATTTCCGCTTTCGCACTTTCTTTTCTTTACTTTTCAATTTTTACTTTCCGCAATTTACTTTTACGCACAATACTTTTATTTCTTAATTTTCAGTTTTTACTTTTCAGTAATGAGGAGGTAACTCACCTTTGCTGGGGTAAAAGGTAAAACTTTTTTACTAATATTTAGATTAATCTCGCTTAATTATAATATATAAACTAGTTAAAACCCGACTTAACGAGGATACCGCCATATTGGTCGGTTGGTAATTAATTATTAATTTAACTTAATCTGGATACCGCCTATATGACTGGATGGTAATTATCATGAAAGTTAATATATTATATTAAAGGAGATATCTAAAATAGAAGTAATAAAAGTGGATCCTTTTACCTCATCATTTTCTTTTATTGTACTTTTACTTTATTTACTTTTCAGAAATTTACTTTTAGCATTTACATTTCAGCAATTTACTTTCAGCATTTACTTTTCAGCAATTTACTTTCAGCAATTTACTTTCAGTAATTTACTTTCAGCATTTACATTTCAGCATTTAATTTTTGGTATTTTACTTTATGTCTTTTATTTTATTTAAGTTTTTTTACTACCCGTAAATATGTGTCGTAACTAAGCCAGTTATCTGGGGTTGTGATGAAATCCAATATCACCGGTTTATAAGGGGTTAAATTATAGTTTGGGTAATTTAAAGGTTTACTTATTAAGTCTTAAGCTTAATACGTCTTGTTAACTGGCCATTAATAAGATTGATCTGGTAAATCTAAAATAAACTTGACAAAGGAATTTTAGGTTATAGCCTTAGACTTAATAGCTCACGATCTTCCTTGAGGATAGATAACCCTTTAATAGATTTCCATACAGGATAGACGTATACCTGTCGGACGGGGGTAACCTTTATTGGAACTTAATCTTAGTGAATCCAGGTAATTTGGTTGACATAGACATATGGTTCAATTGGGTTATACTGGGTATTTGCGTCTGACCATCGACAGAGGCTTTCGCATGATTTAGTGTTCCAGGTTAGTAAACCGATATATTACACAAACATGAAATAGCCACTTCATTTTTTAAAAAGATATTGGAATGATTCACAACCCTGGATAGTTTTATAAATTTGAATTTTCTTCAATCTACTTTCAAGCAATTTTATTTACTTGTTTTAATTTTAAAGTCACCACCAATCAAACAATCAATCCATTAGATACTTGTAAACATTTAACTTCATAAATTGATAACAAAAGGTTTTAAGTCCTCGTGGGATCGATACTTTTTATACTACTTGAACGATACGTGCGCTTGCGTTATACGTGTGTTATTACGCAACGGTCAACAACTGGCCAATGCTCAGAGTTATAGACCGTCAGGTAATCTTCCCAGCAACACAGAACCAAATCCAAGGAACATAGGGAATGAGCAGTGTCATGCCATCATGTTAAAAAATGGTACTGAATTCAACAAAGATGTTGGAGCCAAAACAACTGTTGAGGAAGTTCCAAAAGAAACAAAGCAACAGATGGAGGAAAAAGAACCAAAGGAAAAAAAAAACAGATCACTCCACCTCCACCATTTCCTCAGCATCTTTAGAAAAACACACTGGACAAGCAGTTTGCTCATTTCTAGGAGGTGTTCAAAAAGCTGCACATCAACATTCCATTTGCAGAAGCCTTGGAACAAATTACCCAGCTATGTAAAATTCATGAAAGACATTCTTTCACGAAAACGGAGATTGGGAGATTACGAGACAGTAGCATTGACAGAAGAATGCAGCGCCATCATTCAGAGGAAGCTTCCCCCTAGCAGTTTCACCATTCCATGCATCATAGGAGAACATAACTTTGGTAAGGCTTTATGTGATTTAGGTGCAAGTGTTAACTTGATGCCTTTTTCTATTTTCAGGAAACTGCATATTGGAGAAACAATGCCAACTTCAGTCTCTCTACAACTTGCTGATAGAACGCTTGTATTTCCAAGAGGCGTAGTTGAGGATGTGCTGGTCAAGCTTGACAAATTCATTTTCCCAGCAGATTTTATTGTCCTTAATATGAAGGAAGACGCAGACGTGCCAATTATCCTTGGGAGACCGTTCTTTGCTACAGGTCGAACCATTATTGATGTAAAAAAAGTTGAATTAACCATGAGGGTACAAGACCAAGAAGTAACATTCAATGTTTTTAAGGCCATGAATTTCCCAGAAGATGAAAAGAATGAGGAATGTTTCAGACTTGATGTGATACACAGTACCATTCAGAACTCCAATGCAATGCAAAGTTCTACTGACAAACTTAAAACATGTCAATTGCCTGTGGAGCCTGAAGATAAAGCGTCTTTTGCACTGAAAAAAACAATTCTTGCACTACAAGCAACAGAAGAGAAAAAGTTCCACCAGCTAAACGAATTGGAGGAATTTCACAATCAGCCTTTCGAGAATGCCAAATTGTACAAAGAAAAGGCCAAGAAGATACATGATGAGAAGTTAGTGCGCATACAACTAGAACCAGGGTAGAAGGTACTGTTAAACAAATCAAGGGTGAAATTCTTCCCATGGAAGCCAAAATCACGGTGGTCAGGTCCATTTGTGATCACCAAGGTTTTACCATACAGAGCCGTTGAGATACAGGATCCCGACTCCAACAAAACATTCAAGGTTAAAAACAAATGTGTTTAGCACTATTTGGGAGAATCATTTGAGCGACAAAAAGAAAGTTTCACACTTTCAGATTCAGCCTAACGTTCGAGAAGTCACGTCTACCTGGCGACTTTAAACATAGCGCTCGCAGGGAGGCAACCCATGCAATTTGTGTATATATTGTGATCTGGTGTGTTTTAATTTTATGTGTTTAATTTTTGCAGGTAAAGTCATTTCACTATGGAAGAAGCTCTCACAAATCTTCACAAGTAATTTTCTTCTCTCCCTCAAAAATCTCTGCTGAAAGTCTACAAAGCTCGCTTGGAACGGATGAGGTTACTGATGATCAAAGGTATTCCTACTGACATTCGTTGGATTATTGAAGCACGGGTCCGATTGGCAGGTGAGTCTTCTGACTCTTTTATTTCACATCTACCTGGTTTAGGAAAGAGCACCTATGCTAAAAAGAGGAGAGCCAAAAGAATGTGTGTTTGTTATAAATGTGCTCGTATGTTTTGTGATAGTCGTTGTCGTTCTTTAGGAATGGTGTCTGATAACCGCGAAGATAAGATTAATTTCATTATGGATGACTTGAGTAAGGAGTCTTTGGATGATATATCTAAAACTCTTGAGACGCATCCCAGTGGATATGTGTATCACAAAATTCGTGTGTTATATGCACAATTTCAAAAAGAAAGACAACAGTTAAGTCTTGGGAATCTGAATCAAAAAGACCCCGTTTGCCAATTTATAAGAAAATTGGATGGGAAGCTTGTCCGTGACGCATAGACGTCAATCAAGCTGTAAATTATTGTAAAAATTAGATCTCTTTATCTTTTCCTAATAATTGTAATTTGTTTTGTTGTTTTCTTTTGTTTTCTCCGACAGTATCCTTTTTGACTATCACGATTTATTTTACTGTTAACTAATAATTGTCATTTGGCAGGTATTAGTGCTATTATTTTACTCACCCTTTTTAGGTGTTATAAATTCAACTCATCATTGCACTTTTGAAGACATCCAGAGTAAAACATGGAAGCCACTTCAAGAAGACGAGTTGAAAACATCTATGTGTTTTGCGGTACTAGTGGTGGTGTTAAGCCACAATACGTAGAAGCAGCACAAGAATTGGGTCGAGTCTTAGCTGCAAGGAATATGCACGTAATATATGGCGGAGGCAATCTTAGACTAATGGGGATCGTTTAAAAGGCCGTACAAGAAGGAGGCAATCACGTTTTGGGAATCATCCCAAAACCCTTGGCAGAAGCAAATCTTATTGGACCATCAAACAGAGAGGAACTTATCGTGCCAGGTAAGTCTGAACGATTGGTAGAAATGATTAATCGTGCTGATGCTTTTATTGCTTTGCCAGGTGGCTTGGGTACATGGGAGGAAATTTTTACGGTGTTATCTTGGGTGAACCTGAACATACACCAGAAACTCCTTGGACTGTACAACGTAGAAGGATTTTATGATTTTCTTTGTGTGTTTCTTGATGATGCCCGGAGAAATGGGTTCGTGTCAAAACCTTTAAAAGAACTCATCTTCACTGCCAGAACTGCTCCGGATCTAATTGATCAAATCTTAGCCTATGAACCACAAATTGACCCTATCTTTTCAAAGATAAATTGGTCCGAGGACGATCGTGGTAAGAGGCGTCGTATAAATCTGGATCTTAACCTTTAACTTTTCGTGTAGAATTTCAGTTAATCAGATACTATCTTCTAAACTCTTATTCTACTGTTTAAGACATTGGGGACAATGTCTCATTTAGGTTTGGGGGAGGGAATTAGTTTATCAGTATCTTATTTTTAGTTGTGTGTTGTTTTTATTTTTAGTCCACATTTTTTTTCGAAAAAATTTTTTTTGAAAATTTTTCAAAAGTTACAAAAATATTTTGCGTTTTTGTTTTTATTTTGACTAAAAAGGTGAAATTGGTAAGAGATAGTTGTGTAAGGAGTTCCCACTCCTGATACGTATTTCAACCCATTTTCGAAACAAGTTAATTTTTGTTTATTTATTTTTGAATTATTTAATTTGTAAATTCTCCATAAAACTGACTAAAATGGATCTTCATATACTCAGTTGGCAGGTATTATCAACATGCAGGGTAACATACAGACATGAGCTATAATTGAAAAGTTTGTAATATTCAGTGCTATAGTTTAATTGGAGGAAGTATCTCAAAAAGCGATGGAGTAAAAAAAAAACGTCTGAGATCCGAGGTATTAAGTCTGTAAGGGTGTTTTAACACATAGTGCCATAAAGCCAACTGGTTTGGGAGTCACTGGCCCAAAGCTCGCTACATGGATCAAGGATGTTGCAAAAATATATATATCTGAAGTCTGAGTAATTAAGTCCGTAGGGGTGTCTTAACATCTGGTGCCCTAAAGCCAACTGTTTTGAGAGCCACCGACCCAACACTCTCTACATAGACGGAAGATATTGTATATAAATAAAAAAAATCAAAAATCAAAGAAAAAAAAATCAGAAAAATCAGAAAAATTACTCCATTGCTGCAAAAAGGTGTGAATTCTGATAAAACTTTAGGGCAAAAATATTACTCTCTTATCAACTGCACTTGTGACTTTTGTGGGCAAAAATGAGTTGATTAATATTTTGTCGGCTGTGCATATGGAGAATGGTAAATATAATCGGAGAATTTACTTATTCAGTAATTTAGAAAGAAAGAAAACAACCAGTAACTTGGAGTAGAAGTTTCACCTAATTAGTCATTAACTTCTTTATTCTATTTTCTCTTGTTTTTTTTTTTCTTTTGTGTGCATTAGTTTTACTACCTTTTTACTTTTGTAAAATATTTGTGGGTATCATTACTGTAAACCCTAATGAGACTACAACTCGTCCACTAGGGACACCTAGGGGTTTAAAGGATTGTTGCATATGCTAAATGCAACCGTGATCCCTATGAAAGTGGCTTAGTTTAATTTTAATTGTTTCTTGTATTTTATTTTGTTGTTTTGCTCGAGGACTAGCAAAATGTTAGGTTTGGGGGTGTGATGAGTGGTAAATGTATCACTATTTCCCACTCATTTGACCTAATATTTTGTAAAGTTTCTTGAGTTTTGTGAATATTTTGATGTGTTTTGTGTTATTTTGTAGATAAATAAAGTTTCAGGACATTCTGGAGGTGATTTAGGGCCAAAACAGTGAAAAAGAACACAAAAGGGCATTTTGGTCATTTAGCGCATCGCGACACGCAGGTTGCATCGCGACGCTTAACGTGCGCCACACCATGCTAACGTGCGACGGGGAAACATGTCAGAATTTGAGAAGTTTGACTTTGCTAACGTGCGTCGTGCCATGTGTCACCATCACAGCCGATCTGCTAACGTGAGCCATGCCATGTATCATCATCCTATGGTGCCGACAATCGCCATCGCTACTTGTCGACATGTGTCATCCCACGTGTCAGCCACGTTATCATCCACGTCAGCAGAAGACCGAGTCAACCTGCCACATGTCAGCCATGTCATCATCAACCAATCACAGCGTGCCTCGTGTCGCAATTCTATGGTGTCGACAATCACTTTCGCCACGTGTCGCCACGTCAGTGCCACATCAGCTCAATTATTTACTCATTTATCCGAATTGCCATGTGTAAGATAAGAATCTGAAATGGATGAATCAGAGCTTGACACGTTAGCGCATAGCGCCGCAAGAAGAAACTTGCGCGTCACGACGCGTGGCACTTATTGACGCCTATAAATAGAGCTCGAAATTTCAGTTTTAGATGTACATTCCTCTCTGAATTCTCTGATGTAAATATTGAGTTTTCTATCTAGTTTCTTTTAAATTTTAGTTTTGTAATTAATTTTAATTACGTTCTGTAATAGTAATAGAAATTTACTTTCTTTACTTTTATTGTTTTTACTATTCAACCATTATGAGGTAACTTCCCCCTGCTAGGGTGAAAGGTAATTCTTTTACTATTGCTATTTAGATTAATCTCCCTTAATTATAATATATTCACTATTTAAAATTTTACTTAAAAAGGATACCGCTATATTGGTCGGTTGGTAATTCTTTTTAAACTGGTTTAAACCTGACTAAGCAAGGATACCGCCATATTGGTCGGTTGGTAATTAAATTTTCTTACCGCCTATATGGCAGGTTTATTTTGATTCCGCCTTTATAGATGGTTGGACTTAATTTGATTTAATCAGGTTATCGCCTATATGGCTGGTTGGTAAAATAATCACAAGTTAATATATTATATTAAATGAGATATCTAAATTAGTAGTAGTAAGAGTTGATCATTTTACCTTAGTATTTTATTTTATTGTAATTTACTTTTCAGCTTTTACTTTACCGCAATTACTTTTCAGCAATTTTACTTTATGTCTTTTATTTTACTAGCCCTAGTTATGTGTCGTAATTAAGTTAGTTATCTGGGGTTGTGATGAATTCTAATATCACCAGTTTATATGGGGTTATTTTATAGTTTGGGTAATTTAAAGATTTACTTATTAAGTCTTAAGCTTAATGCGTCTTGTTAATTGGCCACTAATAAGATAGATCTGGTAAATCTAAAATAAACTTGACAAAGGAATTTTAGGTTTCAGCCTTAGACTTAATAGCCCACGATCTTCCTTGAGGATAGATAACCCTTTAATAGATTTCCTTACAGGATATACATATACCTGTCGGGCGGGGGTAGCCATAATTGGAACTTAAACTTAATGAATCCAAATAATTTGGTTGACATAGACATTTGGTTCAATTGGGTTAAACTGGGTATTTGCGTCTGACCATCGACATAGGCTTTCGCATAAATTAGTGTTCCAGGTTAGTAAACCGATTTATTACACAAACATGAAATAACCACTTCATCTTTTAAAGGATATTAGAAAGATTCACAACCCTAGATAGTTTCCTAATATTGAATTTTCTTAAACCTACTTTCGTGCAATTTTAGTTACTTGTTTTTAAATTCAAAATCATCACCATTTCAAATCAATCAATCAACCTATTAGATACTAGTAATCATTTGACCTCATAAAATTAATAGATTATGTATTAAGTCCTCGTGGGATCGATACTTTTTATACTACTTGAACGATACGTGCGCTTGCGTTATACGCGTGTGATTATGCACTGGTCAAACATCCCCAAAATTATCGACAAACTACAAGCTTTGACCAACATTGTGGCCAATCTGACAGTATCCCGCACAGTGGGAATATAAAACAACGTGGATGGAAGGCGTGAGGGGCCCCCGAATAGGGTGAGCGAAGAAATCCCAATTTGATGATGACATGGCTGAGTATTCCGCATGAAGGATAGCCGAGCCTCAAACAGAGTTACAGAAACTCAGAGAAGAAGTAGAGTCAGTTACCCGCAAGATGAAGGGAAAACATGAAGATCTATTAGACTATGATGCGATGACTTTCGAAGAACATCTGCCTCCCTAGTTTAAGATGCCTGAAATGGCCAAGTTCAACGGAAACGGAGATCCTAGGGTCCATCTCCTACAATATTTTTCAGAAATCAGTTCAGTGGGTTTGTCGAAGCGCCAGGTGCATAAAATGTTAAGGATGTCACTGGAAGGGGCGCCCGTAGTATGTTATCATGGCCTGGAGAAAAAGGTAAGGGATGATTGGAGGGCATTAGCGGAGGCCTTTCTAAACCAATAAGTCACGGACATAGAGATAGACTTATCGCTCAGTGACCTAGAAAACACCAAACAGACGCTAGAAGAGACCTTCAAAGATTATGTGGATCGTTGGAGAAGCTAGCTCTTGAAGATGCAGACACGACCCTCAGAGAAGGACCAGATTAAGATAATAATTAAGGGCACCAAACCCTTAATTTATAACAAGTTGAGAAGGATGACCTCCATGATTAGTGAATTTCGACAGTTAAGAGAAATTGCCATGGATATCGAGGAAGAGGAAGCCGAGAACATAAAGTTTTACGGCCAGAATAGAAAGACCATTGGGGGACCTTCAGTGACCAAGCTCGCTCCTGTTGAGGTCGCCACCATCAGAAATAGGCGATTCTCCAATTTTGGTAGACCTTTGTCAATGGTGTTTGAAAAGCTGAAGAGGCAAGGACCCCTAAAACCCTTGGAACCTAAACCACTTACAAACCATGTGCCACGCCACCTCGACCTAAACCTATACTGTCACTACCATCAATAAAAAGGCCATGAAACTGACAACTGCACCCGCCTCAGGCATGAGATCTAAGACCTTATTGACACCCATAAGATACCCGACCTAGAAAAAGAACAACCTAACACACACGGAAACCCATTACCCAACTACCACTCTGTTCCACCACCCACCTACATTTTTATGGGACAACAGCAATGAAGATGAAACAGAACAGGGGAGAGATTTCTGGGAAAACTTCTGGAGCAGTGACGAAGAGGAGGTGAATGGGATGACTCGCAGTGGACATTTTTACAGTGATGTAACGGAGAAAGGCAAAGAAATGATAAAAGAAGGCCTAGAGGTGACAAAGAATATGAATAACACCGAGGGGGATACTGTGTTACGTCAATTGAAGAAGACACAGACACAAGTGAGAATATGGGAGTTATTATACGCCTCTCAATAGCACATGCGTGCCATGTTAGAAGCTCTAAGCAAGATAATGGTACCTAAAGATGCAACCCGACAATGTTCATAGGGTTGGTACAGAAATATGGTAGACAGATGATAACATTCTATGAAGAAGAGCTCCCAATGAAGGGGAGGAATCACAACAAGCCGCTATTCATAAAAGCGGAAGTAAAAGGCAAGAAGACATCTTGTATGATGGTGGACGATGGCTCATCTATCAATGTGTGCCCTTTGAAGATCTTGTCAAGGTTGGGTATGTGGAAACTGATTGAGGCCCTTCCAGCATGACTATCAAAACATATAACGATAGCAAACAGGGAGTCGATGGTACTTTCGTCACAATAGTTAAAGTGGGCCCGATAGAAGACAAGGTGGAATTCACAGTGCTTGATATCCCAGCTACATTTGCTCTGTTATTAGAGGAGGCCATGGTTTCATAAACTTGGGGGCATGCCATTCACTTTGCACCAGGTTATTAAGTTCCCGCATGGAGAGAAATTCGTCACCATTAGGGCTGAAGTAGACAATGCTTGGCTTCCTTAGACATACAGCCTTTCACAAGGCTCCAAGTGGAAGCAAACTTTGAAGAATGGGTGGACCCTAAAGTGGCTAGAATCATGGAAATAATGAAATATGAGCTGGGCACAGGTTTGAGTGCTAGAGGCCAGGGAATACGAGCACTGCCATATTTCAAGGGACAAACCACTAAGAGAGGTTTGAGGTATGAATCCGATGGGAATGAGCCGAAGACCAAGAAAAAAAGGGATGAAGTTGATGGAATACTTTGTGAAAGCCACATGGTATCAATGAGAGCCTAAACCCGTAGAAATCAATGAGATCACAGTACCAGGATTTGAAATCTTCAAGGATGTGATGGGCAAAGAACCACATGCAGAGGAAATTGCAAAAGAGGAAGATAAATGGGAAGAAGAACTACTGCAGTTAGGGAATCTGATGCTCGAAGAAAGCAAGAAGACGGAAGAATACAAGACTGCAAGTTACGAAGATGTTTATTTTCCTGACTTATTTGATTATAATCATGCATTTATTAATAATAAAGACATTGATTTTGCTTACTTGTTCGAGTATTTTCCTGTTAGTCCGCATCATAACATGCATGACATGAGCATATTTGACATTGACTCAACAAAGACAAATGCATTTAATTTTGGTACATGTGAAAACCCCATGGAAATTTCAATTGCAAGTGAGGTTACCTCTGATGAGCTGAAAGAATTAGAGAGAATATTAATAAAATATGAAAAAATATTCTCATGGTCCTATGAAGACATGCCATGAGTGGACATTGGTATTGCCCAGCACATGATACCAACTTATCCGAACATGAGACCAGTAAAACAGAAGCTCCGAAGAATGAGGTCATAACATGCCGAAAAGGTTAGGGAATAAGTCAAGAAGCAGATAAATGTGGGGTTCTTAGAGGTGGTGAAGTACCCCGAGTGGTTAGCCAACATTGTGCCAGTACCGAAGAAGGATGGAAAGGTCAGAATATGCGTGGATTATAGGAACCTCAACAAAGCTTGCCCAAATGATGATTTTCCCCTACCTCATATAGACGTGTTGGTTGATAGCGTGGCTTTATCTACTATGTACTCGTTCGCGGATGGATTCTCAGGATATAACCAGGTCTTTGTGGCCGAAGAAGACAAGCATAAGACTGTCTTCGTCACTGAGTGGGGAATATATTGTTACAAGGTGATGCCGTTTGGACTTAAGAATGTAGGAGCCACTTATCAACGAATGGCCATTACATTATTCCATGACTTGATGCAAATGGAGATTGAGGTATACGTGGATAGCATGATGGTTAAATTAGAGACGAGGGCCGGACATATAGAAGCGCTGGAGAAATTCCTTCAAAAAGTCGAATAAGTACAACCTCTGACTCAACCCCAAGAAGTGTGTGTTTGGGGTAACATCTGGAAAGTTGTTAGGGCATACGGTAGGAATATGAGGGATAGAAGTGGACCTTGAAAAGATCAAGGCAATTACCGAGATGCCCGCACTAAAGACAGAAAAGGAAGTTAGAGCTTTTATCGGGAAAATCCAGTATATCAGTCGATTCATTGCCAAACTAACATTAGTATGTGAGCCCATCTTCAAGCTAGTGAGGAAGGACCAGCCTGTGGAGTGGATTAGGCCATGTCAATAAGGTTTTGACAAAAAACAAAGAATACTTGGTGTAGGCACTGCATTTTTGCATATAAGTCCCGATGATGAGCCTCGTACGAAGGCACTACCTTTTATGTCGCGGAAGTCGTGGGAAACGGACGTCGGAAGGGAAAAGTCACGAATTGACATCTTGTTGGATTTAATTCGCTCGCTTAGCTTCAACTTTGCTCGTTAGGCCTCTGTTTTAAAATTTATCCCCAGTCCAAACCTTAAACCAAAACCCTAACACACTCCCACCTTTCACCAAATAACAAAATCATTAATTGACCTCACTCTCCACCTCAACCCTTAACCATTATAAAAAGAAACAAAAAAACCCTTGTTCCCTAGAGAGGCACACGAAAAGAAACCTTCACGCCTCCTCTCCCATGAACCCTCGGCAACTTACCAAATAATAAACCCTAAATCCACCCATGCACACGTGAATAAACAACAAAAACCCCCAAGGATCTCATCTCTCTCTCGAAAAATCACAATTAGCCAAAAACCCTAAGCCACCTTCTCTCCACTCACAACCAGCAAAACAAACCATATAGAAACAACCTAACTGCCCTCTAAAGCCAAGTCACTCACGGCACTTCAGACCACACGCCCACTCCCTCTTCATGCATCAGCCACGCCCTTTCTCTCTCAAAACACACTCAGGCGCAGCCCTCTACTGAAGCAACCATCACGACACTGCCCCTCATTTACCTAGCCAACTTGCACAAACTGCCCCTTACATAGCCACACACATGCCTCTGAAACACACATTTCATGCATTCTCTCCCAGCCATACACGTGAGCAACCATCACGCCACTGCCCCTCATTTACCTAGCCAACATGCCACAAGCACATAACATCATTGCCTTCACAATGGCCTTAGATCCACGCAGCCCATTCACTCTCACCAACGTGAACTGCACACATAAGCAGCCCTCACGCCCCTAGCAGCACTGCCTCACTCCTGACCGAAATCTGAGCAACAAAATAGCCAACCGAGACACACAAGCAGCCTCCACCCAAGCAATAATAAAACGCACTAAGCCTGACCCCAAGACATCCAGAAACAGCCCCTAAACCAAGCCAACAAACTGACTCCAAAATAGTCCCTTAAACAGCCCCCTGCAGTCCCCAAAATAATTCTAAAAATCACCCCTTAAACCGAGACAAAAACAGTGAACAAACATACCCAAAAATATCCAAAACTGTGAACCAAAACCGTCCCCAAACAATGAGCAAAACAGCAGCAAAAACAGTCCAGAATAGCGACAGAAAATGAAGAAAACAGCGAGCAAATAGCGGCAAATCTGAGTTAGAGGACCAGTAAAAACAGCTGAAACACCAACCCTTCCGGCGACGTTTTACCGCACTTTCGAGAGA
The DNA here is from genome assembly GCA_019454045.1 of Zanthoxylum bungeanum. Classification (NCBI taxonomy): domain Eukaryota; kingdom Viridiplantae; phylum Streptophyta; class Magnoliopsida; order Sapindales; family Rutaceae; genus Zanthoxylum; species Zanthoxylum bungeanum. The sequence goes on along the minus strand of SKCR01023466.1, from coordinate 182,890 downwards.
CGACAAAAGAGGTTAGACCTGTGGGCACCCCTTTTATTTATTATCCTTTATTTTTAGTTATTTTATTACTTTATTTCGCATGAGTATCGTGGATTAGTGTATGATGTGATTTCCGGATGAACAGAATATGTGTTCTCTCTTGCGGTATATCGGATGGAAACCCGGACATAAATTCCGTAGCCGAATCCGAATGGATGGTATTGCGGTTTGCACTCGGGATACAATACCCCGTACCACTTGAGAGATTCACATATTTCGTTTCATCCAACCTTATATTCGAGCATGATTAGGTTGTTAGTATGTTATTTGTTTCTAAGCATGATTTAGCCGTTATTACGTTATTTCTTTATGCATGATTTAGTTATTTACCTTTCGCAATAGGAGTTTAATTTATGTTTGTGTTTAAGTGATTATTTATATATTCTTGGTATTTGATGATTCAACATGCTCATTGTGTGATATCATACGTTTGTCGTTATGAGAATTTACTTTTAAATCATACAAACTTACATTTAGGCTGTATATGAACTTAGATGTAGATTAGTTTTGCAAATGTATGTTGTGTAGACTTGGTTAAATTATTGAACAAATCCGTTCATTACAAATGGCATAAGTAAGGGACCATTCCGAACCCAACGGTCTGAGGTCTTCCCTTGCGAGGGGTGAGTGCGGCCTTAAATCATTTCCCAGTTCACACTGGGTGGCGACTCCATTTTATTACTCCGATTTAGTCCCCCGCGGGCTACTCCGTACTCCCAACCGGGCCGTGAGCCCGGAACAGCATCGCCGATTTCTGTGTCCTACACTTGGTTCAACCGCCCGTCCTGAAACCTCCAAGGCCGGGCAAACTCTTGGTGTTGTATTTGGCCATAGAACCCAAAGCGCTGGGGGCGATGATGGTACAGGCAGATGAGACAGGGGTGGAACATGCAGTCTACTACCTAAATAAGAAGATGCTTCCGTATGAAGCCCGCTATCAAGAGGTGGAAAAGATCTGTTTGGCGGTGATATGGGCATCTCGAAAGTTGCGTCATTACTTCCAATCATATAAGATACAAGTAGTAGCGAATGAGAATCCCCTAAAGTATTTATAGTCAGTACCCTCACTGGTAGGGAAGTGAGGCAGATTGTTGGTGTTGCTGACGAAGTTTGATATGAATACCTCACCTATAAGGTAGTCAAAGGGCGAGCAGTAGCGGAATTCTTGGCATTACAACCCATATAAGAAGATCAGTATAAGTTCAAATTCCCAGATGAAGAGGTTCAAGCCATAACGATCCAGGGGTGGAAAATGTATTTCGGCGGGGCGGTGAATTACAAAGGAGATGGAATAGGAATTGTGATTGTAACCTTCGAAGGAGAAACCCTGCATATGGCCAAAAGGTTGACGTTCGGAGTAACCAACAACATGGCCGAATATGAAGCATGTGTCTATGGACTGAAAGCACTAATAGCCCTAGAATCTAGGGACGTAGAAGTTTATGGAGACTCGATGTTGGTAGTTCGACAGATGCAGAGGAATGGGAATTGAAAGAAGACCGATTGAGACCCTACCTACTCCATCTCGGGAAGTTGGCACAGGCTATCCCCGACTGTAAATTTCGGTACTTTCCACGAGAAGAGAACCAAATGACAGACGTATTATCCATCTTAGCTGAAACTTGGGAAAACCCGGAAAAATTGGTAATGAGACCTCTTATGCTGACAACAACTAATAGACCCATTTATGAATAGATATAATCTTAGAAGTAGAAGTCGACGATGGAAAACTGTGGTACTACGACATTCTGTAGTATCTAGAACGTGGGGAATTCCCAGAAGGACCCGGCAAAAAAGATAGAATAGACATCCAGAAATTGGCTTCCCAGTATGTGAGTTTAAGCGGTGAGTTGTACAAGAGATAAGCCAATGGCATCCAGCTGAAATGTTTAAGAAAAAGAGATGCTCAGAAGGTGATGGAAGAGGTGCATGATGGAGTATGTGGACCGCACATGAATGGATTGAATTTTTCTTGCAAGATAGTGAGACATAGATTTTACTAGTCGACCATGGGAGCTAACTGCGCAAAACTGGTGAAACATTATCACGATTGCCAGGCACACAGAAACTGGAACCATCTACCGCCTACGGAATTACATGGACTGTCAGAACCATGGCCTTTCTCAGCGTGGGGTATTGACATGATTGGAGAAATCAGGCCACATGCATCAAATGGACACCGCTTCATAGTAGTGGCGGTAGACTACTTTTCGAAATGGGTGGAAGTCGAGTCATTCCGTAATTTCATGGCGAAGCAGATGGCCAAGTTCATAGCCTGTAATATAGTATGTCGATACGGAATGCCACATCACATAGTGATGGACAATGGAGTCCAATTTCAGGGAGAAATAAATGTGATGTTGCAGAAGTATGGGATAGGGCATCACAAATCATCACCTTATAGGCCGCATGCTAATGGGGTGGTAGAGGTAGCCAATAAAACCATAAAGAAAATACTCGCTAAGATGAAAGAAAGTTATAAAGATTGGGCTGACAAACTGCCATATGCCTTGTGGGGGTATAGAACTTCGGTGAGAACAGCAACAGAAGCTACACCCTATGCTTTGGTTTATGGGATGAAGGCAGTGTTACCAGTGGAAATATAGATACATTCAATGCGGGTACTAGCAGAGGCAGGATTGCCTGAGCAGGAATGGGCCTCGCAGAGGTTCGAACAGCTAGAATTACTGGATGAGCAGAGGATAAAGGCCTTGCACCACATGCAGCTATACCAGAAAAGGTTGGCCATGGCATTCAACAAGAAGGTGCATCCCACCAAGATCAGAGAAGGTGATTTAGTGCTCAAGTAGTCGAAGCCACTGATAATGGACCCAATGGGAAAGTTAAGGCCCAATTGGGAAGGGCCCTACCTAGTCAAAAAGGTGATGGGGAATGGGGCAGTGAGACTGTCAGATTTGGAAGGGAACGAGTTCACCGAGCCCATCAACGTGGACAGGCTGAAACAATACTTTGCATTAAAAAAAAGGCTCATTGGGTTGAAAATCCGCAAAGAACGGCCCAAGCAAAATATAGAGCATGAGTGAGCAAGAAAAATGGTTAATTGTAAAATCTGTGAGGAACAGTTAGCGACAGAGGTAACCTTGCAATGTAGTTCATTATTTTCTACATATGTACTAAGAAGTAATGCAAACACCTTTATTGAAACAAATGTTCAAGATGCTCATAGATTGCATAAATCCTAGTTAACCGGGAAAGATTAGTGTCAAGTAATTACAAATCACGTCTTTTGTTTCTTAGATGCTGGACCAAGGTTAGAAGATCTAGGAGAAGAACTCTAAGATTGGAGATGAACCTCGGGAATGAGGATGAGCAACTCCAAGAATGGAGAACAACCTCGGGAATGAGGACGAGCAAAGAGCCTCGAGAATGGGAACGGATCTGAAAAAAAAAAAAATTTTAGCTCGCTGAGTTGAAAACTTGAAAAGGCGACTCATGCAAGATAGAGCAATCCGCTAAGTTGAAAATCCGAAAGGACGGCTTAGGCAAAATATAGAACGAACCTACAAAACAAGCAGACACCCAAGAAATCAGCTTACAGTATGGTATTGACATTGGAAACGCCACATCGCCGGAAGGGTAGTAAGGGAAAAATGCAAGTCGAGAATGGCAGCAAACTCCTCAGGGAGAGGGCATATTTCAAAATATGGGAATCGAAAAACATGATTTTCAATATCCCAAAAGGATGAGTCCGCTTGCGAAAATGCGTAATCCACCTTGACCCGGTGCAGGTAGCGGAGAGCAGAAAGCTGAGCCAGGTATGGGGATTACCAGTCTACCACCCCGCGAATAAGGGACACAATAGGATCTTGAGCCGTGGGACCAAAGAGAAATGAGAAATCACCAGAGGAGAATTGGCAAAAGGAAACTGTAAGCAGGCCAATGGGTGACCAAAGCTTTTTGTAGGCAACGGGGCACCAAAGGCCAAAAGGATTCCTAAAGGGGTGAAGAAAACCCCCTAGCGTAAGGAACGCCTAACCAAGGATGACATCAAGCCAATAGGACAAAGAAACCCCATCGGAATAGGGAATGCATCCATGCATACATGCACACACATCGCATACACACAATTTTTATTTTGTGTTTGCAGGCTTTGAAGAAAAAGAAAAGCGGTGAAGACGAGCAACTCTAAGAATGGAGAGGAATAACCTCGGGAATGAGGACGAGCAACTACAAGAATGGAGAGGAACAACCTCGGGAATGAGGACGAGCAACTACAAGAATGGAGAGGAAGAACCTCGGGAATGAGGATGAGCAACTCCAAGAATGGAGAGGAATAATCTCAGGAATGAAGACGAGCAAAGAGCCTCGAGAATGAGGACATACCAGAGATCGAAGCATCTCACACCCATCATGGTTCGGGAATGAATCCCAGGGGTCGAAGCACCTCGCCATCAACTCAACACAGTTCGGGAATGAATCCCAGAGATCGAAGTATCTCACACCCAGCATGGTTAGGGAATGAATCCCAAAGGTCGAAGCACCTCGCCATCAACTCAACACAGTTCGGGAAAGAATCCCAGAGTTCGAAGAATCTCACACCCAGCATGGTTCGGGAATGAATCCCAGGGGTCGAAGCACCTCGCCTTCAACTCAACTCAGTTCAGGAATGAATCCCAAAGATCGAAGCATCTCACACCCAGCATGGTTTGGGAATGAATCCCAGGGGTCGAAGCACCTCGCCATCAACTCAACTCAGTTCGGAAATGAATCCCAAAGATCGAAGCATCTCACACCCAGCATGGTTCGGGAATGAATCCCAGGGGTCGAAGCACCTCGCCATCAACTCAACTCAGTTCGGAAATGAATCCCAAAGATCGAAGCATCTCACACCTAGCAAGATTCGGGAATGAATCCCAGGGGTCGAAGCACCTCGCCATCAACTCAACACAGTTCGGGAATGAATCCCAGAGATCGAAGCATCTCACACCCATCATGGTTCGGGAATGAATCCTGGGGGTCTAAGAACCTCGCCATAAACTCAACACAGTTCGGGAATGAATCCCATAGATCAAATCATCTCACACCCAGCATGGTTCGGGAATGAATCCCAGGGGTCGAAGTACCTCACCATCAACTCAACATAGTTCGGGATTGAATCCCAAAGATCGAAGCATCTCACACCCAGCATGGTTCGGGAATGAATCCCAGGGGTCGAAGCACCTCGCCATCAACTCAACTCCGTTCGGGAATGAATCCCAGAGGTCGAAGCACCTCACAAAAGTTGTGAAACAACATGTAAGTCCGGGAATGGCCGACAGAACAGGTAAGTAAAAATGCATGCATGACTTTGATAAGGTTGTCACTGTCACACACTGCACAAACCCCTTCAAAGTGGGGGTGACTGTAGGCACTGCATGTTTACATGAGCCCGATGATGAGCCTCGTATGGAGGCAATACCTGAAAATTTACGGAAGTTGTGAAAAACGAATGCCGGAAGGAAGGAAAACCTCCAAAATTAGCACCTCATTGGATTCGGACTCACTAGCCCGCCTTGGACTCGCTCAGTCAGCTGCTGCTTCAAACCTTAGCTTCGGACCTCCCAATGCAGCCCATCTACGCCCAAAACCCCATGCAATCCATCCACACGCCCAAAATCCCATGCAATCCACACGCCCAAATTCCACCATCAACACTTTCCAATTAATGAGATTTTGGGATCCCATCCTTTCCAATTTAACAAGATTCGAGATCTCCTCATCACCAAATTTATAAGATTTTCTTCCCAAAATAATTTGAGAATATATTTCCCAATTTCCATGATTTGTTTCCCTATTTGGAGATCCCTTCAAATCATTATAAAAGGGACCAAATCTTGACACAAAAAAAGGACGAAAACCCTAGTGGAGAAAAAAAAAAGAAACAACCGAAAAAAAGGTAACAACCGAAAAATAAGAAAAAAAAGTGAGGGGACCGGCTTTGTAAAAGAAACAAAAAGAGAGAGAGAAAAATAACAACATCAAGGGTGGCCGACAACTTGAAAACCCGATGAGGCTTCTTTTCTTCTTCTTTAACCGAAAAAAAACAAACAACGAAAACAAAAAAAAAAAAACAACAAAGAAGGGCAGAAACAGCGAAGACGTGGGAAGCAGAATGTGAAAAACAACAAAGCAGAATGGAACCAGCAGCGTGAAGGAGGCAGAATCTAAACCAGCAGCGTGAAACAAATAGTGAGCAGGGACACAGAAACAGCCAACTAGTGAGCAGAAACAACAAACCAATTAGCAGAAACAGAGAACCAGAAACAGCAAACCAAACCTTGAAACCAAGCTTCGATCCTTCCGGTGATGACCTAACGCACTTCCGAGAAAGCAACTTAAAAGGTAAGACCTGAGGGCACCCTTACCATATTTATAGTTCTAGACGCTGCAGTATGTGAAGTCCTACATCAAAGACGGCCAAATTTCTGGTCACATTTTTTTCTTTCTTTCGCATTTCGTTATTTATCATTTTTATCTATTTATTCACTTTTATTGTTGTTTTATTATTTCGCCTTTATTTTTTTTTTTTTTTTTTTCATGTTGATGATTATACGCATATGCATTGTTATATGTTTCATGTCTATTTTTTATGTCCGTTTACATTGCATTAATGATTATGTATGTTATTATCCCTTGTGGTATATCAAATGGAAACCCATACGTAAATTCTGTAGCCGAATCCGAATGGACGGTAGTGCGGTATGTACTTGGGATACAACTCCACATGCCACTCGGAAAATACTCATATATGCATGATTAACCCCCCTTTTTTGTTTGCTATTTATTTATTGACGCTTTTTCTGCTTTTGATTGTTTATTATAATTTTCGTTATCGCATCTCGTATTTCTTAATTTAATGTGCTTTTGGAACTACGTTATTTTGATTATTATTTTGGTTGGGTATGTTATTATATTTTTATTCACTTTTATGCATGAATTGCATTAAGACTTGGCTATACCATTGTGTGAACCCGTCCATTATACTGGCATAAGTAATGAACCATTCTGAACCCAATGGTTTAAGGTCTTTCCTTGCGAGAGGTGAGTGTGGTCTTAAATCTTTCCCAGTTCACACTGGGTGGAGACTCATTTATTCTCAGGTTTAGTCCCCCACGGGCTAATCCGTACTCTCTACGGGCTGCGAGCCCAATAGTGTCGTGGTCACCGAACATCATAGGCATATCGGTAAACCCTGCTTCGCTTCTACAATATCATACATATCCCTAACACTACTACGACCACTCTCTTTAAGCTTAAGAAATTTCTTAAACTTTTTTGCAAAGATGGCCAAATCATGATCTGTAAGGCTATCATCATCATCACTTAACGGATCAGGCAACAACTTCATTCGCGATCTTCATCGCTATAGTTTTTGGCTTTTTATAACAATGAAGTTTCTTCTCATGAACGTGCAGCTTTCCTACAAGGTCTTCTAGTTTAAGCTGATCGAGGTCATTGCTTTCCTCGATGGTGGTAATCTTGGGTAGGAACTTATCAGGCATGAATCTAAGGATTTTTCTTACTATCTTATTAGTAGGAATAGTCTCGTCTAGGTTAAATCTTGAGTTATCGACATCGTTAAGCTCATCGTTGAACTCATGAAAGGTCACATCATCTTTCATCTGGGCGACCTCAAACCTAGCAGTAAGATCCTGGAGTCTATTATTTTTAACAGACAGTGTGCCCCATGCACAGTCTGCAGGATGTCCCAAGCATCCTTGGCTATTTCACACATTGAGATTCTCCTAAATATTGTCGAGTAAATAGCACCATGAATGGCATTAATTGCCTTGTTGTTCCTATTACTAGTGTCAAAATCATCTTTGGTCTAAGTTAGTTTATCTTTAGGGGAAGATACCTCATCAACCATAACAACGGGAGATTTCCACCCATACTCTACTGTCATCCAGACCCTCTCAACTAAGGACTTAAGGAACGCTCTCATGCGAACCTTCCAATGTAATTATTCAGTCCCATCAAAGAATGATGGAAAATTTAAAGGTTTGCTTCTTTCCATAGCTAACAGATCAAGAATTGAGTTCAGGCTCTGATACCAATTGAAAGTTCGTATTTATCAAAGGTTCTGCCCTTATGCGGAATTAATACAATAAATCAAGACAAGTTCTGACTATTGATTCTATGGATTTCTAACAAGCAACCTCAATATTAAAAAATTAAAATATAATACATAATATTAAAAGCAATCACACAAAATCAACACAAATATTTTAGTGACGAAGTGGAAAACTCGTGGGAGTAAAAAACACTCCGGGTATCTCGACTATCAGCCCAAAATCCATTATAACATAGAAATACTTATAGTGATGGTAAAACACCTATGGTGACAACTCCACCGACTCTAGTACCTCTAGACAGCAAGAACTGGAAGAACTCCTCGAGCTCATACCCCACGATTTTCTTCAAAACCTTCGAAGTCTCTGAGCGGATCAACTCTGCAACTCTGAATGCCGGAACTCCGACTGCCAATCTTCCTCCTTGAGAATTCTGAAGGATTAGGGATTTGGGTTTGGTTGTGTGAATGGTAAATCAAATATCGCTATCACCAAGGAAACGAAGATAGGAGATTCAAAAGAGTCTTCAATGTGATGAACAATAAGGTTGAAAAATCTGGGAAGATGTTTAGGCTCAAGATAATATATTTTCAACACTGGGAAAAGTTGTTATATGTTATTTATATAGGTAGGGTAAAAAGAGAGGCTTCTCATTCCAAAATAACTCAGATCCGTACAGATTTTCAAACGCCACATGAACACGCCACGAACGTGTGCTCTCTGGAAAGGTTCGTTCGAACGCTTACTCGAACACACCACGAACGTTTGCTCTTTGGAATGTTTCATTCGAACGCTTACTCGAACGCACCACGAACGTTTGCTCTCTGGAATATTTCATTCGAACCCAACAGTGAACATGACACTAACGCCACACGTTCGAACATTTCAATAAATGCAGCACTAACAAAATTGCTCCAGCTTTGCCAAATACCAGTCCAATTGCTCCAAGTTCTTCAAGACTTATTACAACTCAATTGAACTTGTTTTGTTACGGAAATTGCCAATAAAAATGGAACTACTCTGATGGTCACCTCAAAAGATAGTGCAGTATCTCACATTGTTGGAGAATGATCTTGGGGATAGTTTTGTAAGTGTTGTGCTCTCTTAATTAGCAAGAGTCTTATGTCCCATGCAAAAAACACAACCGCGAGGGACCAGAGGGCCAGGTTTCTGGGATAATTTTTAGGCCGCCAGAACGGACAATATCTGACTAATTAGGTCAAACTTTACAAAAAGTATTAGATCATTTTGGGTGGTCTTACCCTATTCCAAACAAAACATTTAGGCTTCCATGTAAGATCCATCATGTTCTTGATCCCTTCGCTTTCACAGCAATGACTTCACTATCCAAACCCACATTGGTCACAAGAACATGATAGAAGTGAGAACTTCCACTCAGCATGAATCTTAACCCACCCACCTTCCTCTTCACACTCACCCTGCACGAAGTTTACATCAACAAAAAGATCTTCACCTGCAATTAATAAAAAGAGAAAGTTTGCAGTGGACTTTTTTAATATTATATACCTTTTGTATTGAACTGACACAATATCAGCTCCTTTCTCCAATTCCAATAAACGCGGCCTCTGACATTTCGAATGCTCTTTGGGAAAGTTGCACCAGCCACCATAATCCGATGAATGCCGATAAAATAAAATTATTTATTTTAATCACTCAATACTCAAAAAATAGAAAATTTAACCCAGAAATCATAATTTCAGTAAATTACCATACAACCACAAATTTTTCCATTTTAATCATTTTAGTCCTAAGTTGTTCAAAACAAGCTTAGGTGACTTCCAATCACAACCAAAATGATTTTTACATCAAATATACATTAAAAATAGAATTCTGAAAAATTTTCCATATTTTTCAGTAATTACGGAAATGCCCCAAAACTTTACATTTTGATCATTTTAGTCCTAATTTGTCAAATACACAATTAGGTGATTCCAAATCACTACCAAAATGATTTATACATGTCTTATACATGAAAACACAAATTTCAATTCAAGAAAACAATTTTTCCTAAATTGCCAAGAGGTCCCTCAAGTTTCCAATAATTGCACTTTAGCCCAAATTGGTTCAAAACCATTCAAGATCAAGTCCAATCAACACCAAAATTAATATGCATAATATATTCATCATTAATTAACAAATATATGAAAATCCCAAAATTTGGAGAGGGTTATGAACCCTAATTTTACAATTTCCACAAATTGATAAAATTACACCAAATTAAACAAATTCAATACTTTAATCCAATCCTTACCATACCAAACAAGTCTCACCACCATGAAACAACTCAAGAACAATTCTAGGTCATTTATGAAAGGCTAAGCAACTCTAGAATGGCAACTTCACCATCAAATGGTTAAAAGAATACATATAAACTAATTTCATGCATTATTTACACATATACATGCTTTCATCTTTCTTCCAAGTACCCAATCATCAAAATACATACACAAAAGAGTATAGAAAAATCTAAGCTACACATATTGAAGCCTATAATGATAGAAACATTTTTCATGATGAAGAGAGTAAGAAAAACTTTCTAATTTTTCAACAAAAAAAAATACAAGCATTCTTTAGCTTTTTTTCTTATTTTCTCTCAAACTCCATTTGTATATGTTTTTAGGGTTCTTAGATAATGAAACAAAAATGAAAAAGAAGGCTTATATAATTTCCTTCAAATGGCCGAAAATAAAGGGAAAAAAAGCCATATATTTTCCAATTTTATTTCATTAAAAAATGTTGGAAAAAAAGTAACAAAATGTTGTATTTATCCATTAACATTTAATGTATACCACACTTGTACAAATTAAAACAAGCCATTTATACCAATTAAAAACGCCCATTCCAACCAATTAAATAATGTTATTTATCTTACTTTAATAAAGTAATAATATATTTATTATTTAATTAATTTAATTATTCAACATTTGAATAATCAAATAATTAAATAAAAATATCTTAAATATATGTATCATATTTACATTAAATAATCAAAATACATATATTAATTATAAATATCGAATTCCACAATTTGACATTTAACAAATGGCTGAAAGATCTCAAACGCATTTATTATCGTTTAACCGTTAAATGACTTATAAATAATCAGTATTATTTATAAGAGTTGCCATAGTGCTCTAAGAGTATATTTCATTAGTTAGACTCTATAGGTTCATGCATATCCGTCATGAAATCCAATTCGTGTCTATAATCTACCCACCCGTAAATTATGACGAACACGGATAAACACGCTGAATCAAACATGTCGAGGTCATCGCATATGTATAATCCTTCCATAACAGGTATTCAGATTATCCCTGAGATATAGATAAAAACGTCAAATCTCTATAGGTATAATCCCGTCGACGATTGTATTAGCAATCTCTTAATAACACTTAGAACTTACTTCTATAGTGTACCATGGGCCCATGGATTTAACAAATTGCTATTGCACATTGAATACCTATGCTCGGTACACAGAACTTACGGATCCTATCTTGATACGCATAGGATATCCTGAGGATCAGTCTTTACCCAACAAACGGGCGGAGGTCTGATCTTAATAGATCAGTGACTTGACTGCCATCAAAGTGTGGATGATACCTCATACATCCACAGTGGTACCTCAAGTCGAAGGATTACTATACTCACTCAACCCGAGAAGATTCTTATTGACGTTGGTGTGCCATCTATTAGGAAATCTTCGATGATTTGTTCCGTGTTTATCCACTATAAACACTTACACATCTCTACGAGTTTCCCCAGACTCATGGTTCATTGGGATAAACCATCGGACCAAGTCTCGATATACGACGTGTACTAGTCTCAGTGGATTTTACTAACCAACCCGTGTTAGTAAATCTTGACCAGGAACTTTATTTGATAATATACTTCTAGTAGGGACACTTCCCAATGTCAATTACAAACTACTTTGTAACTTCGCACTACATTATATATTATCGGGTCTTTATCTAATATATACATATTACTAAATCCTATTTAGTTTCAATCTAATCGTAATCAAATCGAATATGTATATAAAAGCAAGAAGTATTACCGTAAATAAGTAATATTATGGAAAAAGGAATTGTTCGTATTCATGAATCAGTTATGAATACGATCCGGATTGGCACTGTGAGCACCAACCTCAACAATTTCTCCCACTTTCTTCAGTGCCAATCCACGGTATCATATACATATCTAAATATGTATCATGTACTTTCAAGCATGCAATCTTAGATGTGAAATATATGTAAATTTAGGTGTAAGTTTTTATCTTGTACATGTGAATTTAGAAGCATGATACTCTTGGAAATAAGTGTTACTTAAACTTGATTAAATTATTACATAAATCCTTTCATTACAAGTGACATAAGTAAGGGACCATTCCGAACCCAACGGTTTGAGGTCTTCCCTTGTGAGGGGTGAGTGCGGCCTTAAATCTCATTTTCCCGGTTCACACCGGGTGGCGACTCCATTATTCTCCGGTTTAGTCCCCCGCGGGCTACTCCGTACTCCCAACCGGGCCGCGAGCCCGGGACAGCATGCGTCGTCCAGTTCCTGTGTCCTACAGTCTGGCGACTCCACTGGGGATAGAGAATCGGCCCCGAAATACTGTCTTGTAGTGTTTGGATTTATGTTCTAATTGACCGTGTCTATAGTGGATGAAATGGGGGTTTAATCAAAGGTATTCAGAGGCTAGGTAATGGTTTGGTGTCTTCCTTCACTCACTACCTTTCTAGAAGGAAAAGCTGTGAAGGCACCTAATAGCCATCTACTCGTAGCCTATTGTGATGGACTAATTTGGAGGACTCGTTGTTTATTCCTGACACACAAGCGATAAGAGCCTAAGAGGCTTGGGTATTTAAGTGAGCCTCGCTCCACCCTCCCTCTGGGGAATCTACACCGGGAAATCCATTTGACAGTCAGTCACACACCATAGCTCATTGGCACGTACCTTAGTGTATAAAAAAGGGTGCACTTACTTGGTCGCTCGAACCCTTGATTGGGGAGACCTAGTTGTGGGCCATCCTTCGCCGATGAGAGCCTTTTTCTACACTCTTGCGAACCCACCCATAGACCGGGGTTGTATGGTTAAATTAACAATTATTTCCTTGATTATGCGCTTGTGGACCATCCTCATTTAGATGCAGTTGGACTATTGTCAGAAATGCGGACTTGCTGGGCCATTTAAAATGGGGCGAGTTCGTACCTTATGACTATAAGGCCCAAAGCTTCTGAAATGTTGATGGGCCATTACGTAGAAATTATTACTTTATGTTTGCATTATCTTTCTTTTATGCTTGTGTTTGGGAACATCGTCGTTTGGATCCATTTGGACCATTTTTCATGGGATATGGGCTTGTTGGGCCATTTAAACTGGGACAATAACGTATTTTCTGACTATTGGGCCAAAGGCTTCTAAGTGTTGATGGGCCACGTTGTGCTTGTGTTCGGAACATTACCATTTGGATTTAGTTGGGCTCCTTGTCATGAGATGTGAACTCGTTGGGCCATTTAAACTGGGATGAGTTCACTCCTATGACAATTAGCTCAAAGCTTCTAAAATGATAACGGGCCGATTTTTTCGAAAATTTTAATTAATTCAGTATGTTATATATGTTACATGCATCTCATGCACCTCATACATACATCATGTTAACACATTCTATGTCTCAAAAAGACATCATGGATACCGTTTGGGTTAGAGAAGGGACAAGGCTCATTAAAAGAACAGTAACAGTCATGAGTGAATCCGGTAACGAAGTATCCCGTATGGATCAGTTAGAGAACGGTCTCGCCAAGATCACTGAACAGTTGCATGCTTTGACTACTGTTGTGGCTGGTATAGCCGGGTCTCGTGCTGGGGTAGTTCTGGGGATGTGAGGCAAGAGGAACCTCCGAACAGATTAGGGGATGATATCCCCACTTTTGATGATGATATAGCAGAGTATGCAGCAGGCAGAGTATCTGGGTCTCAGGCAGAGTTACAGAAGCTCCGGGATCAGGTTGAGTCAGTTACCCGTAAGATGAGGGGTAAGAATAAGGATTTGCTGGATTATGACACACTGACATTCGAGGAACAGTTGCCGGCACAGTTCAAGATGCCTGATATGGCTATGTTTAACGGGAATAGGGATCCAAGGGTGCATCTCCGACAGTTTGTATTAGTCATGAGTTCAGTTGGCTTATCTCAGTGCCAAGTGCAGAAAATGTTTGGAATGTCGCTCGAGGGAGCTCCAGTGGTGTGGTACCACAGTTTGGAGAAGAAAGTGAAGGAAGATTGGAGGGAGTTGGCTGATGCTTTCCTGAAGCAGTATGTCACTGACCTAGAGATCGATCTGTCACTCCGTGATCTGGAGAATGTTAAGCAAAAATCGGAGGAGAGTTTTAAGGAGTATGTGGACCGGTGGAGGGGTCAGTTGTTGAAGATGCAGACTAGGCCTTCGGAGAAGGATCAGATTAAGATGATTATCAAGGGCACCAGAACCTCAATTTATAGCAAGTTGAGGAGGATGACCTCCATGATTACAGACTTTCGACAGTTGAGGGAGACTGTCATGGACATTGAAGACGAAGAGGTGGAAAACAGGAAGTTTTATTGCTTAAGTAGGAGGCCTGTTGGAGGGACATTGGGAACTAAGCCTATTTCTGCTGAGATTGCCGCTATCCGGAACCGGAGATTTTCCAACTTGGGAAGGCCCCTGTCCAAGGTGCTAGAGAATTGAAGAGGCAAGGGCTCTTAAAACCCTTGGAAGCCAAACCATTACCCAATCCCCCACCATCACATTATAACGTAAGCCTTTACTGTCACTTCACACACAACAAAAGGGCCATGACACTGACAATTGCGCCCGACTCCTCCATGAAATCCAAGACCTGATAGATTCCAAGAAAATACCTAACCTAGAAACAGAACAGCCTGACACACACAGAAACCCCTTACCCAATTACCGTCCCGTACCACCACCAGCCTATATGATCAATTTTGGCCTCCTAGAAGACCTTGTCCTAAAATCCTTTCACCCTCAAGCCTTTTGCCTAGGAATCTGGGATAGTACTAGTGAAGATGAGACTGAGCAGGGGAAAACTTTTGGCTTGATTTCTCTAGCAGTGATGAGGAAGAAGTAAATGGAATGACACGCAATGGTCTTTTTTACAATGATATGGCAGAGAATGGTAAGAAAGTTTTGACAGATGGTAGAGAAGTGGTTGAGACTGCAGAAAATACTGAGGGGGATATAGTGCTGAGGCAATTGAGGAAGACTAGAGCACAAGTGAGTATCTGGGAACTGTTATGTGCATCTCGGGAGCATAGGCAGGCCATGGTCGATGCCTTGAGCAAGATTGTGGTACCGGAGGACGCCAACCCTGCAATGTTTGTTGGGTCAGTTCAGAAAGAAGCTTTGCAGATATCTTTTTCTGAGAATGAACTCCCGGCGGAGGGAAGAAATCATAATAGGCCTCTATTTATCAGGGCTGAGGTGAGGGGCAATAGAACTTCATGTGTGATGGTGGATGACGGTTCGTCCATCAATGTGTGCTCGCTGAAAATTCTGGCGAGATTGGGTATGAAAGCAACAGACTTGGACCCCTCCAGCATGACTATTAAGGCTTATGATGATAGTAAAATGGTAGTTGAGGGTACTTTTGTGGCTATTGTCAAGGTAGGCCTATTGAAGATGAAGTTGAGTTTACAGTGCTGGACATCCCAACCACTTTTGCCTTGTTGTTGGGAAGGCCTTGGTTTCACAAACTTGGGGGCGTGCCTTCCACTTTACATCAGATGATCAAGTTCCCGTATGAGGGAGAAGTTGTTACTATCCGGGCTGAGGTAGATAATGTCGTGGCTGTCTTGGAGATACAACCTTTCACGAGGTTTCAGGTGTCAGCTACTTTTGAGGAATGGGTGGACCCTAGGGTGGCTAGGATCATGAAAAAAATGAAGTTTGAACCGGGTGAAGGTTCAAGACTGCCAGATTTCAGAGGATAGACTACTCGGAAAGGTTTGGGGTACAAATCTGATGAAGAAAAACCGAAGGTCAAGAAAAAGGGCCTGAAACTGATGGAGTGTTTTGTGAAAGCTTCAGGATATCAATGGGAGCCTGAACCTGTGGAAGTTAATGGAATTGTGGTACCTGGGTTTGAGATCTTCCAGGATAAGTTGGGTAAGAAGCTGATAGTTGAAGAAATTGTGAAGAAAGAAGAAGAGAATTGGGAGGAAGAACTAATGAAGTTGGAGAGCCTGACTCTGGGAGAGGACGAAAAGCCTGATGAAGACCTGATTGCAGAGGAAGAAGTGTATATAGAAGATGAAGACATTTACCTTCCTGATTTGTTTGAATGTACTTCCGCATTATTCAATAATAAAGTCATTTCCATTTACTCTGCACGAATCAAGCATATTTGATATCAGTTCGGCCAGAACTACTGCATTTAACTTGGGTACGCTTGAGAACCCCAAAGAAATTCTGATTGCAACTGAAGTTACCTCTGAAGAGAGGGAAAAACTAGAAAAAGTGTTGGTCAAATATGACAAATTGTTTGCTTGGTCCTATGAGGGCATGTCTGGGGTAGACAGAAACATTGCCCAACACACAATACCAACTTATCTGAATATGAGGCCAGTAAAACAGAAACTCTGACGGATGAGACCAGAATGGGCTGAGAAAGTCAGAGAAGAAGTTAAGAAACAGATAGATGTGGGGTTCCTGGAAGTAGTAAAGTATCCTGAGTGGTTGGCTATTATAGTATCAGAGCATTCTTGGGGAAGATTCAGTACATCAGTCAGTTCATCGCCAAGTTGACATCAGTATGTGAGCCTATCTTCAAACTGTTGAGAAAAGATCAGCCAATGAGATGGAATGAACAGTGTCAGACAGCCTTCGACAAAATCAGAGAGTACTTGGTAAAGCCTCTTGTATTGAAACTCCGAGACCGGGAAAACCTTTGGTATTGTATTTGGCTATAGAATCAGAAGCACTGGGGGCAATGATGGTACAGGCTGATGAGATAGGGGTAGAACATGCAGTCTATTATCTGAGTAAGAAGATGCTCCCGTATGAGGCTCGATATCAGGAAGTTGAGAAGATCTGTCTTGCAGTGGTATGAGCTTCCAGAAAATTGCGGCATTATTTCCAGTAATACAAGATCCAAGTAGTGGCAAAGGAAAATCCTCTGAAGTATATCTTCATTCGGTGCCTTCACTAGTTGGAAAATTGGGCAGATGGTTGGTATTGCTGACAGAGTTTGACATTGAGTATCTCACCTCCTAAGTGATCAAAGGGCGAGCAGTAGCAGAGTTTCTGGTATTGCAACCTGTTGAGGGGGAGCAGTATAAGTTTGAATTTCCAGACGAAGAGATCCAAGCAATAACAGTTCAGAGATGGAAGATGTACTTTGACGGAGCAGTGAATTACAAGGGAGCCGGAATTGGGATCGTGATAGTAACCCCCGAGGGAGAGACTTTGCCTTTGGCCAAGAGGTTGACATTCAGAGTGACTAATAACATGGCCGAGTATGAAGCATGTGCTTTTGGTTTGACAGCATTGATAGCCTTGAAGGTCGGGAGTGTGGAAGTCTACGGAGATTCTATGTTGGTAGTCCAGCAGATGCGAGGAGAATGGGAATTGAAAGAAGAACGGTTGAAACCTTACCTTTTTTACCTCAGAAAGTTGGCACAGGTTATCCCCGAGTGTAAGTTTCAGCACTTACCGAGAGAAGATAATCAAATGACAGATGCATTGGCTACACTTGCAGCAACTTGGGAAAATCCAAAAAAGTTAGTGATGAGACCGTTGATACTGACAACAGCAAGCAGACCTGTTTATGAGACAGAAAGAATTCTGGAAGTTGAGGTCGACGACGGTAAACCTTGGTATTATGACATTCAGAGGTATCTGGAACATGGTGAACTCCCGGAAGGGGCAGGCAGAAAAGATAGAATAGCCATTCAGAAGTTAGCTTCCCAATATGTGACTTTGAAAGGGGAACTGTATAAGAGGCAAGCAAACGGTATTCATTTGAAGTGTTTGAGAAAAGAAGAAACTCAGCATGTAATGGAAGAAATGCACGCCGGGGTATGTGGTCCGCACATGAACGGGTTGAATCTGTCTCGCAAGATAGTGAGACAAGGTTTTTATTGGTCAACCATGGAAACAGACTGCGCGAAGATGGTAAAGCACTGTCATGACTGTCAAGCACACGGTAATTTGAATCACTTACCACACACAGAATTGCACGGGTTTTCAGAGCCGTGGCCTTTCTCAGCATGGGGAATTGATATGATTGGAGAAATTCGACCAAATGCATCGAATGGGCATCGCTTCATAGTAGTGGACGTAGATTACTTCTCGAAGTGGGTGGAAGCCGAATCATTCCGCAATGTTACAGAAAAATAGATGGCAAAGTTTATAGCTCGGAACCTCATTTGTCGGTATGGTATGCCGCATCATGTAGTGACAGACAACGAAGTTCAGTTTCAAGGAGAGACAAAGGCAATGTTACAGAGGTATGGGATAGGCCACCACAAGTCATCACCGTACAGGCCGCAGGCAAATGGGGCAGTTTAGGCAGCCAACAAGACTATAAAGACGATTTTAGCCAAGATGATAGAAAATTGCAGAGATTGGGCCGAGAAATTACCGTATGCTTTGTGGGGGTATAGAACATCAGTAAGAACAGCAACATGGGCCACACCTTACTCTTTGGTATATGGAATGGAAGCAGTATTGCCAGTAGAAGTGGAAATACAGTCCATGAGGGTATTAGCAGAGGCAGAATTACCGGAACATGAGTGGGCCGCACAGAGGTTTGATCAGTTAGCACTATTGGATGAGAAGAGAACGAAGTCTTTGTCTCGCATGCAGTTGTATAAGAAGAGACTAGCCCGAGCATTCAACAAGAAAGTACGCCCCACCAAGATCAGAAAGGGTGATTTGGTAAGCAGTCGAGGCCGTCGATGACAGATCCGAGAGGAAAATTCAGACCTAACTGGGAAGGACCTTACATAGTGCAGAAGGTAATGGGAAATGGAGCAGTGAGGCTATAAGACTTGGAAGGAAACGAGTTCACCGAGCTGATCAACGTGGACAGATTGAAACAGTACTTTGTCTGAGGGAGAAAGGACCGAGCGGTCACCAAAGGAATTGGCAGAAGACCTAACCCATTGGAGTAGGAAAATCATTCATGCATACACGTAACATTGCATTCCCTCCGTGTTTGTTTTTGTTTTGTGTTCGCAGGTTCGAAGAAAAGAGAAAGCGGTAGAGATGAGCCAAACAGCGTCAGCGCAGTTTCAGTTTTGGGGATAAGTCCCAGGCGGCGAGGCCCGTATCGGCTTGGGGGCGAAGCCCCACATCATCATCAGTTTGAGGGCGAGGTCCCTATTGTCAGCGGTGTTGGGTCGAGGTGCCCAGGGTCGAGGTGCCCCCATTGTCGGTTATAGTTCCGGGATGCGTCCCAGGGTCGAGGTGCCCACTACATCATCAGTTTGAGAGCGAGGTCCCTATTGCCAGCTGTGTTGGGGTCGAGGTGCCCAGGGTCGAGGTGCCCCCATTGTCGGTTGTAGTTCCGGATGCGTCCTAGGGTCAAGGTGCCCACTACATCATCAGTTTGAGGGCGATGTCCCTATTGTCAGTGGTGTTGGGTCGAGGTGCCCAGGGTCGAGGTGCCCCCATTGTCGGTTGTAGTTTCGAGATGCGTCCCAGGGTCGAGCTTCCCACTACATCATCAGTTTGAGGGCGAGGTCCCTATTGTCAGCGGTGTTGGGTCGAGGTGCCCAGGGTCGAGGTGCCACCGTTGTCGGTTGTAGTTCCGGGATGCGTCCCAGGGTCGAGGTGCCCACTACATCATCATATTGAGGGCGAGGTCCCTATTGTTAGCGGTATTGGGTCGAGGTGCCCAGGGTCGAGGTGCCCCCGTTGTTAGTTGCAGTTATCGAGATGCGTCCCAGGATCGAGGTCCACTGCAGCACCAACTCAGTTCGAGGCAGCAGACGAGCCAGGTAGGTGAAAATGCATTGCATAACTTTGATAGGATTGTTCAAAGTCACACACTGCACAAGTCCTATCAAAGTGGGGGCGACTGTAGGCATTGCATTTTTGCATATGAAACCCGATGATGAGTTTCAGTTGGAGGCACTACCTTTTAAGTCGCAGGAGCCGCGGGAAACGGACGTCCGAAGGGAGGAGTCAAGAATTGACTCATATTCGGATTAAGTTCGCTGGTTTAGCTTCGGGTTACTTGTTGGTTTTCCGTTTTAAAAATTATTCCCGGCCCAAAACACTCACAAATCACCTTGTCCACACAAACCAAACCCACCAACCAAAGGCCCACACGCCCATTCACCCTAATACACACCCAAATTAAATCAAATATTAAGTTAAATATTAATTAGATAATGTGATTAAATAAAATAATAATTAAATCATTTACAAAATTAAATAAAACATAAAATAAAATCATACCTAATTTAAACAAATCAAATATGTTATATACCTAAATTAAAAAGATGATATGCCTAATTAAAATCAATTATAACAAATAAAAATATTGACTTCCTAATCTAACAAATTAAATGCCTAATCCTAACCAATCACATATATGACTTCCTAATCTAAACCAAATTTGTCCCCCCTCAATCTTTGACTTTCCTTGCTCAACACAAAATCAAATCCCTTCATTGTGAGACAAGGTGAAGCCCTAGCCCTTCTCTATATAAACCACACTTTTCCAAGGCATTCCCTCCTCCTAGTTCACGCCCATCACAAGAAATAAAGAAGCAAAGAATTTCCAACCCCCTCTCCAAGCTCTCCATTCACGCCAATCACAAGAATAAGTAACAAAAAATATTATTTTCATCTCCTCCACTCCATAGCCGAACACATCACCCTCCTCAACCCCTCTATAACCGAAAATAAAAAGCCTTTATATCCGCCTAAAGCCACCGAAACCAGCCCTATACAACAGCCCTCCATCACCGAAAATTACAACCAAAAACCAAACTGTAGTGAACACAAAAACTGCACTCAAAGCCTCCTTAAAACCGTAAAAACAGCAACCCAAACCCCCCTAAAAAAACACAAAAATTGTCCACTAATAGACCTGAAACAGTGAGCAGAAGATACAGAGAAAACAGAAGCAAAACGGAGACCAAACAACAAGTAAAACATCAAAACAGTGAGCTAAGACGCTAAACCAGTGAACCGGAGAAGTTGAGGAGCTTTACCCTTCCGATCTCCGTGAAACGCAAGTCCGAAAGTCGACAAAAAAGGTTAGACCTGAGGGTATTTTCCACATTCGTTTTCTGTTTTATTTTTATTATTTATTGAATATTGTTCGCATGATTGTTATGCTAAAATGCATGTTGTGGACTTGGAATAAAATAAAAGATGGGTCAACTCTCGCGGTATATCGGACGGAAACCCGGACATAAATTTCATAGCCGATTCCGAATGGACGGTAATATGATCTGTACTCGGGATACAACTCCACGTACCGCTTGAGTAAACGGCACCCTCTTTTGTTTTATGTTGTTTGGGTTTATTTATTTTTCGTCATTTGAATTCTGCATTTTACTTGTTTATGCATGATTCAATCAAGCGCATGGGCTTAGTAAGTGCGATGAAAGGTCCCCTATTTGGAGGGGTTAAAATCCTTTACCACGATGCTTTGCCGCGCCGGTTGATGTGTGTTCGGTTGAATGCAAGATATGTTCAATCGGGCATACTAAGTTTGATATTATTGTTTTTAATTCTTTGTATGCATGATGAAATCGAGCGCATGGGCTTAGTAAGTACGATGAAAGGTCCCATATTTGGAGGGGTTAAAACCTTTTACCACGACGCTTTGCCACGCCGGTTGATGTGTGTTCGGTTGAATGCAAGATACGTTCAATCAGGCATACTAAGTTCGATATTATTGTTTTTAATTCTTTGTATGCATGATGCAATCGAGCGCATGGGCTTAGTAAGTGTGATGAAAGGTCCCCTATTTGGAGGGGTTAAAACCCTTTACCACGACACTTTGCCGCGCCGATTGATGTGTGTTCGGTTGAATGCAAGATATGTTCAATCGGGCATACTAAGTTTTATATTATTGTTTTTAATTCTTTGCATGCATAATTCAATCGAGCGCATGGGCTTAGTAAGTGCGATGAAAGGTCCCCTATTTGGAGGGGTTAAAATCCTTTACCACGATGCTTTGCCGCGCCGGTTGATGTGTGTTCGGTTGAATACAAGATATGTTCAATCGGACATACTAAATTTCATATAGTTATCTTTATCTTTGTACTCATCGTAACGAAAGGCGCATAGGCTTATTGTGTTGGATTAAAAGGTTCTCCATTTGGAGGAAGAAAAGCCTAAAAGGCTACCTTTACCACGATATTTGCCGTGTCTTTCATCTATTGATTGCACCGTCTATCCCTGTCTTGGCTCGACCTATTGTCATTGGTGTACCCATATTCTCAGCCCTTGCTTCAGCCTATTACCAGCCAATAGCCACACGTCTTCACGTACATACACTTGCACCCTCCACACGTCCCCTGCACAAGCAATCTACACACATGCCCTTGGCCTCAAGCCATTAGCCACATCAACACACGCATTGTCAATCCACAAACTGCCACCCAGACCTGCATGCCACAACACCCACGCTCACGTCCCATTCACTCACGCACACACTGCCATTCACTCACGCATATACAATCCAGTACACTAACCTAATACTCACCCACTGACTATCGCTAATTCCCTACCATTGCCTTCACGCCCTGAAATACAAACAGTCCCCACACACTCAAACAATTCAAGCAATTCATATGCCATTAAGCCGCTTACCACAAGCACAGCTCCTCATGCCATAAAGCCACCTTGCACTCACGCACACACACACAACTCTCACATAAAGCCAACTATACCATTCATGCATGTATTATGAAATCCCATATAGTCATTCTTATCTTTGTACGCATCATAGTGAAAAGCATGTTTATCCAATTGGTTGCATCATTTACCTTCGTCTTGGCTCAACGTATCATATTACAATTCATATATCCATGTCATGATAGCATTTGAGTATTATTTCTTGTGGTATATCGGATGGAAACCCAGACATAAATTCCGTAGCCGATTCCGAATGGATGGTAGTGTGGTCTGTACTTGGGATACAATTCCACGTACCACTTGCAAAAGTGCTCACATGTGTGCTTGTGTGGTTAGTGTGTGTGCTTGTGTTTTTCGTGAATATAATATGCCAATGAAGTTGTATGTTCGTTGCTACTTTGATGTACTTTCAAGCATGCAATCTTAGATGTGAAATATATGTAAATTTAGGTGTAAGTTTTATCTTGTACATGTGAATTTAGAAGCATGATACTCTTGGAAATAAGTGTTACTTAAACTTGATTAAATTATTACATAAATCCTTTCATTACAAGTGACATAAGTAAGGGACCATTCCGAACCCAACGGTTTGAGGTCTTCCCTTGCGAAGGGTGAGTGCGGCCTTAAATCTCATTTTCCGGTTCACCGGGTCCACGGTCGCGACTCCATTATTCTCCGGTTTAGTCCCCCGCGGGCTACTCCGTACTCCCAACCGGGCCGCGAGCCCGGGACAACATGCGTCGTCCAGTTCCTGTGTCCTACACTAAGTTATTTAGTTAAACCGAATATTTTTCTTAATATTTATCTCTACATCAATGACATTACTAGTCGTTTTAAAATATGTAATAATTGTTTATAAAGAACAAGTTACTATCCAATAGTCACAAGTTCTGATATCAAATATCAAAATAATCATTAAACAATTTTTTAAATAACTAGACGAGAGATCTGATATCCAATACCTATAGTTGTCGTATTGTGAAAATTAATATTTCCTATACACAACTATACACATCTCCTTTCTTTAGCTTTATAATTTGCCTTCAACTATTCATAATAATTACAAATAATTGATTAGCAAATTATGTCAGACACATTACCTCTAAAGGTCACTAAAGCCAAGAAATGTGATTATCATATAAACAAATACCTAATGGGGTTTTCTTAATGTCAGTCAAGAATCTTGAGACATGAACTAATTCACGTCAATTCTTTCTGCGTAAGAAACTATTCTTTTAGAGAATTATATCCTAAAATGGATATTTATTTAGATTACCTAATGTGACTTAGTAATTAAGTCATTAACCATCTTGATTTTTCATGAAAATCTAAACAACATTTCCCGATGGTTTTAACTAATCTAACAATATCCAAGCCTACTCTAAGTCTAGAACCTATTCTAGAAATTTGCAACCATAAGGAAAGTCAGAAAACATATACAAATGATATGCATGCAGTGGATTAGAAGTTTTAATTCTATCAACACAATAGAATAAAGGAAACATAAGCAGCAATTTTCATAATATTACACACTGCTTAGTTATGGAATTCTAAACCAAGCAGTGCCTCCCATTATTTTACATAATACCGTAATCCCCAATGGAAAACGGGAATTCAATGATTTAATTGAATTCCATAGTGAGAGGTGGACCCCATTAATATATTTCGACTCACAGCTTTGGCACGATCTCGCCTATGTATATTCATTAGGTAGACAACTCATTGTCAATCACTCACCAGTGACTCCTAGGTTCCGGTCCTGGTCGTTTCTCATTGTGATAGCTTTGGCACGTTCACAAGGAGGCGTACCAAGGTTAAACTTGTCAATGATAAATTCAAGATACTTGCGTAGTCCTGACAGCCTTGGCACGTTCAGGATTTCCGCTTTCGCTTGAATTTATCTAGTATCAAATATACATCCGGTATGGATAAATTTCTATCAACTACACCCTCACTGCTTTGGCACATTCTCGGATGCAGCCATAGAACATATATCCAAAAACCGTATTGACAAGACGGACCAAGAAATATGCATACAATACATATTACTTTAAAACCTTATTAATAAGGATTTTCCGTAAAGATGTTACGTATTTAATTTAATCAAATTAAATAAAAACAAGCATGTATAAAGTAAGAACATAATTAAACATTGAATTTAAATGCATATTCATATCATGTATTTAGGTTCAGACCTGCTCTGATACCAATTTTGTTGTTTTGGGCAAAATACCCGGGTTACGTAGTGGAATGCGGGAAAATTAAATTTTCTCATTTCTTTTATTTTTCTTGGGTAATTAAAATAAAATTATTTATTTTAAGTACTCAATACTCAAAAAACAGAAATTTAAACCCAGAAATCATAATTTCAATAAATTACCATATAACTCTAAAACTTTCCATTTTAATCATTTTTGTCGTAAGATGTTCAAAACAAGCTTAGGTGATTTCCAATCACAACCAAAATGATTTGTACATCAAATATACATTAAAAACAGAATTCTGAAAATTTTCCAGATTTTTCAGTAATTACGGAAATGCCCCAAAGCTTTGCATTTTGATCATTTTAGTCCTAATTTGTCAAATACACAATTAGGTGATTCCAAATCACTACCAAAATGATTTATACATGTCTTATACATGAAAACACAAATTACAATTCAAGAAAATAGTTTTCCCTAAATTACCGAGAGGTCCCTCAAGTTTCCAAGAATTACACTTTAGTCCAAATTGGTTCAAAACTATTCAAGATCAAGTCCAATCAACACCAAAATTAATATGCATCATATATATGATTAATTAACTCATATATGAAAAAGCCCCAAATTTGGAGAGGGTTATGAACCCTAATTTTACAATTTCCACAAATTGACAAAATTACACCAAATTAAACAAATTCAATACTTTAATTCAATCCTTACCATACCAAACAAGTCTCACCACCACGAAAAAACTCAAGAATAATTTTAGGTTATTTATGAGTGGCTAAGCAACTCTAGAATGGCAACTTCACCATCAAATGGTTAAAAAAATACATATAAACTAATTTCAAGCATTCTTTACACATATACATGCTTCCATCTTTCTTCCAAGTACCCAATCATCAAAATACATACACAAAAGAGTAGATAAAAATATAAGCTACACATATTGAAGCCTAGAATGATAGAAATATTTTTCATGTAGAAGAAAGTATGAAAAACTTACTAATTTTCCAAAACAAATCCAAGCTTTCTTTTGCTTTCTTTCTTCTTTTCTCTCAAACTCTCTTTGTATATGTTTTTAGGGTTCTTAGATAATGAAACAAAAATGAAAAAGAAGGCTTATATAATTTCCTTCAATTGACCGAAAATAAAGGGATCAAAATAGCCATATATTTTCCAATTTTTATTTCAATAAAAAATGTTGGAAAACAATTTAACAAAAGTGTTGTATTTATCCATTAACATTTAATGTATACCACATTTGTAAAAATTAAAACAAGCCATTTATACCAATTAAAAATGGCCATTCCAACCAATTAAATAATGTCATTTATCTTACTTTAATAAAGTAAAAATATATTTATTATTTAATTAATTTAATTATTCAACATTTGAATAATCAAATAATTAAATACAAATATCTTAAATATATGTATCATATTTACATTAAATATTAATTATAAATATCAAATTCCACAATTTGACATTTAATAAATGGCCGAAAGATCCCAAACGCATGTATTATCGTTTAACCGTTAAATGACTTATAAATAATCAGTATTATTTATAAAAGTTGCCCTAGTGCTCTACGAGTATATTTCATTAGTGAGACTCTATAGGTTCAGACATATCCGTCATGAAATCCAATTCATGTCCATAATCTACCCACCCGTAAATTATGACGAACACGGATAAACACGCTGAATCATACATGTCGAGGTCATCGCATATGTATAATCCTTCCATCACAGGTATTCGGATTATCCCAGAGATATAGATAAAAATGTCAAATCTCTTTAGGTATAATCCTGTCGACGATTGTATTATCAATCTCTTAATAACACTTAGAACTTACTTCTACAGTGTACCATGGGCCCATGGATTTAAGAGATTGCTAATTGCATATTGAATATTTATGCTCTGTACACAGAATTGATGGATCCTATCTTGATACGCACAGGATATCCTGAGGATCAGTCCACAGCCAACGAACATGTGGAGGTCTAATCTTAATAGATCGGTGATGTGACTGCCCTCAAAATGTGAAAGATATCTTATACATCCACAGTGGTACCTCAAGTCGAAGGATCACTATGCTCACTCAACCCGAGAAGATTCCTATTGACATTGGTGTACCATCTATTAGGAAATCTTCGATGAGTTGTTCAGTGTTTATCCACTATAAACACCTACAGGTCCATACGAGTCTCCCTAGACTCATGGTTCATTGGGATAAACCATCGGACCAAGTCTCGATATACGACGTGTACTGGTCTCAGTGGATTTTACTAACTGACCCGTGTTAGGAAATCTTGACCAGAAACTTTATTTGATAATATACTTCTAGTAGTGACACTTCCCAATATCAATTACAAACTATTTTGTAACTGTACACTACATTATATATTATCGGGTATTTGTCTAACCGACACTAAATCTTATTTGGCTATATATTATCGGGTCTTTATCACTAAATCCTATTTAGTTTCAATCTAATCGTAATTAGATCGAATATGTATATAAAAGCAAGAAGTATTACCGTAAATAAGTAATATTATGGAAAAAGAAATTATTCGTATTCATGAATCAGACATGAATACGATCCGGATTGGCACTATGAGCACCAACCCTAACAAAAGCAAGTTCCACAAGTACTCCCTCTGATGAGGAACTTATTTTTATGATTAGGTCAAACAAACCCCATACAACAGATAGAACCCCAAGAACCACAAATTTGATTTTGTAGGACCAAAACCCTTCCAATGCCACAAAGAATGCCTATAAATAACTTGTCTGGCATCAATACAAATGTTAAAAGTAGAAAGTTAACAAATGAAAAAAAATCAACGAAGGTGGCAAGCGTTTTCCCGAAATTACCAAATTATCCCATTTTCTCAAAAACCTCAAAATTTTGTAGGCCTCATTTAAAAATTCCCACTGTATCTCAAGCCCATTAAGCCTTGTGTAACTCGAATACTTGGTGTTGGTTATGATTCAGTTTTATTCGTCAAAAGGGTACTTGACTTCAAAATTACTGGTGCATTAATCTGGTATGACTTGGGTCAAATGGAATAGCTTTGGAACCCCTCCATTTAAGCCCTCATATGATGCCAATGTACCTCCGAGATGTCTGTCGCATTTGGCCATATAACTCTGAGCTAATCCCGCCATTGCTTCTCTGATCCTTTTGGCTTTTTGTCTTGTGATTGGCCCTTCTGGTACTTGCATTGGCTCCATTATATTGTTGGATATGTCCTTTGATGCTTCATGTGTGGCTTGGATCATGTCATTCCCTCCCTCTTGAAAAGGATTCGACCTCGAATCTGCACCCGCATCAAAGTAAGACAAATTAGAAACATTAAACATTGCAGACACACCAGACTCACCAGGAAAGATCCAACTTGTAAGCATTGTCGTTGATCCACTCCAAGACTTGAAATAGACCATCTCCTCTCATTTACAGCTTAGATCTCCGATGTGCTGGGAACCCTTCCTTGCGCAAATGTAGTCATGCCCAATATTCGGGTTCAAATACAATGCGCTTTCTCCCTTTGTTAGCATGAGAAACACATTATTCATTCTTCCACTCAATGTGTGGCTTAGCTTTCTCATGTATTAATTTCACCAAATCTATTTTCTTTTTACCATCCAACTCCTTTGCTCATTAACAGGTAAAGACAACAAATCCAAATGAGTCAGAGGATTAAAATCATATACAATCTCAAAATGCGAATAAGTAGTAGAATGAATGCATATATTTTATACAAATGTTATAAATGGAAAACAATCTTCCCACAATTTCAAGTTTTTACTAACTATAGTGTGCAACAATTATGATAAAGTTCTATTAACTACTTATGTTTGTCCATCTGTTTGTGAGTAACAAGTGGTAGAATATAAAAACTTAGTACCCAATTTAGCCCACAACACCTTCCAGAAATGGCTAAGAAACTTATCATCTTTATCTGATATAATACCATAGAGTCGCATTATGTCTTTGAAAAACAAATCAGTTATGTTTGTGGAATCTTCAGTTTTATGACATGCTATGAAATGTGCCATCTTGTTAAACCTATCAACCACAACAAACATAGAATCCCTACCCCTCTTTGTCCTAGGAAAACCTAATACAAAATCCATAGATATATCAACCCAAGATTCACTAGGTACATGCAAAAAGGTGTACAACCCATGAGCCATCAATTTAGATTTAGCTTGTTTACATGTTATACACCTATCACAAATACGCTCAACATCACGTTTCATTCTAGGCTAATAAAAGTGCTCATGCAAAACAGCTAATGTCTTATTAATACCAAAGTGACCCATCAAACCATCCTCATGCGCTTCTTTCACAAGCAATTCACGCATACTATAAGCGGGAATACACAACATATTCATCTTAAATAAGAATTCATCATGTAAGTAAAACGGACCAAATGAAGACTTTGTACATGTAACATAAATCTCATCAAAGTCAGAATCACATTCCTATAGATCCTTAATCAAATCAAATCCCAACATCCTGACAATCATTGAAGTAAGTAAAACATACCTTCGCAATAGTGCATCGACGATAATATTTTCCTTACCTTGCTTGTAGCGGATTACATATGGAAATGTCTCAACAAACTCTAACCAATTTGCGTGTCGCTTGTTTAGCTTACCTTGGCCCTTCAAATGCTTCAATGAATCATGATCTGTATGGATCCCAAACTCTCGAGGCCAAAGATAAAGCTGCCAAGTCTCAAGGGCTCTCAGTAGCGCATATAACTCATTGTCATAAATGGGGTACCTCAAGACTGCTCCATTAAGCTTCTCACTAAAGTAGGCTATTGGCTACTTTTCTTGCATAAGAACCGCTCTAATGCTTATCCCAGATGCGTCACACTCAATCTCAAATGTCTTCTCAAAGTTGGGTAGCACCAAAACTAGTGCACTGCACAACTTCATTTTAAGATCCTGAAATACACGCTCATGCTCCTCTCCTCATTTGAAGCCAACAATTTTCTTCACTCTTCAGTCAGTGGTGCTACAATACTACTGAAGTCTCTAACAAATCTAAGGTAGAAACTTGCTAATCCATAGAAGCTTCTAATTTTTGTCACGGTTGTCGAAGTAGGCCAATCCTTAATTATTTTTACCTTTTTTACATCAACTTCGATTCCATCTACACTTACAACAAAACCAATGAAAATAATTATATCCATACAAAAAGTGCACTTATCAAAGTTAGCATATAGTTTTTCTTGTCTTAACACATCAAGTACATGCTTCAAATACGTAACATGCTCATCTAATGTTTCACTGTAAACTAAGATGTCATCAAAATAAACTAAAACAAACCTACCTATAAATGCACGCATAACATGATTCACCAATCTCGTAAATGTGCTAGGTTCATTTGTAAGACCAAAGGGAATAACTAACTAGTTATACAAGCCATATTTGGTCTTAAATGCAGTTTTCCACTCTTCTCTCTCTCTCATGAGAATTTGATGGCATCCACTATTTAAATCAATCTTAATAAAAACTTTGGAACCATACAATCCATCCATCATGTCATCTAGTCTAGGAATAGGGTGACGATACTTTACCATTATATTATTGATCGATCGACTATCAACGCACATACGCCACGTCACATCTTTCTTAGGAACTAGAAGAACGGGTACCGCACAGGGACTCATACTTTCTTTGACATACCATTTCTCCATCCACTCCCGCATTTGCCTCTGAAGTTCATTCGTTTCCTCGAGATTCCTCTGGTAGGCTGGTCTATGTGGAATGACTGCGCCAGGTATGAAATCTATTTGGTGCTCAATACTTCTAATGGGTGGAAGCCTACTAGGAATGTCCTTTATCAGTACATCACTGAATTCCTGAAAAAAGATGAAATGGACACAGGAAATAAAAGGTCAGTGTTAGCAATACAAACATAGCGATCCTTGTAGACTAGCAGAAGCATAAGCTTGCTAGCCTTAAAAGCTCTCCTCGATTCACCCCCACCCATGTAAAAGCTCTTTTCCACCCACCCTTTTGTTTCCCCCTTAAAATCACTCACACTGCCCTTGGGAACACTCATGACCTTAGCCTTAATTTCCTTACTAGGTCCAGTCACACTCCTCTTACGTGTTTTCTCCAAGATTGTGTTTGCACTTTCGTTCTCTCTATCTCTCTCAAGTTACAACTTGACTTGATCCTCATGGACTTGTCTCGGTGTAAATGGGTATAAGGTAATGGGTTTTCCCTTATGCTGAAAGGAATACTTATTCTTGAACCCATCATATATAAACTTCCTATCAAACTGCCACGACCTTCCTAAAAGAATTTGTCCTACATTCATGGGTATAACATCACACAAAACATCATTAGTATAAGGCCCAATGTTGAAACTCAATAATACCAGCCTAGCCACCCACACTTCTCCATAGTCATTCAACCACTGCAACTTGTAAGGCTTGGGATACTTTTAGCAATCTAATCCCAACCTCTCAACTAAAGTTATACTTGCGACATTAGTACAACTACCCCCGTCAATGATCATACTACACCTCTTTCCATTCACACGGTATCTAGTGTGGAATATTTTCTCTCTCTACTGATTACTCTCATCCTCAACAATTTGTGCACTCAAAGCACGTTTGACAACTAAAGACAAGTTATCCAGCGGGTATGCAACTCCCTCTCTATCACTAGTATCCTCAGTATCAGGCTCATCATCGTCAACATCAACCTTACTGTCTGTAGAATGTACCTCACCACTCTTCTTATCAATCACTATAGTGTACATGTTGGGGCACTGTGAAGCATAATGTCTCATGCCCAAACACTTGAAACACTTAACGTCCTTAGTCTTTGGTGTTGTACTATCAGGTTTCGATCTACCATTGTTTGGTTATGCAGCCTCTTTACCCTTGGCACTAGGTTCGGCCCTTGGCTTATTAAAGCCTTCATCCCATCGATCATTAGGAACCCATTTCCCCTTCCATGCAGAAGTAGTCCGAGTACCAAATCTGGATGTAGATTTCTTCTTGAGTTTCCTCTCTACCTTGATAGCCATGTGAAGCATATCCTCTAAATCAACATAATGATGCAACTCCACCATGTTGGCAATCTCTCTATTCAAACTGCCTAGACACCGTGCCATAGTAGCCTCTGCATCATCCATTACATTCGCCCTGATCATGGAAACCTCCATCTCACTATAGTAATCATCTACACTCTTGACCCCCTGATACAACTCTCGGTAGTAATGGCTGGGTATGAACCGTTTCCTCATGAGACCTCAAAATTTCTCTCATTTCTGAATTGGCCTCTCACAATTCCTCCTTCGGTTGGTGACAATCTGATTCCACCAAATCATCACATAACCTGTGAATTTCATGGTTGCTAGATTGATCTTCTTCTAATTAGAGTAATGATGATAATTGAAAATCAACTCGATTTTATTCTCTCACTCCAAATACGCTTCTGGATCATTCTTGCCCCATAAGTTTAGTATCCTAATCTTGATGCTACTCAAATCACCATCAACATCACCATGTCCCATAACCTCTTCTGTCATAATCCTCACGTCTGTCATCAAATCCTCTTTGTCTATTAAACCTCATATCTCTTCTATAATGTATCCGCTCATACCTATGATTCTTAGGCCTATACCTCTCTTCCTCCTCAACAGAGTCTGTCAAATCATCAAAACCATTAGGATCTTTCTCGGTCTCATCCTCTACTAGTGGTACTCGAGGTGTGGAACTTACCGCGGTGGCACAATCTGCAGTGGTGGTACTGTTGGAACATTGTATGTTTGTATACTATCAACACTTTTTGATAACCTCCCCAATGCAATATTCATATTCTCTATCATATTTGTAAACTTCCTATCTAAAGCCTCAAGCTTCTCATTCATTATCAAGCAAGTACATGTCATCTCAAAGCTTCAACAAATATATTAGAAAGTAATAAATATGTGCACAATTATATAATCTCACACGCTCACGTGTTTGCACTCGAATACGTATCACTCAACTCCACTCGTGTTTGCACTCAATATAATGTGAATATTACTTACTAAAGAAGCTCAGAACAATGTATAATCTTCAAGCTAACATAAATAACAAGAAACCAATATAGGGCAAATAGAGTAACGTGAGTAAGAATTAGAAAATACGTAGACTTAATTCAAAGAAAACCTAAACCTATAATACTTGGAATATAGAAATCACAAACTAACAAGCAAACAAGCATGCAAACAATTACGAAAGCAAGCAAATTCGGACGGTAATTTGGTGCCTCAATAGAAATTTTAATGAATTAAAATCCGTGGACACCCAAATAATAATATGGAACCAACCAAATTCAATCGAATTTTTGAACTTTTTACTCGTTTTTGTTAAAAAAAAATTCTAAGTGTTGACCGGTTTGGAGTCCGATATGGTACCAATATGGTTGCTTCCCGGTTCCAATAGTTATGTTTAACTTATAGGTTAACCGATATGGAGACCAATATATAAGCCGGTATGGACTAGCCCGGTTCCAGTAGCTATGTTTTAGAATAAGTGGACTGGTATGAGACCGGTATGAAACTAGCCCGATTTCAGTAGCTATGTATTCTTCTGGTAGATCGGTATGAAGGCCGGTATGGATACCGTTATGGTTCTTCCCGATTCCTGAAGTCAATAGGGTTTTCACACCGGTATGCCGATATAAGGCCGGTATGCCGTTCACAGGAGATTCAAAAAAGGCAAAAACACTTAAGAAACTCAAAAACCAACGAAAACCTTCAAGATGAACAAGTATCTTGATGATAGAAAATCAGACCTTGGAACCCTAGCTCTGATACCAAATGACGAGGAACTCACTTGGATGATTAGGCCAAGCAAAACCCATTGTAGGAGCGAAGCGGGGTTTACCGTTATGCCTATGATGTTCGGTGACCACGACACTGTTGGGCTCGCAGCCCGTAGAGAGTATGGAGTAGCCCGCGGGGGACTAAACCAGAGAATAAAGGAGTCGCCACCCAGTGTGAACTGGGAAAAGATTTAAGGTCGCACTCACCCCTCGCAAAGAAAGACCTCAAACCGTTGGGTTCAGAATGGTCCCTTACTTATGCCAGTATAATGGACGGGTTCACACAATGGTATAGCTGTTGGGTCTCTAAGATCAATCCCAAGATCATTTAAGCATAAAACATGTGTGAATATGCAAAGAAGTTAGAGGAAAATACTTACAATGCTCGGTTGGATATAGATGGAAAGTTCAAAATTGTTGCTCCTTGTGTAGTGGCTCCAAGCTCTTCTTTGAATTTGTATGTTGAGCTCCAAGCATGATGTTTGATTCCAAACTCAATTGGAAAGGTTTCCCTATCACCTTTGTATGATTCTTTATGTGCTAGCACTAGGAAAATTTTGCAACAAAATTTATGTTGGACAGTTATGACTATAGCGTCACTATTTGTACAGATCATGGTGTTGTTGTACAAATTAACTATGAGACAAAGGAGATTGCACTCTTATCATTTGTGATTAGATCACTTAGATGTATAAATGATTAGAGGTCCCTATGATTTATTCCTGGACGGAGAATGATATGAGACAGTATCAGTCCACGAAGGATTAATCATTAAATATCCCTAGCCGGAGTATTATCGAGACATGACATCGATAATGTGGAATAGGCTAGTATTGCACTTGTGCGCATTGTGAGGGCACAACGGCATAGTTCTCATATATTTAAGTATTGGATACTTATACAAGTGCGATAGGAGGTTGTGTTTCACCGATGGTACGGGAAACAGCTTCACTCTGGATAGACCCATCGGAATCCCATTGGTATTATGACTATGTGTCTATGGGAGTCCGACATCAGGGTAGGTGTATTTGGTCTTAACCTGAGACTTGCACCGCTAATGCTTACGACAATCAATATACTTTAGTTGAGGTCGTCTAGGACTCAACCGGTTCTGTGTACGCCAACTGCTGGGTATATTGAGAATCGTAGAGTATGGGTGTGATGTCAAGACGGAAGTATCACTTCAGTCATAGTGGAGATGATGTCACGCAGGATACGGTATTAGTACTCTTAAGTGTTACGCAACCATCGGGATATTATGACCAGGTCATGCATATCCGATTATAAAGACTAGTTACTAGACATCCGACATGTGCTTCGGACGGGGCAGACACTTATCCAGCCCCAGCCCTAGCACGTAACTATCCGATACTGGGCCAATATACACAATACTTGGTATACTACGCTTGATACAGATCTTAAATATTCTTAGATGGATATGACCGGAGAATTGGGTAGACTTCGTGCTTTACTAGAAGCCGATTGTGTCTCGTAAATCGGTAGAACGTAGTACTTGGTACGTACGTGATTCGGATACTCCGGCGACCGTATTTGCTGCCGAATTATCCGGGGATCTCATGGGTCGCTTCCCAAAGATTCACCGATGACGTATGACTCGCACTTTTATTAATCTGGGATTAATATGATGAGAGAGAGAATTAATCTGGATTATTGCGGAGATTTTATCTAGGATAAAATATCGATTAAAGAGAGAGAAACATTAATTTGGAATTAATCGAGGAAATAATATATTTGATATATTAAACGAAATTGGATTTCGACGCGGAATTAAAATTAGATTTTAATTCGGGCGAGCGAATTAATTTAGAATTAATTCGTTAGCGACGTGAATAGTGATTTCGCTAGGCGTAATCATTTAATTACGACGCGACGGAAAATTCGTTAATTTAGAATTAGCGAATCCGAGCCCGAGATTATTTGCGAGCGCATTCGCATTTCGAATTCGAGTGCGGCACGCAAGTCAAATCAAGCGTCAAATCATTAGTCGCATCAAGCGTCAAATCATGTCACTTTGAGTGATGTGACACTTGATTGATTGATGGGATTGATTGATTGCTAGTGATGGATGTGATTGGTTAGTCAAAGAGTGTTAAACACTCAAGCTCACATTTGTCATTTGGAATGACAAATTTGCCCATTTGACTTTTTGTTTTTGGTATATGTTTTTTGGAAAAACATATTACAAAACAATTTTAATCACAATTCAACTCTTTCCTCTTTTTCTCTCCCTCTCTCCTCACGCATTTTCTTTGTTTTCTTAGGCAGTGAACTGCCGTGTGGTTCAAAGAAAATGGGGAAGCAAGTGTGATTTTATGGTAAAATTGAGAGTGCTAGCACACTCCGAGATCAATGCAAGGTGATAGGGAAGTATACCCATGAGCCGGGAATCACTACGACGAAGCTTGGAGCTTGTTTTGATGATCAAAATGGCGCAAAGCAGACCACAAATCTGCAGCAGTGGGCGCACATTGCAGTGAGGCAGTGAGCGGTTTTCGGCATCTTCGTTGCTTCCGCGCCGCTCAACCGTTCGATGTAAGTATTCCGCACTTCCGTCGTTGTATTCACTTATGATTCATGCTTGAGTTTTGATCTTGGGACCTTTAAAAACTCCAACAATGGCATCAAGAGCCTAGGTTAAAAGCATGAAAAGTTAGGGCTAAAATTTGGGCAAACTTGATTTTGAGCATGATAAATTAAATTGGATGGATTTATATGCTTAATTGTGTTTGAATTGAAGATTGATTGGGTCAATTTCAAGAAAATTTGATTAGATCATTTTTCCCCCAAATTTCCTCCTTGGCCGAAAGTTGAACATGATTTAATGTCTTGGGATTTTTGATTTTTGACAATTGGATGTGTTGGAAATCATTCGGGAATATGATTTGATTTCGATTGCGGAATCAATTGGATTGAATTCGATTCGGACGTAAAATCCCCAAATTGCCAAGTATGTCATGAAACTTGAAATTGGGTAAAATTGATTTGAGCATGCAATTATGAATTGGATGATTAAGTATGCTTAATACATGTTTAATTGATGATTGGTTGGATCAATTTGATTAAATATTGTTTGGAACAAATTTCCCCAATTTTGATGTGTTGGCTGAATATGAGTATGCCCTAAATCTTGGTAATTTTGATTTTTAATTCATTGGATGAGTTAGAATCAATTAGGATTTGATTTAATGTCGATTGTTGGATTAATTGGATTGAAACCAAATCGGATATAAAATCCTCTCCTTGGCCGAGACTTAAAGAGCATGTAATGGGTTTGATTTTAATCAAAATATGTTGGACATATGATGATGATAATGAGCATGATTAATTGTATGAATTGATGTTTTAGAAATGTTAATTTGGGTGATTAATCATGATATACACTTTAGGTAATTAAATTGCGAAATTGGATTTGTGTAATTTAATTAATTGGGCTAATTTTGGAAATTGAGCTTGAATGTGTTGTTATTGGGCTTATTGGGCTTTGTTGTACAAAGTTTGTTTTAGGCAAATTGGATTGGATCCAATTGGGCCCAAAACCGCATCCATAAAGCCCAAATGCAACATAATGGACCTTTGTAATTTAATTGGGCCTAATGGGCCAAAATTAATTTAAAGGCTTATGGGGTAAATCCCGGATTGGACTTTGGTTGCGGGTTTGACCCGAGTTGACCAAAAGTCCACGCCTTAAGAAATTAATTAAAAGCCCATTGGACTTTAATTAAGTTGACGTTGGACGTTAATCGGGCTTTGAGACCCGTACAATTAAATTTGGAATTTAATTCGTAAAAGGTTTATTAATAAAGTGTGATATTTAATTTGGAATTAAATAGTGAATTAGAATTAAATACATATTAAATTGGATTTAATTATGTAGTTTAATTTAATTCTAGAATTTGTACTTTAAGTACTTATTCGTAAAAACGAGTTTGACTCGAGCAAAATCAAATCGTTGTTTGAACATTGGATGATCACATAATTATCAGATTAATTAATTTGATTAGATTGATTGATAGCATGCTCTTGAGTGAATACATGGTTGTGATGCATGAATAATGTATATCGGATGGATATTAGATGGGTGGGGCAATTTTAGAAATTGTTGTAATAAATTTGATTTATTAATTGGACCTGCGTGTCCAGCCTTATCACCTTCTATTCTTTGTATTCTCTTCTCACCTATTCCCCAAATGTAAATGAGGTTTCTTTAGAAGTGTAGTGTAACGGGTAGAAGAAATATTTGTGCTAGCGGGAGAGAGAAAGTGAGAGATTTGATCTAGGATCAATGTGTAAAATATCCATCCGCATATCATTATTATTTTATCATATGCGCTTTATTATGTGTTTAGAATGCATGTTTAAGGGTGTATGATGATGAGACCTTAACAAAGATAATAAATTGGTTGCCAATTTGCACACGAAAAACCCTCATCAAATATCATGCGTTTTTCCTTCCATTGAGTGATTCTTGCTCAAGATCCTAGATTGGCATGGGTTGTTGGCCAAAGTCAAGCCCTTGTCTGTCGAAGATGTGTTTGAATCACGAAGGCTTTGTTACATGTCAGTGTCTTGTCCAGTTGTGGTTTGTTGGCCAAAGTCAAACCACTTCTTGTCCATCGACATTGATTACGAAGCTTTCCATGGTCAATGGGTCGCGCTTGACTGGGATCATTAGGTTTGTTGTGCCAAAGCCAAGGCCTAGTTGATTCAGAGGAAAAAGGTTAGGTAATACATTGGATGTATTGGCATATATAAGATATATGTTTCGGACTTGGATGTCCCCCTACCGGATCTAGGAATTGGATTGAATCCAATTGATCTTAGAGATCTACCTAGTTAATCATCATACAATTTGTTGGCCAAAGTCAAGATTGTGTGATATTTAACGGGATCCTAGCCCACTAGGAAACACGGTTTCCCGAGTACTCGACAGAGGGTTGGAGGCTCACCGAAAAATAGTGGGAGGCAAGAATTGAATTTGCAATACTCGTTCAATTACTCGCCATACGCGCTCATTTAAATTATTTCGTCGTTAAATTAAATGTTAGTTGGACTAATATTTAAATTGTTGTTTTAATTAACAGTTGGACTGTATTATATTTGATTATATATAATTGGATTATATTAATCAATATATTTGAATTAATTAATTACAATTTACAGTTGAACTATTAAATCATTATAATAAATAGTACCACAAATCGTTGATTAAATAGTTGGACTATTAGAATCAAGATAGATATGAAAGATTAGTGTTTAAGACATAATCCTGGGTGAAAGTGTATTTAAACGACTTTAATTTTCAAATTGGGAATAATTTCAGGATGGTCCTGGAAAAATAATAAGTTATTTTATTTGATAAAATAAGCCTAAGATCGGAGTTAAGCAAATAAGTGGAACATGATATTTGGAATATTCATGTAATGATAACTTTAATGCTTAATCCATAATACTTGTCATATAGACTCCTTAATTTCTTTATCAGAACTAAGGATTAGATTCTTAAAGTATGATATTGAAATTGAAGGATATTCAAAGATTAGATCTTAGAAGTACTTTTAAAATTGCAATAAATAATTCTTGGAGAATTAAAGACTATTCTCAAGGAGATAAAGTCAAAATTTGCAATTAGGCAAGTAGTGCAAGGCACACCTTACTTCAATATTCTGGAAACCCAGGCTTGGTCAAAGGCAACTGGAATATTGAAAATGACAAAGGCAAAATCATTATAGTCTCTTGGAAGATAAATGACATATCCCAAAATGTCTGCACAATTGTGGCAAACGGAATCGCGAAGCGTGACTGTCGTTTGGACAAAGCAGACATGAAGGAATTGAAGACGAGCAAGGCTCTGACTTCAAATATGTTTGTCAAAATTATGTTCATTACTAGTATTAAAATTGGATTTTAGATACTTGATATGGTACATAATAAATATATATATTGATGTTCAGAATCTGCTATGAGCAGGATTAGAGAACTGTTATAATGTAACTAGTTTGACTAGATACTTATCTCTTTATCAGTGTTTAACCCACTGCGGGTGAACCTTTATATTTTAGAACACTAAAGTGTTTTATTATATAAGGATGATATTGAGATAAACACATTAGATGTGAATAACATAATTTATATTTTGAATATAAATAAATCTCAAATATATATAATGACAAACAAATAGCTCAAAATGATTTGATCAGAAGAAACTAATTATGGCATTGTTGTCTGGGACACAATCGAACAAGACTCGTATATCCACACTTTCGAAGAGTGGGTACTCGGACTGTTTTGATTCCAATCAAATAAAGTCTACGAATCTAGTTTATTGGGCAATGTGCCTAAAACACTATTTACTTGGTAAAAGTGTAAATGCCACCGATCTATTAGCCCTAGTTCATAATGAAGCAAGTGGGCCCATGTCTAGCTAGGCTAGATATGGATATGAATATTTCGTGACCTATACAGATGTGGCATCGCGTAATGGTTGTGTGTTTCTTTTGAAGAACACAAATCGGAAACTTTTAGAGTTTCGACACGAAATAGACAAATAGATCGACTAGTATTATACCGTCACGGTAAGACCGTAATGGAAAATACTTAAGCAATAAGTTTCTTATATACTTGAAAGAGTATAGTATTCTTTCAAATGAGGACTCCTCCCGGAACACGTCAAAGTGACGGTGTGTCCGAACGGATTAACCGAATCATGTTAGACATGATAAGGCTAATCATGAGTCGCTCTGAGCTACCATTTCCTTCAACGGATAAGTTTTAAACAGTGTAATAACTTATTTAGAATAAGGTTCCATAATAATCTGTTTGACAGATTACATATTAGATATGAACGGGAAAGAAACCGGGTTTCTCATTCCTGACCATTTGGGATGCTAGGCATATGTTTGGATGATACCAAACTAGAACCCAAATTGGATAAGTGTCAATTGTAAGCTATCCTAGGGATACCATAAGTATTATACTTATACATCTCACCAGAGAACAATTAGATTGTTGCTCACCATGCAGTTTTCCTGAGAGGAATACAGACATGCAATGGTAAGTGGGAGGATAGTAAAACTCGATGAAAATCGGAGTAATACTATTCAAGGCACCTATTCCTAATGGAACATAAACTATTCCATTAATCTTCGAGTACACAAGAACCGCGTAGATCGGAGAGAGTCAGAAAACAACCTGGGGTATGGGTTTCTGATCTCACCTAATAAAGATGTTAATCTTTTAAGGTATACCAACTGATTACGTATGAGGTAGTGATACAAGGTATCGACTCCCTATTATGACAAAGTGTCATGAGTCCGAAATGGATTCCATGTATATCAACAAGTTTGGATACTAGTTGATGTACCATAAGACATTGTGCCTATTGGTACTTTATAAGTCTTCAAGGAAGACATACATGGAAGGCAACATACCAACGTACTAAGCTAGGCTTGTAAAGAAAAGGTAGAGTTATCAACATTGTGTTGATTTCGACGAAACCTTTTACCTGTTGCCATTGTAAATCCATTTGGATAA
This sequence comes from Zanthoxylum bungeanum, assembly GCA_019454045.1. Classification (NCBI taxonomy): domain Eukaryota; kingdom Viridiplantae; phylum Streptophyta; class Magnoliopsida; order Sapindales; family Rutaceae; genus Zanthoxylum; species Zanthoxylum bungeanum. The sequence continues at coordinate 141,271 of SKCR01023466.1, read as the reverse complement.
TGCATGCTAAAGCTGTGTATTTCATTTATGAAATATGACAGCTTAACGGAAAATCGCTTTCCTGAAAAGGAAACCTTTCGGAGGATGTTTATAACATCCTGTCGGTTTTGTCGTACCATAACAAGCAAACAAGGTTTGCAGGTTATTCGATCCATGTTTGGATTGAAGCAAGCATAGGTTCTAGGAATTATCGTTTTGATGTAATCATAATGGAGTATGATTTAATTCAAAACGAAATGATTCTTGTGTATATAAAAGGGTTAGTGGAGTGCACTGACATGAATGTCATGTAAGATAATGATAATATGTCATTTCTTGGAAATGATATTCCCATAAAATAATCGGTGAAAGCTTGGCTTTCCTGATAACGACTATAAGTCATAACAAAGGTACTATACAACAGTTTGAATAACGGTACAGTGAGCTAGAAATCTTCCAAGCAAGATTCTGTTGCCGAATAAACAACAAATGCGGATTATTGCTGCAGCTGAGGCAGCAATAGAAGCCATTTGGATCGATAATAAATCTAATTAGATTAGATATAGTTCTTTTAGCAGCTGAGCTAGGCGTCAGCACAAGCTAAGGAATTAAAGGTCTCATCGACGATCCAGATATATACTTCGATATTCATCTGATTCGTTCGGATCATACATCATGGCGATGTGATGATCGTGTAAATCGCGTCAGACGATAATCATGCAAATCCGCTGACGAAAATCTTTCCTCAGCAATTTGAGCGAACCGTACATAGTTCGGGTGTTAGACACTCGAGTGACTGGCTATGTGCCAAGTGGGAGATTGTTGGACAGTTATGACCCATAGCGTCACTATTTGTACAGATCACGGTGTTGTTGTACAAATTAACTATGTGACAAAGGAGATTGCACTCTTATCATTTGTGATTAGATCACTTAGATGTATAATGATTAGAGGTCCCTATGATTTATTCCTGGACGGAGAATGATATGAGACAGATATCACCACGAAGGATTAATCATTAAATATCCCTAACCGGAGTATTATCGAGACATGACATCGATAATGCGGAATAGGCTAGTATTGCACTTGTGCGCGTTGTGAGGGCACAACGGCATAGTTCTCATATATTTAAGTATTGGATACTTATGCAAGTGCGATAGGAGGTTGTGTTTCACACCGATGGTACGGGAAACAGCTTCGCTCTGGATCGACCCCTCGGAATCCCATGGTATTATGACTATGTGTCTATGGGAGTCCGACATCAGGGTAGGTGTATTTGGTCTTAACCTGAGACTTGCACCGCTAATGCTTACGATAATCAATATACTTTAGTTGAGGTCGTCTAGGACTCTAACCGGTTCTGTGTACGCCAACTGCTGGGTATATTGAGAATCGTAGAGTATTGGGTGTGATGTCAAGACGGAAGTATCACTTCAGTCATAGTGGAGATGATGTCACGCAGGATACGGTATAAGTTCTCTTAAGTGTTGCGCAACCATCGGGATATTATGACTAGGTCATGGATATCCGATTATAGAGACTAGTTACCAGACATCCGACATGTGCTTCGGACGGGGCAGACACTTATCCAGCCCCAGCCCTAGCACGTGACTATCCGATACTGGGCCGATATACACAATACTTGGTATACTACGCTTGATACAGATCTTAAATATTCTTAGATGGATATGACCGGAGAATTGGGTAGACTTCGTGCTTTGCTAGAAGCCGATTATGTCTCGTAAATCGGTAGAACGTAGTACTTGGTACGTACGTGATTCGGATACTCCGACGACCGTATTCTTGCCGAATTATCCGGGGATCTCATGGGTCGCTTCCCAAAGATTCACCGATGACGTATGACTCGCACTTTTATTAATCTGGGATTAATATGATGAGAGAGAGAATTAATCTGGGATTAATTGCGGAGATATTTTATCTAGGATAAAATATCGATTAAAGAGAGAGAAACATTAATTTGGAATTAATCGAGGAAATAATATATTTGATATATTAAACGAAATTGGATTTCGACGCGGAATTAAAATTAGATTTTAATTCGGGTGAGCGAATTATTTAGAATTAATTCGTTAGCGACGTGAATAGTGATTTCGCTAGGCGTAATCATTTAATTACGACGCGACGGAAAATTCGTTAATTTAGAATTAGCGAATCCGAGCCCGAGATTATTTGCGAGCGCATTCGCATTTCGAATTCGAGTGCGGCACGCAAGTCAAATCAAGCGTCAAATCATTAGTCGCATCAAGCGTCAAATCATGTCACTTTGAGTGATGTGACACTTGATTGATTGATGGGATTGATTGATTGCTAGTGATGGATGTGATTGGTTAGTCAAAGAGTGTTAAAAACTCAAGCTCACATTTGTCATTTGGAATGACAAATTTGCCCATTTGACTTTTTGTTTTTGGTATATGTTTTTTGGAAAAACATATTACAAAACAATTTTAATCACAATTCAACTCTTTCCTATTTTTCTCTCCCTCTCTCCTCACGCATTTTCTTTGTTTTCTTAGGCAGTGAACTGCCGTGTGGTTCAAAGAAAATGGGGAAGCAAGTGTGATTTTATGGTAAAATTGAGAGTGCTAGCACACTCCGAGATCAATGCGAAGGTGATAGGGAAGTATACCCATGAGCCGGGAATCACTACGACGAAGCTTGGAGCTTGTTTTGATGATCAAAATGGCGCAAAGCAGACCACAAATCTGCAGCAGTGGGCGCATATTGCAGTGAGGCAGTGAGCAGTTTTCAGCGTCTTCGTTGCTTCCGCGTCGCTCAACCGTTCGATGTAAGTATTCCGCACTTCCGTCGTTGTATTCACTTATGATTCATGCTTGAGTTTTGATCTTGGGACCTTTAAAAACTCCAACAATTTCCCCTTGGTTCTTTGAAACTCACAGCAATGGGAGAATTGGAGAGGGAGAGCTTTTCAAATTTTGGTGTTATGTAATGTGTAATGATTTTACAAAAGTCAATACTTTTTTACAAAAACCAAGTTTGGTAAATGTCATTCCAAATGACAAAAGGTGTCTTACAAGTTACCAAAATTCTTCACTAACTTCCATCACCAAAAAGTAAATAAAGTGACAAGTGATGTGACTTGTGATGTGACTTGTGGGCCCCACTTTAATTCAAAATCAAAGTGGGCCCGCAAACAAATTTCGGGCTCAGGTTCGTTAATTCCGAATTAACGAATTTTTCGTTGCGACTTAATTAAATCAAATTTAATTAAATAATTATGCCTAGAAAAATTACTATTAAAGTCGCTCGTGAATTAATTATAAATTAATTCGTTTGCCCGAATTAAAATCCAATTTTAATTCCGTTATGAAATCTAATTTCATTTAATATATCGAATATTTTATTTTCATCGATTAATTCCAAATTAATCGTTCTCTCTCTTTTAATTGAATTTTATCCCAGATAAATTCTCGCTGTAATTAATCCTAGATTAATTATGTTCGAGTCATACGTCATCGGTGAATCTTCAGGAAGCGACCCATGAGATCACTGGATATGTTGACAGTAAATCAGGTCGTCGGCCAATCCGAACACGTGCGTACCCGGTACCACATTCTTACCGATTTACAAGACATGGTTGACTTCTAGCAAAACACCATGCCTACCCAATTCTCCATAAATATTCTTTAAGGAATATATAATCTTTGGACACTACAAGGTATTGTTTCGGGGTCGATTCTCTATCCCCAGTGGAGTCGCTATCTGTAGGAGCGAAGTGGGGTTTACCGCTATGCCTATGATGTTTGGCGACCACGACACTGTTGGGCTCGCAGCCCGTAGAGAGTACGGAGTAGCCCGCAGGGGACTAAACCGGAGAATAAAGGAGTCGCCGCCTAGTGTGAACTGGGAAAAGATTTAAGGCCGCACTCACCTCTCGCAAGGGAAGACCTCAAACCGTTGGGTTCAGAATGGTCTCTTACTTATGCCAGTATAATGGACGGGTTAACACAATGGTATAGCCAAGTCTTATGCAGTTCATGCAAGATAATTCAAATAAACACACAAATTTGCACACCCATAAACATTAATATAAATAAAATCAAATTAAATTAAGGAATACAAGGTACGATAACAAGAATCATAATAATCAAAAGCAAATAAAGCGTCAATAAATAAATAGTAAACCAAAATGGGGGTTAATCATGCATATGTGAATATTTCCCGAGTGGTACGTGGAGTTGTATCCCAAGTACCTACCGCACTACCGTCCATTCGGATTCGGCTACGGAATTTACGTCTGGGTTTCCATCCGATATACCACAAGGGATAATAACACACATAACCATCAATGCAATGTAAATAAAAAGGGCATGAAGTAATAACGCATGTGCAGATAATCACCAACATGAACAAATGAAATAAATGTGACATAAAAAGATAAATAATAAACTGAATGCGAAATAATAAAATAACGATGAATAAAAAAAAAACAAATAACGGAATGCCAAAGAAAGGAAAATAATGTGACCATAAATTTGGTCGTCTTTGAAGTAGGACTTCGCATACCCGGCTGGATGTATTTCACGTCCAGCCAGGCATTACGTGTCCGGAACTATAAAATAAGTATGATAAAGGGTGCCATCAGGTCTTACTTTTAAGTTGTTTTCTCGGAAATACGTTAAACTGTCACCGGAAGGATTGAAGCTTTACTGTTTCTGGTTGCTATTTTCTGGTTGTTGTTTTACTGTTTCTGATTGCTGTTTTTTTGGCCTGCTGTTTCGGTTTCTGCTCATTGTTTTTGCTATTTTTGGCTGCTGTTTTTCGGTATTTTGGCTACTGTTTTGGGGGCTATTTTTTGGTAATTTGGCTATTGTTCTGGGGGCTGTTTTCGGTAATTTGGGTGTTGTTTTTGGACTATTTTTTTCTGTGATTAGCTGCTGGTTTGGGGGCTGTTTTTTGTGGTGATGAGCTGTTGGTTTGGCTTGGTTTTGTTGTTGTTTGTTCGGTGGAGGGCTTCTGTTTTGGGGACTGTTTTTCGATAATTTGGGCACTGTTTCTGGGTCACTGTTTCAGTGATTGGGGTGGTCTGTGTTTTCGATTTTGGTTGCTGGTTTGTTCGATTTTTGTTGTTTGTTTTTGGGCTGTTTGGTTGTTTTGTTGTTCTCGGTTTGCTAGTTGAAGGTTCGTTTTGTTGCTGGCTGTGTCGGTTTGCTGGTTGAAGGGTTGCTTTGTGTTTGTTGTTCACGGTGGAAGAAGGAGAAGAGAGTTAGGGTTTTTTTTTTTGTGTGCGTTTGCCGTGAAAGGGAGAAGAAAGAGAGCCGAGGTTTCTTTGATTATGGTCGTGTCCAGCCTCCCCCCAAAGATGAAACTTGGTCTATTTTTATAATGATTTGGATGGATTTCCAACAAGGGAAACAAATCATGGAAAATTATTTTTGAATATAATCTTGTAAATTTGATGATGGAGATCTCAAATCTTTTTAATTGGAAAGTGTTGATGAGGGAATTTGAGCATGTGTTTTGCATGGGATTTCAAATATTTGCTAAATTGGAAAGTGATTTGAGGCGATTTTAGTATGTGTTTTGCATGAGATTTTAGCTATTTTGGAAGGTTTGGGCGTGTATGGCATGGGTTCATGGGCCTTGGGCGTGTATGGTGGGTTGCATGGGCTTAATGGATCGTGTGGATTTTCATGGGTTGCAGGGGTTTTGGGCGAAGGCTAAGGTTTGAAACAGAAACTGACTGAGCGAATCCGAGGCTGGCTAGTGAGTTCGAATCCGATAAGGTGGTAATTTTGGAGGTTTTCTTTCCTTCCAGCATTCGTTTCCCGCGACTTCCGCAACTTTTCAGGTAGTGCCTCCATACGAGGCTCATCATTGGGCTCATGCAAAAATGCAATGTCTACACCCATGCAACGGATAGAACCCCAAGAACCGAGAATTTGATTTTGTAGGAACAAAACCCTTCGAAGGCCACAAAGAAGACCCACAAAGAACTTGTCTTTGAGAACCCTTAAGATGATGTCTTGTTGTGTTTTGCTAGCACGGAAACGCCACTAAGGTTGCCACGCCTTAGATAAGACAGATTGCGTGAAATAATGGAAATCTCTCCCTTAAGCAATTTCTGCCATAGCCAAGCTTTCAAAATGAAACAGATTTCGAAAATGGTGATTGTTTTCATTAAGGAAGACAAGTTATAATATATAATACAAGGCAAGTTACTAAAATGCCCTTAAAAGTAAAAAGAAACTTACCAAAGTCACAAAAGTGGTTGGCAAGCTTACCAAAGTCAACAAAAGTGGTTATGTTGTTGGCCATGTTCTTTGATGTTCCATGTGTGGCTTGGATCATGTTACAATCTTCTGAATAACTTAGTACTAAGGCCAACACTGTATATTCCATAGGTGGCCTTGTTAAGGTCTCCATAACCACATGCACCTTCTCCAACATTAAACAGATTGCCCATTAGTAACTAACTTCTTAAACAATGTTAAAATAAAGCATATGCAAGAAAGTACTAATGATGATAGATCCATTTGTTTCTATGGTGTATGTTGCAGTAGCAGACTTCCACTCTTCATCCTGTGCTGCAATCTTGCATGTTTGAAGTGAGATCAAGAACCGCACCATTACTTAAAGAGCTCCCATTTGAGGTCACTAGGCGAAGTCTGATTTGTACTTGAATGCTACTCTCTGTTTTTTCTTTGTTTCTTTGTTGGGATTGCGGTAGAGTCAAGGGAGAAAAAAGCTAGTCTTTTTTTTCAGTAAAATGACCTCAACCTCCTTGATGAGTTGATGCTAGCTAGGTCGGCTAATGGCTACATGGAAACTCTTATGGAGTTCTTACTTCACATTTGTGGTGCGTATTGGGTAGATTGAGCTTGATATCTTTTGTTCATTTTAGCGGGGAAATGGGGACTCAAAATGAGTCAAGAGATTAAACAGATAGAAGAGTTTAAGGACAGGGAAAGCGGAAAGTGGGATTTGATTGGACACAATGGGGCAAGGGGATTTGACATATTGAAGCCTGCTAATTGCTAACAACAATATATTTCCTGGGGAATCGCTACTCATAGCAGCCCGTTTACACCTCAGCAACCATCTTAAAAAATGTTAATCTTTCGTTCAAAATTGTAACATAAAACCATGGTCTATGTAATTGAATTTCTCCATACGACAAAATCAATAGGCAGAAAAAGAACAAAACAAACTTCCGATGAATGATGTATTTTTGCTTATACTTCTAATCATAAGAATGTAAAATTGATGATCATACAACAACAATAAATTTCAAGGAAACAATGCACCCCTATCATGAATCACCATTGACTTATGCCCAGCCCTGCCTGTTGAAGCTATAAAAGCTTTCTATTGTTTAATCCAGTGTTCCCGCTATGTAAACAAATATACTCTCATCTTCTTCCAAAACGGGTTCAAGGTCATTTTGGGTGAGATTTGAGAATGGGCATGAAGGTACGAGTGTACCCCGTAGAGCAAGCTTTCAAGAGCAGTCTCTCATCATGCAATAGTCTCGCTCCATTGTTGTTGTACGCAGCCTGAATATAGGGATTTTGTTGTTGTTCTGTACGTTACCCTTCTTTCTTTATGTGACATGATATATATGAAGTTGAAGCAGATAGTTACAGTCGCTAGTTGCCACATAGCATTTATTAATGATCGCCTCTCTTTTGTCAGCCTCACACTCTCCACCCTCCTTCAAAAACAAAATGAATAATCATCATCATCATCAGTACCCTCTCGGCTTCGCATCAACTTATGAAGAGATGCTTGACCTGGCTGCTTGAATTTTCTCAGCATCCATAAGTTGCTACCAATAGCCACCACAGGAGCAAACACCATCCTGAAAATGATGGTATCGAATGGGATCTCTGATCACAATTGTTCGTTTCTCCATCTTTGCTGTGAGTTTTGCAAACACATGACAGTCCCCACATATCCGAAGGTTTTTCCTGATCCTAATGGTCTTACCCTGTGCCAAGCTCATTAAACCAAAAACAATTGCCAGTTTCTCGCTGTGGTATTGGATTGAGTCTTCTTTCTGCTCCCCCTCAAGATCTTGCAAGACATAATTCGTGTCTGGAACATAACCCACTGCCACTAATTTCGGAATTAATTGTTTTAGCTGCCTGTTGATTTTTGCTATCTCAGGGTGTGAGCTATCACCTACATTGAAAGCATGTATCTGTTTATTCACTTCAATCCAGCTGCACCCTGGTTCTTTTGTTACTCCTCTGGCTCTCATGATCTTCCTAACTTCAGCTACATCATTCCATTTTTGGGAATTTGCATAGATGTTAGACAACAATATGTAGGTTCCTGGATCTCGAGGATCAAGATTTAAAATCTTTTTAGCAGCATAAATGGCAAGATCTGTGTTCCTGTGAACATTGCATGCACCAAGCAATGCTCTCCATGTCACAGCATCCGGTTCATATGGCATCTCATGTATTAACTTAACTGCATCATCAAGCTTCCCAGCTCTTCCAAGAAGATCAATCATGCAACTGTAATGTTCCCTTACTGGATCAATCCCGTAAAACTTCTTCATAGATTGAAAATGATACCATCCGTCTTCCACAAGCCCTGCATGGCTACAAGCAAATAGAACACCAACAATAGTGATATAGGTTGGTTTTATCCCTGAAACTTTCATCGACTCAAATAGTTTCAGAGCCTCTTGGCTATAGCCATTCTGTGCTAACCCTGCAATCATGGTGCTCCAAGAAATCACATCCTTATCTGTCATGCGGTTGAAAACAGATCTTGCATCTTCCAAACTGCCGCACTTGCAGTACATATCCAGCAGTGCATTGTTAAGTATTAAATCGTGTTCATACTTCAATACATGAACATGAACTTGTGTCCCCAATTCCAACAGCGCTAAAGCAGTACAGGCTCTCAAAACACTCGTCAGCGTGGACTCATCAGCTGAAAAACCAGCCCTCTTCATTTTCTTGAAAAGATTCAAAGCCTCATCACCATCACTATTCTGAGCAAACCCTCCAATGATTGAATTCCAAACAACCAAATCTCCAGTCACCATCTCATTGAAAACACACACTGCATTTCTCAACTCACCCCATTTTGCATAAATATCAATTAGCGCACTTCTAACAAAGACATCAGATTCTAACCCAACTTTGATTATCGCACAATGTAGCTGCTTAAGATTGAGTAAACTATCACACGCTCTCAAAACCGAAGAATAAGTAAACATATTTGGTCTGACACCTTCTCTGAGCATCAAAATCAAGAACTCCAATGCCTTGTCATTCATCTTAGCACTACAATAAGCCGATATCATAGTTGTCCAAGAAACAACATTTCTTCCAGGCGTTTGATCGAACAGAATCTGTGCTTCCTCCAAGAGGTTAAATTTCCCATACATGTTAAGAAAAATGTTAACTAGAAACGTTTGGGGTTCAAACCCACCTGAGAAAACATGTTTGTGAACGAGTTTTCCTTCTTCAACAGCGCGACGCGCTAAGCAACATTTGATGAGCTCAGCGTAGGTGATTGAATCAGCATGAATGCCGTGGTATTGCATGGCGTACATGGCTTCCATAGCTCTTGGTAAGTCTCTTTGGTAGCAGAATTTGGTGAAGTCGTCGAGCAGAGATGATGAATTAAAAGAAGCAGCTGGTAGTGTGAGGGAGTATTGACGAGCTTGTGAAGATCGTGTGGTCCATTTCAGCTTTGAAATGGCCTTCAAAATCATGGTTTTTTTTTTTTTTTTGGCAAATGCTATCCACAACTAATTATGGCTCTTCCATTTCCGCTTTGAAATGGCCTTCAGTTGTGTCAGTGTGGAATGTTGATGGATCCATATCACTGAAGAACGTCCACTTACGTCTTTTTACCATCTCCATCCGATAAACGGACACGACACGACATAGAAATTAAACGCAGCGTTTGGTTCGAAGGCAGGCCCGGATTCAATTTGGGCCGTGGGGACAAAGTGAGGTCCATCAAGTGAATGAAAAGAGAGAGAAACAAAACAAAGCAAAAAAGGTCCCCCCTTTTCTCTTCCCAAAGTTCACCCTCGATTTTTATCAGAATATGAACTGGTGGTGATAGCAGTAACAGAAAACGATGTCGTTGAGAATAAAAGCGGTTGTAGACAAGTTCGTGCAGGAGCTGAAAGAAGCGTTAGATGCAGACATACAAGACAGGATTATGAAAGAAAGAGAGATGCAGAGTTACATCGAAGAACGAGAACGTGAAGTCGCCGAACGTGAAGCCGCTTGGAAAGCCGAACTTTCACGCCGCGAGGTTTCTGATTTTGATTCAATTGCTGTTTTTAATATTTTGGCTTTTCGCATCAATTCATTATAATGAATCGAATTTAATTTGCTCAAAAAAAATTAATAATAAATTATTCATCTTTACTTTTGAAGCGGTAACAAAATAATTAAACGTGTTTTGTGCTGTATGAGTTGGTTGATAAAGTGTCAGCATGCATATAGGTTAAATGATTTCCTAGGGTAGTAGATGCTCAATCTGTGACCAAGCTTCCGTAGCGATGGCATCCATGCAAATCCATATATATCCAAGTAAATCTACAGCTATATTCACTTTTAAATATTGGATATTTATAAAAATCTAAAACCATTTGTAAAATATTAAAATTGAATCACTTATTAATTATATTAATGTTAAATAATTTATTATTATAATAAAACATATTTTAACAAAAAAATTAATTATATTTTAATTAATTAATCATTGATAAAAATAATGTGGCCAAGTAAAGCATCGAGTTCGGCCTAGTCCTAGCATCGAGCTAAGCCTGGCCTTGGCATCGGCCCGACCTGGGTCATGGCACCAACCCTGGCAAGACCCGAGATCAGATTGGGTTTGAGCTCGAGCTCAACACCGAGCTCGACCCCTTTCTTGGCACCAGCTAGGATCTGAACCTCAGCTCGACCCCGATCCTGAAATTGACATTGGCCCCGGTCTCGATCCGATCCTGGCATTGGGTCCGGGCACTAGACTCACTCATGTGACCATAGGATTGGGTCCCGACACTGACCAGACCTACTGCAGATAGGACCGGATCAAGTCCCCGGTATCGGCCCGACCCAGGTGCCGACAGGACGTCGCCGGGTCCCTGCACCAAGCCTAACCGGGTCAAGGCTCCGACGTGCCTGGGTGCCGACGGGATGGGGTCCAGCATCGAACCGAATCGAATCCCGACACCGGCCGACCGGCTTCAAACAGAATCGGGTCCCGGCACCGGCCCGACCTGGTTCAGATAGGATCGGGTCCCTGCATCAGCCTGAGGCGGGTGTCGATAAGATCGCATCCCGACACCGGCCTAGACAGGGTGTCGACTGGATCAGGTCCTGACATTGGCCTATGCCGAACCGTGTCCCGGCCTTGGAGTCGACAGAACCGGGTCTCGGCATCGGCCGATGCCGAACCGGGTCCCGACACCAGACCAACTGGAGTGCGGACGGGCCAGACCGAGTTCCGACGGCATTCAATAGGATCGGGTCTCGACACCAAGTTGCACAATGTTCCCGCACCAGCTTGGCCCGGATGCCGATAGGACTGGGTCCCAGCACCAAGCCGACAGGACTCATCATATTTATTTTTATAATCATATTATAAATATATTTTTGACAATAAATTTTTTAATGAAATGCACTTTGTATATCTCTATTTTTACTTGAATATTTGATAAAGAATTAATATTCATATCCATCCATTATCCACCCAATATCCAATTAAATATTGGATAGATATTATCCAAATCTAATTAGATGGATAGTTGGATATCCAATGGATATGGATATTTTTGTCATCTCTAAGCTTTCGGATACTAAAACGGCACTTATGCTTATTATCACTGACCAAGAAAATGGTCAATCGACAACCTTAGCATCATTTATATTTTATCAGAATGGAAGTATTTTGAATCTGTTTTAGATGGTGTCACTCTATTTCAATTGCCAACAGTCACCTTCGCTTGTTTTGTCCAGTCTTTTGTTTCTCTATTTATGTTGGGTTTTTTTTGTTTTTCCTCTCTGAGAGTGTTTTCCAATGGGGCGGAATGTGGACAGATTTTCCGCATAAAGTCTGGTAAACCATGGGGCTGATTTTTAGTCCACTTGTAATTAAAGAGACAGAGTATCAAATTTAAACTCAGTAAAATCTAGATCTCTCTCGAGTCTCGTCCACTTGTAATTTAAGAGACATAGTGACTCAATTAACTTTCGAAGAAGGAATAACTGTTCTATTTCATTTGGTGTCTGTTTGATGGTAGGGTAATCTAATATGTCTTTTCATTTTTCTTCCGGTTGGCTGTTTTCTTTATAAGCTTATTGTTAGGAAAATTATGACAACATTTCTTGTTGGTGGATGCCTGGATGGCTTGTCAATACGTGAATACATGTGGCTTGTTCTTGAGTTGTATACATGTTGACTTCCTGATTTTTGAGTGTGGCTTGTTCTTGAGTTGAATACATGTTTATTTTTGAGCAAGTTCTCGTAAATTTTCCAGGCTGAGATTGCCCGACAAGAAGCGAGGTTAAAGATGGAGAAAGAAAACTTAGAGAAAGAGAAAAGTGTACTTATGGGAACTGCATCAAATCAAGATAACCAAGATGGAGCTCTTGAGATTACTGTGAGCGGGGAAAAGTATCGATGCCTCAGGTTTGCAAAGGCAAAGAAATGAGGCTTGACAACAAAGGGTGTAGAAAAGGGTGATAGATTTTATGATTCTATTTGCTGATATATTCCATAATTAGTTTTGCCCACTTTGATATTCCTTCGAAATTCGAATGCATTGATAAGTGTAAGGTTTTGGGGTTAGCGTGGAAGTATTCATGTGATTGGAATTTAAAATTTTATTCCGAAACCACTTTAAGGATCGTGGTTATGTCGTTGTCGATGTAAACAATATACTGATAAATTAATCTCTATTAATTTTAACATGCATGCAACAAATATTTTATTTATCAACATAAATAATATTTATTAATATTAAAATATACATTGATGTACTTATTATCTTTCTCAAGCCTTTGAATATCCTCCTTGATTTTTCTCTTGTAGTAGTGTACCAAGCGTTGTACCTCTAGTTGGCACACTAGCACTCATCTATGAACAAATCGCTCCCATTTTTGAGAATAAAAGAAACTATTTTCTTTCTAGGATGTTTGAAGTCGTAACGACCGGTGGTTTCTACTACTGTTGATAGTAACACTGTTACATATCGGGACGAGTGTACACAATACAAAATTATGTCTGAGCATATATACATTCATGGAATGACCTTATGGATAACGGTAAATTCCTCGAAACTTCGATGCGAAACTTTACGATGTTCCATTCCGAACAGCCCATGATAATTGGGCCGTAACTTTCTCATACGAACTCCGATTTGTATGAACTTTATATCGTCGGAAGCTGAGATCGAGATCTACAACTTTCGCGTTGTACATTTTTCCAAATTCGGACCAGAAGCAAGTCGAAAAAACAGATAAAAAATTCGGATGAATAGTACTTGAGGGGCATTCTAAAGAATTCTTCAAATTTCTATAAATCTCTCAATTCTTCCTCATATTTTTGACAATTTCAAAAATACCCAAGTATATAAAGAAATCGTTATTTTCCATTTCAAAAATATTTTGAGAAAGAGAGAGGGGAAACGTATGGAAGGAGAAGAAGAGAAGGAAGAAGAAGAAAAGAAGGGAAAGAATAGGAGAAGAAAGAAAGAAGAGGAAGAAGCAAATGAAGGTTTCATTCATGGAGCTTAGAGGGTGAAGAAAATCAAGTAAAGTGAGGTAAGGGATTATGACCCAAATTGAAATATTTTGAGTTATAATGATTTAATAGTTGTAGCATGTTAAGAATTTGAAAATGATGATGATTGAATAATTGTTATGAGAATGATAATTGTGTGAATTCCCCAACTAGCTATTTTGTGTATGAAATGAAAGAAAGGTTTTGGTTTTGACTTAAGATGATGTTGAGAATGATTTTGATGATGTTTAGAATGTTGGAGAGGTTATTGGCTTGTGAAGAGATATGGCTTAGGTATTGAAGCAAAATTGAGTGTGGGTGAATGTAGGATTAGGCTAGAATTTGGCCTTGTGTCGCGACGCAGGGAGCCCCCCGTCGCGAAGCGGACGCTATCTGGGAAAATTACCTAGGAACGCCTTTGGTGTGGGTCGCGTCGCGACGTGAAGGGTTCGTGCTTCGCGACGCGCCCGACAAAAATTTAGGTACTTCACTGGACAGTTCGCGTCGCGACGCGCGGCCAACAAATGGCCCAAATCAGTTTTAGGCCATCCCAGAGTTACCCGATCACGTTATAGGCTACCATAAGAGTCTCGTATCAACTCGTAGGTATATATTACATCATGTCATGTGTACGATACACCTTAGAGTGGTATTCCTTTTTTGAATAGGCAACTTAACCTGATTCAAATATATATCCTTAGTCCATTTCTAATCGAAACTTTCGATTATAGATCATCGCAAGAAATACAAGTTCGCCAGTGAAGTGAAGAAAGTCTATCGGAACTCCAAAACTATGAGTGGACACTATCTTTTTAAACTGATTTTCATTAGGTAATTTTTCATATGAGACTTATATTTACGCATTTAAGGGTTAGCCTGTTTGATCACAGTTATTTATGGAATAGTTTGTTTTTAGAAATGTTTAGGAAAAACAATTTTAAAAGCTTGAGATTTTTTATTTTTTCGAGGCATGGGGGAAAAACTCACCTCAGTATGTAACTTGTACAGACATGGAATTGACGGACTGAGACATGTGCACATGTATAGGACTGGGGGGACAGTGATACATAACGCCTCTAGATCTTAGAGCAGGGCTAGGGGGACGGCGATACGTAACGCCCCTAGACCCTAGTTTCAGGGTCAGATAGTAGCATGGATCAACACTGCCGGCTCTAGTTCAGTGGCTTGGGGGACGGCGATACGTAACGCCCCAAAACCACCAGTTTCAGGGACATGAGTGGCATGCTTTGGGGGACGACGATACGTAACGCCCCAAAGTCATGGTTTTGCATTCCTGGCTCCAAATAGGCGTATGGGGAGACGGCGATACGTAACGTCCTCATACATCAAGTTGTTCAGATACATATCAGTTTTCAGATACCAGATTTCCAGAAAGCAATTTTCCGAAATCAGAGTTTAGAAAATAGTTTTCAGAAACCAGACTTTCAAAAGCATATTTTAGAAAGAGAAGTTTTACTAAGGAGATTTCAAGCGAAGTTTTCAGAAAGAAAGTGTTCATATAAGTCATTTTGTTGAAACCTTGGTTTTAGAACCAAATGATTTTATTTTAGTGTTTCAGTTTTTCATCCACTCACTTAGATCGAATAACGATCTAACCCCCCACCCCCAGTTTCCTTTTTTTGCAGGTATTCTCGGAGGATGAGTTCGGGAGGACAGATACTGTTGCAGTCACTAGGGTTTCGAGCCCACCAGTCCAAGTCAAAGAGTAAAAGTCCAATTGGAGTCAGTCAGAGTCAAGTAAAAGTCATGTACTAGTATTTGAGTTATGTGTAGTCACTGTAAAAAAAAACATGTGTCTTTATGTATAAAGTTGTTGGAGTTAAGTTTGTATGTCCAGTTGCAAGTTTGAGCCACGGTCCCACATACACGATATAGATATTTAATTGAAAAAAAAAGTACTAGTAATTAAATAGTAGTTACCAGAGTCAGAGGCTTATGGGGTTAGTACGGTCCTGCTGGTAACATCTCTCGAATTGGGGATGTTACAAAGATGGCATCAGAGCATGGTCTAGGGAGTCAGTGACTACAGTGGGCAGAGTGTTTGGGTTTGGTATACGCAGTATGTCCGGGATACTCGTATGCAAGGCACTACCTCTCCAGTATCCGATCCTCGAGTACGTCCTCAAAGTTTCATAGACAGATTAGTAAGTTTTCCTAGAACATTCTAATAGTATTCCTTATGAGAATAATCCTACTCTAGATCCAAGATTAGGAATCTTCTTAAAGTTATTCGGCTTATTGCCAGATGTACAAACAAGCCATGAAACCAGACAGTAAGACTTTAAGAAAAGTACCCGAGGAAATGGCAAAATAAGTTATAAGAAAGAGAGACGCGTAGAGGTTTAAGCAGTCGAAGACGGAAAGGTTAGAAAATGGAAAGAAATAATAAAGTTCTATGGATAACCACTTAAGGAAGTAGGAAAGAGAGAGAAAGAGAAATTCAGAAAGAAAAGCAAGGAAAGAAAAAGTAAGGAACAGACGATCTAAGTAATTAGAGACAGAAAGAGATAGTAAGTTCTAAGAGTACCCACCCAGGAAAATAGAAAGAGAAAGAAAAAGTTAGAAAGATAAGTAAAAAGATAGAATGTAGATATCTAAGCAATCAAAAGCAAATAAAGATGGGGGTACGGAAACAGACAGATAAGAAATGCCAAACCCTATAGTAGTAAGAATCAAAGACCCAGAATTAGATAATAAAGGATAATACCAGAACTTGCAGTAAAGAAAAGTATAGCAAGTCTAAATAAGAGTAAAATGTCGAGTAGATCTAAGCAAAGTTTCTCTTCCTTAAGCGAGATTCATTTTCTCATCAAAAACTTTTCCCAGTCAATCCAATAATTCTTGAGCACCTCATATAGATAGCGAGTTCCCGAATAACCAAGAACAGCCATAAGGCAGAAGAAGCAAGGAATCATGATTATTTGTAAAGGCTTCTGATAAATGTGAGATGCCATAAGGATGAAAATATTTTAGATTTTCCGAATTCAGAGTCGTAGGCAAACAAGATGGAGGACGACAGAAACAACGATTAGTTGCCCCAGTCAAGGAATCCAATAAATAAGACCCTGATCTACCTAGATTCTCACCCCCATAATGCCAGTTAAGGAAGTTGTCCGATGGAGGCTAGCTCATACCTACCCTACATGAGCAATAGACTCTACAAGGACATAGAGTACCAAAATAAGGATATAGAAACCCATCAAGAACTAAAGAAAATAAGCGATGAGATATAAACTACTTCCTACCAACATAGATATAGGCGACCGTAAGAAAACTCAACTGGAGTCCATCTTAAGTAATGAAAAGATCATGGAAGGTAAATAACCAAAAAATGAATTCAAGAAGTCTCAGAAGGTATAAAGAATAGAACCCAGAATAGCCCAAAGATTTAGACACGTCAGCACAAGGATTGCAAGACTAGTAGAAGTCTATAAGATAGACCAAATGCCGTAGAACCCACAGATAAGCCCAAGTCAGTAGTAATCCGTAGAAGAATATAGAATAGACCTATGAAGTTAAAGACATTTATGAGTGACCGGAGTGCCTGTATGGACGGTAGAATAAAGAGCCAAAGTCAAAATCTAAAGCAAGAACAGAGAGCATAAATCTAAAAAAACAATTAGTAAAATGAAACACCACCATTAGCCTTAGTAGCATAGCGTAAAGAAAAGAATCAGGATATGAAACCAGTAAGCAGGAAATAAGTAGCAAGTGAATTCAACACGTATAATTACGTAGATAATGTAGCTTGGAGACAGCAATGAAAGTGAAGACCTCAGAATAAGTGATAAAAGTAAAGAATTCTAAGGTATAAATTAGTTAATTCAGTTTCAGCAGCATGTATAGAAATTTTTCTTAGTCCCCGACTATGGTAAGTAATTAGACACTTAATCAGATGTGTGAGTATGTAGCCGTTTCCAACTTAGAACCCAGTAGGAGGAAGAACAAAGTAAATAAAAGTATTTGACAGAATAGATGGATTACGAGGTGTCTAGATAATAGATGCCTTAAGCAATCAAAGATGATGGTAGAGTTTCCAGGGAAATAAAGATATAAGGAGTTCAAGGAACTAATATGAGTAAGAAGTCAAGTAATAGAGCGAAGCTTAGTAAGAAATAATAATAGACAAAGTATAGTAGAAGTTTGACAGAGCATGAACCTTAAGGAGGTTCATAATAAGGGTGATATCATCGGTAGTTAGAAAACAAATTATTAGTAAAGCTGAAACATGAAAGAGACCTTTGTAACAGAGCAAGTCCCCTAGATGAGATAACAAAAAGAGTATAGCATTATTCAGAGAAAGAAAAAAGTAACTGTTGAGAAACTAACAGGAAGGAGTAAAGAGATAGTACAAGGAAGTTGTTAGGGAGCATGACTCTATAATTATTTTTGCAAAGGATGTGGAGTGATTAATTACTGAAAATGATCAGGAGTTAGGTTGAAGAAGGCAAACCAAACAAGTTTTAGCAATAGTACCATAGTGTAGAAAAAGACACCAGACATGTATACACGAGAGTCCTAGGTAAATGATATGTGTCACCGAATCACAGTAACAGAAAGGCCTCAAGATAAGTTCCCACCCTCCCAACCCTCGTTAACCAATAGCAATGAAGATGGACTTGAAGCACGTCTCAAGATCTCCTCAATGCGTGGTGAAAGGAAACTGAAACATAAAAACCTTTAGATACAATACCAGAACGGAATAGAAAAGGAAATAACTATAAGTGAGAGATCTAGAAGAGAAGTTATTAGATAAGGCAAGGAAAAGAGAAGTACTAGTTAAACAGTGATAATGATGTGAAAGAACAGTGTTAAACATGACTGGAGATATGGAGAGATGACATCCTTCAAATAAGGAAGCAGTGACATAAGCCAGACAAGCCCCAGGAATAAAACAGAATAAGGGAAGAGATAAAAAGATTTTGAAGAAATATAGTCTATAAGAGATGATTAAGAAAGGAAGTCTTGGTCAAGCAATTATGGAAGGCAAAAGAGATAGTCATAGATATAATCAGAGAATTATAGAAGTTGCTACCCCTGCAAATAAGAAGATAGAAGCATAAGTCGCAGAAGTTCAGTTAAAGGACAAAGCCGGATAAAAGGCAAAGACGTCAGGAGAAAGGGTAGCAATAATTCAGATACCAGACAAACAATAACAAGGTGTATGATGATAAGACAGATTTATAATAGTACTATGGAATAATGAGTTTTCAGGAACTAAAATAAGACTGAAATTTAGGGTATTATAATAATCGTGCTTATACCAGCATAAGAACCAAAAAATGCAGAAAAGTACACAATTCTAGCATAAAAGGCACAAGATTAGATTTACGAGGAGTATTACTAGAGGAACTACCTTGAAGAAATGAGCTAAGTATGGGAGTCGTTGGAGGACAGTAAGAGTATTTGAAAAGGGTATGTATAAATCATGAAGACCAAAACCCAGAGATAGTCATAGATATTAAGACTCGATGAAGAAAATTAATTAGAACAAAAGGTTTAGCAAGGCGGAAAACTGAGAAGGTCAAATAGTTGGATTAGCTCAGAAGATAACTGTTAAGATAAGGTACATTCTATGAAGTCATTTAAATAGAATAACTGAAGAACTCAAAATATACACAAGCTAAAGGAAAGTGAAGGTTACGAGTGAGAACATTAAGAATTATGGGAACATTTTAAACATGGAAAGTAGCAGAAGTTACTAAGAGTATTTTAAAGTTAGTTTCTTATAGCAAGAAGTATTAAAGAGGTGGTGATGTCAAAATAGAACGAAGATGAGTAAGAAGACAGATTACAAATATGGCACAATTTTGGAAATAAAAGCTCGTGAAGATAGATAGATAAAAAATGTTGAATATAATCGGAAGCGTTAAAAAAATAAAGATCTGTGATACATAAGAGATATGGATAGTACGATGACATATTCAAAGTAATAAAGAGAGGAAGCATATGGATAGCCAGAGACACGGAGATCTTGGCATCGGCCTGGACAAGTCTACGAGTTGAGCCCCAAGAAGGATTCGAGGACGAATCCTATTTAAGGGGGGAGAATTTGTAACGATCAGTGGTTTCTACTACTGTTGACAGTAACACTGTTACTGTTGGGGTTTGGGCGAAGGGCGCGGCGGAAGCGCGGTTCGGGTGAAATCGTAATTTTAAAACTTTTTCAAATTTCCGAACAAATTATTCAATATTTAATATGAATAATTTATTCATATTTCACCTAAACACATTTATTCGATATCAAATAACGACATAAATAAGGTAGAAACTTCCTGAAACTTTTACAAAAAATGTTTTTCCGTAAAATGACGCAAAACGTGTTTTTGACCGAACCGACCACTCAACACTTATGGGGACTATCCAGGTCAGCCCCAATAGTATTAGGACAGTTCATGGGCTGCCTGAACAGTGACAAATTCACTGTTTGGACAGCCGTCACCCGGTTGGCTCAAAAGTCACCCGGTAACGCCATTTTTCGCCGTTTTCGCTTATTTCAACTCCGAAACAATTTTCAGCAATTGTTCCAACACCCAAAATGCATCCAATACATTCAAAATACATTATTTTCATCACCAAAATGTAATCAATTCCATATCTGATCCAGAACATAAAAATGTGAATTTTCATGCTTTAAATCCAATTTTTCAAGATTAATCCAATTAATCAAAACACCAATCAAAGTCACCACACATGAACCACCCAATAATAATTCTAGGCATTACCATAGTGGTCATAACACTCTAGAATGGCAGAATATCATCAAATGATTAAATTGGACAATAATTACACTAATTACATCCAAATCAACTCCACAAATGCTCAACACTTCCAAATCCATCATCCATCACCAAAAGCCCGAATTCTTAAGGAAAAGGAAACCATAGAATCTTACTAGATCATCAAGAAAGCAAGAAACATGCTTTCAAGCTTAGAGGTATATAGGATTACCTTTAATTCCTTAATTTCCCAAAGTTTTTTCCTTGATTTTCTTTCTTTTCCTTCTTGTTTCATCAAACCACATTTGAGAGCTTTTATTTTGTGACTTTCGGCCATGGTGGATAATGAAAGAAGAAAACAAAATTTTTCTATTAAAAATTGGTAGTGACCGACTTAAGAAGGCCCTTTTGGTCAATTTATAAATTTAATTCAATCAAATAAAAGTAAGACTTATGTTAGCAAATCAAATTCACACACATTAATCTTAATAAAATCAAGTCATATGTCACAAATAATAATTAAACATATTTCATAACATTTATGAAATATGGTATTAAGTCTAAGGCTGAAACCTAAAATCCCTATGTCTATTTCATTTTAGATTTACCACATCAATCTTATTGGTGATCAGACAACAAGAAACATTAAGCTTAAGACTTAATAAGTAAACCTTTAAATTACCCAAACTATCAAATAACCCCTTATAAACCAGTGATATTAAAAGTCATCACAACACCAGATAACTAATTTAGTTACAACACATAACTAGGGCTAGTAAAATCTTGAAAATAAAAGACATAAAGTAAAAATGCGGTATAGTAAATACTGAAAAGTAAATTACAATAAAATAAAATGCTAAGGTAAAATGAATTACTTTTACTACTACTAATTTAGATATCTCCCATAATATAATATATAAACTTGTGATAACATTACCAACCAGCCATATAGGCGGTATCCTGATTAAATCAAATTAAGTCCAACCAGCCATTAAGGCGGTAAAAAGATTTGTCCATGAACCTGTCATATAGGCGGTAAGAAAGTTTAATTACCAACCGACCAATCTGGCGGTATCATTGATTAGTCAGGTTTAAACCAGATTAAAATGAATTACCAACCGACCAATCTGGCGGTATCCTTTTTAAGTCAAGATTTTAAATAGTGAATATATTATATTTAAGGGAGATTAATCTAAATAGCAATAGTAAAAGAATTACCTTTCACCCTAGCTGGGGAAGTTACCTTCTCATGGTAAATAGTAAAAACTGTAAAAAGTAAAAAAGTAAATTACTATTATTACAAAACGTAATTAAAATTAATTACAAAACTAAAAAAAAACTAAAAATTAAAAGAAACTAGAGAGAGAAACTCCCTCTTTACATCAAAGAGATGAGAGAGAGTGGTACAACTAAAACTGGAATTTCGCGCTCTATTTATAGGGGTCAATAGGGGTCTCGCGTCGCGACGCCAAGCCCTCGTCACTACGCCAGATATGTCGACGTGGCACGCTCTGGTTCGTCGGTTGCAGATTCTGGATAAGGTGATAAGGTGACACGTGGCAGGGTGGTTGGATCTCAATTATTGTGACACGTGGCGGCTTCTGATTGGTCGGCTAGATTCTTATCCGCCACGTGTTAGATAAGGATTAGATAGCCAATAATTGATGCTGACGTGGAGCAGACGTGGCGGTGACGTGGCAACACGTGGGAAAGGGACTGTCGGCACCATAGAATTGCGACACGTGGCACTTCCTGATTGGCTGATGATGACGTGGCGGTGAGGTGGCATGTTGACTCGGTCAACCTGGTGATGTGGCTGATGATGTGGAAATGACATGGATTGACACGTGGCAACACGTGGCGATGGTGACTGTCGGCACCGTAGGATGATGACACGTGGCACAACGCTTGTTAGCAGATCGGCTGTGATGGTGACACGTGGCACGGAGTATGTTAGCAAAGTCAAACTTTTCTCAGATTCTGATTTGTGGACCCGGCGCACGTTAGCATTGTTCGGCGCACATTAGGCATCGCGACATTGAAGGTCTTGGCGTCGCGACGCGGGAAATTACCAAAAATGCCATTTTCATCCAATTTTCACCGTTTTGGTCCAAATCACCTCCAGAATGTCCTGAAACTTTATTTATCTACAAAATAACACAAAACACATCAAAATATTCACAAAACTCAAGAAACTATATAAATATTAGGTTAAATGAGTGGGAAATAGTGATAGATTTACCACTCATCACACCCCCAAACCTAACATTTTGCTAGTCCTCAAACAAAACATAAAATAAAATAATAAAATTTAACTAAGCCACTTTCATAGGGATCACAGTTGCATTTAGCGTATGCAACAAGCCTTTAAACCCCTAGGTGTCCCTAGTGGACAAGTTGTAGTCTCGTGAGGGTTTACAGCAATGATACCCACAAACATTTTACAAAAGTAAAAAGGTAGTGAAACTAATGCACACAAAAGCAAAAAGACAAGCGAAAAGAGAATAAAGATATTAGTGACTAATCAGGTGAAACTTCTACTCCAAGTTACTAGTTGTTTTGTTTCTTTCTAAATTACTGAATAAATAAATTCTCCGATTATTTTTACCATTCTTCATATACACAGCCAACAAAATATTAAACAACTCATTTTTGCCCACAATAGTCATAAGTGCAGTTGATAAGAGAGTAATATTTTTGTCCTAAAGTTCTATCAGATTTCACACCTTTTTTGCAGCAATGGAATAATTTTTCTGATTTTTTTGATTTTTTTTATTTATATACAATATCTTCCATCTATGTAACGAGCTTTGGGTCGGTGACTCCCAAACTAGTTGGCTTTAGGGCACCAGGTGTTAAGACACCCCTACGGATTTAATTACTCAGACTTCAGATATTTTTGCAGCATCTTTGATCCATGTAGCGAGCTTTGGGCCAGTGACTCCCAAACCAGTTGGTTTTAGGGCACTAGGTGTTAAAACACCCTTACAGACTTAATAACTCGAACATCAGATTTTATTCTTTTTTTTTTACTCCATTGCTTTTTGAGATGCTTCCTCCAATTAAACTAGAGCACTGAATATTACAAACTTTTCAATTTTAACTCATGTCTGTATGTTACTATGCATGTTGATAATATATGCTAACTGAGCATATGAAAATCCATTTTAGTCAATTTATGGAGAATTTACAAATTAAATAATTCAAAAGGAAATAAACAAAAATTAACTTGTTTCGAAAATAGGCTTGAGATACGTCTCAGGAGTGGAAACTCCTTACTCAGCTATCTCTTACCAATTTCACATTTTTAGTCAAAATAAAAACATAAAAACGCAAAATATTTTTGTAATTTTTGAAAATTTTTCAATTTTTTTTTTATATTTTCAAAAAATTTTGGACTAAAAATAAAAATAACACACAAACTAAAAACAAGGTACTAATCAACTAATTCCCTCCCCCAAACCTAAATGAGACATTGTCCCCAATGTCTTAAATAGTAGAAGAAGAGTTTAGAAGATAATACCTGGTTAGCTGAAATTCTACAGGAAATTAAAGGTTAAGATCCAGATTAATCCGACGCCTCTTACCACGATCGTCCTCGGACCAATTTATCTTTAAAAGGATAGGGTCAACTTGTGGTTCATAGGCTAAGATTTAATCAATTAGATCCGGAGCAGTTCTGGCAGTAAAGAGAAGTTCTTTTAAAGGTTTTGACACGAACCCATTTCTCCGGGCATCATCAAGAAACACACAAAAAAAATCATAAAATCCATCAACGTTAAACAACCCAATTGGTTTCTGGTGTATGTTCAAGTTCGCCCAAGATAACACTATAAAAATTTCCTCCAATGTGCCCAAGCCACCTGGCAAAGTAATAAAAGCATCAGCACGATTAATCATTTCTACTAATCGTTCAGACATACCTGGCACGATCAGTTCCTCTCCGTTTGATGGTCCAATAAGATTTGCCTCTACCAAGGGTTTTGGGATGATTCCCAAAATGTTACTGCCTCCCTCCTGTACGGCCTTTGAAACGATCCCCATTAGTCCAAGATTGCCTCCGCCATATACTAAGTGCATATTCCTTGCAGCTAAGACTCGACCCAATTCCTGTGCTGCTTCTACGTATTGTGGTTTAGTACCAACACTTGTACCGCAAAACACACAGATGTTTTAAACTTGTCTTCTTGAAGTAGATTCCATGTTTTTATATGTATTTCTTTCTCAACTTTGGATGCCTTCAAAAGTGCAATGACGGCTGAATTTATAGTTCCTGAAAAGGGTGAGTAAAAATAGCACAAGTATCTTCCAGAGGACGATTAGTAGCGAAATAATATCGTGATAGTCAAAATGGTCTGGATCCTGTCGGAGAAAATAAAAGAAAACAACAAAACAAATTAAAATTATTAAGAAAAGACAAAGAGATATAATATTTACAAGAAAAGTAACGGCTTGATTGACGTCTATGCGTCAGGGACAAGCTTCCCATCCAATTTTCTTATAAATTGGAAAACATGGTCTTTTTTAGTCAGATTCCCGAGACTTAACAGTTGTCTTTCCTTTTGGAATTGTGCATATAACATGCGAATTTCATGATACACACATCCACTGGGATGTGTCTCAAGAGTTTTAGATATGTCATCCAAAGACTCCTTACTCAAGCCATCCCTAATGAAGTTAATCTTATCTTCGCGGTTATCGGACACCATTCCTAAAGAACGACAACGAGTATTACAAAACATGCGAGCACATTTATAACAAACACACATTCTTTTAGCTCTTCTCTTTTTAGCATATGTGCTCTTTCTTAAGTCAGGCAGATGTGAAATAAAAGAGTCAGAAGACTCACCTGCCAATCGGACCCGTGCTTCAATTAACCAACGAATGTCAGTAGGAATACCTTTGATCATTAGTAATCTCATCCGTTCCAAGCGAGCTTTGTAGACTTTCATCAGAGATTTTTGAGGGAGAGAAGGGAATTGCTTGCGAAGATTTGCGAGAGCTTCTTCCATCTTGAAATGACTAAACCTGCAAAAATTAAACACACAAAAATAAAACACACCAGATCACAATATATACAAAAATTGCATGGGTTGCCTCCCTGCTAGCGCTAAGTTTAGAGTCGTCAGCTAGACGTGACTTCTCGAACGTTAAGCTGGATCTGAAAGTGTAACACTTTCTTTTTGTCGCTCAAATGATTCTCCCCAGTAGTGCTTGACACGTTTGTTTTTAACCTTGAAAGTTTTTTTGGAGTTTGGATCATGTATCTCAACGGCTCTATCTGGTAAAACTTCGGTAATCACAAATGGACCTGACCACCGTGATTTTGGCTTCCATGGGAAGAATTACACCCTTGATTTGTTTAACAGTACCTTCTGCCCGGTTCCAGTTGTATGCGCACTAACTTCTCATCATGTCTTTTCTAGCCCTTTTCTTTGTACAATTTGGCATCCTCAAAAGGCTGATTTTGAAATTCCTCCAATTCGTTGAGCTGGTAGAAATTTTTCTCTTCTGTTGCTTGTAGTGCAAGAATTGGCTTCTTCAGTACAAAAGACGCTTTATCTTTAGGCTCCACAGGCAATTGACATGTTTTAAGTTTGTCAGTAGATCTTTGCATTGCATTGGAGTTCTGAATGGTACTGTGTATCACATCAACTTTGAAACATTCCTCCTTCTTTTCATCATCTGGGAAATTCATGGCCTTGAAAACATTGAATGTTACTTCTTGGTCCTGTACCCTCATGGTTAGTTCTCCTTTTTGTACATCAATAATGGTTCGACCTGTAGCCAAGAATGGTCTCCCGAGGATGATTGGCACGTCTGCGTCTTCCTCCATATCAAGGATAATAAAATCTGCTGGGAAAATGAATTTGTCAACCTTGACCAGCACATCCTCAACTACGCCTCTTGGAAATACGAGCGTTCTATCAGCAAGTTGTAGTGAGACTGAAGTTGGCATTGTTTCTCCAATCTGTAATTTCCTGAAAATAGAAAAAGGCATCAAGTTAACACTCGCACCTAGATCACACAGAGCCTTACCGAAGTTATGTTCTCCTATGGTGTAAGGAATAGTGAAACTGCCAGGATCTTTCAACTTTGGGGGAAGTTTCCTCTGAATGATAGCGCTGCATTCTTCTGATAATGCTACTGTCTCGTAATTTCCCAATCTCCACTTTCGTGAAAGAATGTCTTTCATGAATTTGGCATAGCTGGGCATTTGTTCCAACGCTTCTGCAAATGGAATGTTGATATGTAGCTTTTTGAAGATTTCCAGGAACCGAGAAAACTGCTTGTCCAATTTGTTCTTCTGAAGACGTTGAGGAAAAGGTGGAGGTGGAATGATCTGTTCTTTTTCTTTTGCTTCTTTTTCCTCCATCTGTTGCTTTGTTTCTTTTGGAACTTCCTCAGCAGCTGTTTTGGCTCTAACATCTTTTTTGATTTCAGTACCGCTTTTTAACATGATGGCATAACATTGGTTCTTCCCTATGTTTCTTGGATTTGGCTCTGTGTTGCTAGGAAGGGTACCTGGCGGTCTGTAACTCTGAGCATTTGCCAGTTGTCCAATTTGATTCTCCAGTGCTTTAATAGAAGAAGATTGACTTTGAATTAATGCTGCTTGGGATTGAAACATAGCATCATATCTTGCTGCTTGAGATTGAAACATAGTATCATATCTTGCTGCTTGAGAGTCGTGTTTTGCTTCTATCTTTTTCAAGTGGGTTAACACTTCTGTTATTCCTGGTTCATTTGCATGCTCCTGGCTTTTGTTCTATTGCTGGAATCCAGGTGGTGGATAGTTCTGCTGTTGGCCTGAATTGTTGCTCCATGAAAAATTGGGATGATTACTCCACCCTGGGTTGTAGGTGTTGGAATATGGATTGTTCCCCTATCTGTTGAAATTGTTGACATAATTCACCATCTCTTCAAGTTGGTTCGACTATGGAGCTCCTCCATATGGTGAACTTGTGGATCCAGTGGTAAGAGTCTCCATGAATTTACATATCTGATCTAGCTTGGCGTTGACTGCTGTATTGGCTCCACTTTCATAAATTCCTGTAATTCTTTGGATCATGCTCCTTTCTGTTGGCCACAAGGAATTGTTGTTGGCTATTTATTCGATTAGGTCCCAGGCTTGATCTTCTCATTTTGCCATTAAAGCTCCTCTAGCAGCACCATCGATTGTGGTTCTCATTATTCCAGAAAGTCCATTATAGAATGTTTGGACTTGAAGCCATTTTGGAATTTCATGGTGATGACATTTCCGGAGCAAATCTTTGTACCTTTCCCAAGCTTCACAGGGGGATTCTGAATCTTGTTGTACAAAGGATGTGATGTCATTTCTCAGCTTTCCGGTTCTGGCTGGTGGAAAGTACTTTGCAAGAAATTTGGTGGCTAAAGTGTTCCAAGTTGTGATAGAACCTGCTGGTAGTGAATGTAGCCAAGCTTTAGCTCTGTCTTTCAGGGAATATGGAAAAGCTCGCAGTCTCATTGATTTTTCTGATGCTCTATTGTATTTGAAAGTGCCACAAACTTCCAGGAAGTTACTGATGTGGGCATTAGGATCTTCAGTTGCATTCCCCTCGAACTGAACTGACTGCTGAATCATCTGAATGCATGTTTTGATGTCACACGTATTTGCTGGTAAGGGAGGAAGTACAATACAGGAAATGAGTTTGTCAACCACCAGAATGGTCCTGTCTCGAATGGAAATTGGTGGTGCAACCTCCAAAGGTTCAGGTTCCATGTTGACTAAAGCTTCTGGGCCTTCTCGCCTTTCCCTTCTCAACTGTCTGATGGTTCTTTCAATTTCTGGGTCAAGCGATCGAAGTTCAAAGCTTCTGGTTCGTCTCATGTAGTTTCTGAGAACCTGAAACACAAGAAAACAAAAACAATAAAAAAATAGATACAAGTAACGTATCTAACCCCACAACTAATAGTGAAAGATAAATAAGTCCCCGGTAATGGTGCCAAAAACTTGACCGGCGTAAACACACACGTATAACGCAAGCGCACGTATCGTTCAAGTAGTATAAAAATATCGATCCCACGAGGACTTAAAATCTAATCTATTAATTTTATAAGGTCAAATGATTACTAGTATCTAACATGTTGTTGGATTGATTTGAAATGGTGACGATTCTAAATTTAAAAACAAGTAAATAAAATTGTTCGAAAGTAGATTTAAGAAAATTCAATATTAAAAACTATCTAGGGTTGTGATTTCTTCCAATATCATTTAAAAGATGAAGTGATTATTTTATATTTGTGTAATAAATCAGTTTACTAACCTGGAACACTAAATTATGCAAAAGCCTCTGTCGATGGTCAGACGCAAATACCCAGTTTAACCCAATTGAACCATATGTCTATGTCAACCAAATTATCTGGATTCATTAAGTTTAAGTTCCAATTATGGCTACCCTCGCCCAACAGGTATATGTCTATCCTGTAAGGAAATCTATTAAAGGGTTATCTATCCTCAAGGAATATCAGGGGCTATTAAGTCTAAGGCTGAAACCTAAAATCCCTATGTCTAGTTCATTTTAGATTTACCACATCAATCTTATTGGTGATCAGACAACAAGAAGCATTAAGCTTAAGACTTAATAAGTAAACCTTTAAATTACCCAAACTATAAAATAACCCCTTATAAACCGGTGATATTAAAAGTCATCACAACACCAGATAACTAATTTAGTTACAACACATAACTAGGGCTAGTAAAATCTTGAAAATAAAAGACATAAAGTAAAAATGCGGTAAAGTAAATACTGAAAAGTAAATTACAATAAAATAAAATGCTAAGATAAAAGGAATTACTTTTACTACTACTAATTTAGATATCTCCCATAATATAATATATAAACTTGTGATAACATTACCAACCAGCCATATAGGCGGTATCCTGATTAAATCAAATTAAGTCCAACCGGCCATTAAGGCGGTAAAAAGATTTGTCCATGAACCTGACATATAGGCGGTAAGAAAGTTTAATTACCAACCGACCAATCTGGCGGTATCATTGATTAGTCAGGTTTAAACCAGATTAAAATGAATTACCAACCGACCAATCTGGCGGTATCCTTTTTAAGTCAAGATTTTAAATAGTGAATATATTATATTTAAGGGAGATTAATCTAAATAGCAATAGTAAAAGAATTACCTTTTACCCTAGCTGGGGAAGTTACCTCCTCATGGTAAATAGTAAGAACTGTAAAAAGTAAAAAAGTAAATTACTATTATTACAAAACGTAATTAAAATTAATTACAAAACTAAAAAAAAACTAAAAATTAAAAGAAACTAGAGAGAGAAACTCCCTCTTTACATCAAAGAGATGAGAGAGAGTGGTACAACTGAAACTGGAATTTCGCGCTCTATTTATAGGGGTCTCACGTCGCGACGCCAAGCCCGCGCCGCTACGCCAGATATGTCGACGTGGCACGCTCTGGTTCGTCGGTTGCAGATTCTGAATAAGGTGATAAGGTGACACGTGGCAGGGTGGTTGGATCTCAATTATTGTGACACGTGGCGGCTTCTGATTGGTCGGCTAGATTCTTATCCGCCACGTGTCAGATAAGGATTAGATAACCAATAATTGATGCTGACGTGGCACAGACGTGGCGACATGTGGGAAATAGACTGTCGGCACCATAGAATTGCGACACGTGGCACTTCCTGATTGGCTGATGATGACGTGGCGGTGAGGTGGCTGATGACGTGGCAATGACGTGGAGTGACACATGGCAACATGTGGCGATGGTGACTGTCGGCACCGTAGGATGATGACACGTGGCACAGCGCCTGTTAGTAGATCGGCTGTGATGGTGACACGTGGCACGGCGCATGTTAGCAAAGTCAAACTTTTCTCTGATTCTGATTTGTGGACTCGGCGCACGTTAGCACTGTTCGGTGCACGTTAGGCGTCACGACGCTGAAGGTCTAGGCGTCACGACGCGGGAAATTACCAAAAATGCCATTTTCGTCTAATTTTCACTATTTTGGTCCAAATCACCTCCAGAATGTCCTGAAACTTTATTTATCTAGAAAATAACACAAAACACATCAAAATATTCACAAAACTCAAGAAACTATACAAAATATTAGGTTAAATAAGTGGGAAATAGTGATAGATTTACCACTCATCAATAATTAATATGTATCAAATCAAATTTTGTATCAAATACAAATACATATTAATTACAATTGACCAAAAATGCCCTTATGCATGTGTTATCGTTTAACCGATTAAACGATCCGAATTAACTAATTTAATCTGATGAAGTTTTATGAATAATCTGTATTATTCATATCGCGTTGCCCAAGTGCTCAATGAGTACACTTCATATTGTGGGACTCTATTAGTTTAGGTTTATCCGTCACGAAATCCAACTTCGTGTCCATAATTCACCCACTCATGAATTATGATGACAATGGATAATCTCGCTAAACTATGCAAGTCGAAGTCATTGCATATGTATAATCCCTCCGTCACAGGCTATCCATATTATACTTGTGATATAGATAAGAACGTCAAATCTATTCGGTATAATATTGTCGACTTTCAATTTACGATCTCTAAATAACACTCGGAACTGATTTCCGAAGTTATACCACGGCCATGGATTTACTAGATCGTAAACACGTTTATGATGTCTATGCCTTGTACACAGGACTGGCGGATTCTATCTTTATACACACAGAATATCATGAGCATCAGTCCACACCCAACAAATAGGCGGAGGTCTGATCATGAATAGATCGGTGACGTGACTGCCATCAAAGTGTGGAGGATAACTCATATATCCCACTGTGGTATCTCAAGTCGAATGACCACTATGCTCGCTCAACTCGAGAAGATTCTTATTGACGTTGGTGTACCATCTATTAGGAAATCTTCAGTGAGTCGTTCTGTGTTTATCAAATAAACACCTACATGTTGTTGGACAATTATGACCCATAGCATCTGTAGGCACTGCATTTTGCATATAAGTCCCGATGACGAGTCTCGTACGGAGGCACTACTCTTTAGGTTGTGAAATTCGCGGGAAACGAATGTCGGAATGGGAAATTCAGAATAAGTATGTCATCGGATTCAATTCACATGTTCACTGCTTTCGTTCGTGCTGCGTTCATGAACACGTTTGAACATCAAGCAGATTGCAGGCGTTCGTGTAGTGTTCGAATAGGCGTTTGAACGGTGTCGGTACTTCTGGTTTTGTTGCTAGCCTCACGCCCAAGCCCAATTAGCCCACCAAAACACACCCAAAAATAATTAAAACATTTAAAACATGTCACAAATTAAAATAATATCCTTCCTAAATTAAATAAATCACATCCCAATCTAAATAATTCACATACCTAAATAAATAAAATCAAATAAATCCTTCCTAATGAGAAATATTTCCCCCATAATTGCTTGATCCCATTCCAATTCAAACAAGAGAAACCATAGCCTTTGACTATAAAAGAAACACAAATCCAACCTTAGAATCCCTAGCTCATTCTCACAAAAAGAAATAAACCTAGCTAGGGCATTCACGTCCCAAGCAAGAGAAAATAACCCTCACATTGCCGAGAATCACAACCCATCCAGCACCCTTATATTGCCGCACAACCAACACCAGAAACGGTCTCCATATTTGCGCATAACCAACCCTAAAACACCCTTATTCACCACAAACAGTAGCCAAAAAACAGTCCCTTAATATAGCAAAACAGCGACCAAAAAATTTCACTTTAAAACCCTTAAATTACCGCAAGAAACAGCAGTAAAACATCAGTAAAATAACAGCAAAATAGAGGAAACGACAGCTCAAAATAGTGAAGCAGCATACGAGAGCAGTGGAATAGTTGACCAGAGGAGTTACGGAGCATCAACCCTTCCGACGGCCGTGTAATGAACTTTCGAGAGACGACCTAAGAGGTTAGACCTGAGGGCACCCTTCTTATTTATTCTCATTTTTTTTCTTGTTGTTTATTAGAATTCCTTCGCATGAGAGTCATTTGTTGATATATGTTGTGGTCCTTGAATGAATGGAATATGTGTTCTCTCTTGTGGTATATCGGATGGAAACTCGGACGTAAATTCCGTAGCCGAATCCGAATGGACGGTATTGCGGTTTGCACTCGGGATACAATACAATGTATCACTTGAGAGATTCACACACTTTGTTTCGTCCAACCTTGTATTCGAGCATGATTGGGTTGCTAGCATGTTATTTATCTTTTAAGCATGATTTAGTCGTTAGTATGCTATTGCTTTCTGCATGTTACTTATTTATGCATGATGATATAGTGCGCATGGGCTAACTAGGGTGGATTAAAGGTCCTCTATTCGAGGGAAATGCCTAAAAGCTACCTTTTCCACGATGTTTTGCCGCGCCGAACGAAGTATGTTTGATTGAATGTGAGATATGTTTAATCGAGCATACG
The DNA here is from genome assembly GCA_019454045.1 of Zanthoxylum bungeanum. Taxonomy (NCBI): domain Eukaryota; kingdom Viridiplantae; phylum Streptophyta; class Magnoliopsida; order Sapindales; family Rutaceae; genus Zanthoxylum; species Zanthoxylum bungeanum. Next base: position 108,370 of record SKCR01023466.1, on the reverse strand, counting down.
AGGTCCTATATTATTGTTGCCTTTATTTTATATGTATGGTAACATAATGCGCATGGGCTAACTAGAGTGGATTAAAGGTCCTCTATTCGAGGGAAATGCCTGAAGGCTACCTTTACCACGATGTTTTGCCGCGCCTTTTATTATGTCATTTACCCTTTGCATATCATTGTTTTATTTACGCATGTATTGCATTCTTGTGCGCATGAGCTAACTAGGGTGGATTAAAGGTCCTCTATTCGAGGGAAATGCCTAAAAAGCTACCTTTTCCACGATGTTTTGCCGCGCTGGACGATGTGCACCTGATTGAATGTGAAATGTGTTCCATCGGGCACATGAGGTCCAACATTGTGTATTTTTTTATCCATATATATGTTTGTGTCATTTTGGATGCCATTTTTGGCAATCTCGTTCGAACGCATTTCCAAATGCTACACGAACGTATGCATTCTGTCTCATCTCGTTCGAACACGTTTACTAACGCTACACGAACGTATGCATTCTGTCTTATTTCTGTTCGAACGCGTATCAGAACGCTACTCGAACGCTTGTATTTTGTTTATCGTTCGAACACATTTACAAACGCTACTCAAATGCGCATGCATTTTATTGTATCATGCATCAGGTCTCATCCCGTTCGAACACGTTATCAAACGCTATATGAACGCCCCCATTCCGTTTATCGTTCGAACGCGTTATCAAATGCTACTCAAACGCTTGCATTCTATTTACTGTTCGAACGCGTTTACGAACGCTACACGAACGCGCACACACTAGACAGATTCCTTTATCATGTTTCATGCATGTTTGTTCCCCTATTCATTCCCTTCCCCATCATATGTTTAGTTAGCTCTCTTCAATATTTATGCACTTAATTGCCTCTCTTTAATATGCATGCTTGTACAATTATTGTTTATTTGCGTCTCTGTGTTTATCAATATAATGTGTTCATGAAATTGTATTTTTGCCGTTATTCCAATTCATTTTTTATGCATGAACTTAGAAGTAGATTATCCTTGGAAATATATGTTGCTTAGGCTTGGTTAGATTATTGCATAAATCATATCATTACAAATGGCATAAGTAAGGGACCATTCCGAACCCAACGGTTTGAGGTCTTCCCTTGCGAGGGGTGAGTGCGGCCTTAAATCATTTTCCCGGTTCACACCGGGTGGCGACTCCATTTTTATATCTCTGGTTTAGTTCCCCCGTGGGCTACTCCGTACTCATGACCGGGCCGCGAGTCCGGGACAGCGTCGCATATTTTTGTGTCCTACAGTCTGGCGACTCCACTGGGGATAGAGAATTGGCCCCGAAATAATGTCTTGTAATGTTTGTGATTTGTGCTTTAATTAACCGTGTTTACCGTGGGTTGAAAGGGGTTTAATCAAATGCACTTTTTAAGGCTAGGTAATGGTTTGGTGTCTTCCCTCATTCACTACCTTTCTATAAGGAAAAGTTGTGAAGGCACCTAGGTAATCATGTACTCGTAGCCTACTGTGATGGACTAATTTAGAGGACTCGTTGTTTATTCCTGTCACCAAGCGATAAGAGCCTAAGAGGCTTGGGTTTTTAAGAGAGTTCGCTCCGCCCTCCCTCTGCGAAATCTATAATGGTAAATCCATTTGACAGTCAGTCACGCACTATAACTCATTGGCACGTACCGTACGGTATAAAAAAGGTGCGCTCACTTGGTCGCTCGAACCCTTGAGTGGGGAGACCTAGTTGTGGGCAATCCTTCACCGGCGAGAGTCTTTGTCTACACTCTCGCAAACCCACATATAGACCGGAGTTGTATGACCTATAGCAACTATTTCCTTGTGTTTGGGGACCATCACCATTTGGATTCAGTTGGACTTCTTGTCAGAAATGCGAACTTGTTGGGCCATTTAAACTGGGACGAGTTCATATCCTATGACAATTGGGCTAAACATTTCTGAAATGCCGATGGGCCATCCTATGTTTGGGCCCTTTATTATTTGAAGTTGTTTAACCATGTTATCGCAAAGGTGTAAACCTGTTGGGCCTTTTCAATTGGGACAAGTTTGCACCTTGCAATAATATGATTGAAGCTTTAAAATGACAATGGGCCGAATTATATGTTCCATACATCACACGTATCTCATGCATCTTATGAATACACACATCATGTTAACTCTCTTGTGTCTTAAGAGCCATCATAGATATCTGTTGGGTTAGGGAAAATTAAGACTTGTTAAAAGGCCGATAGCAAAAATGAGGGAATTAGAGAATGAAACATCCCGTATGGATCAGTTGGAAACCAATCTCACCAAGGTTACTGAACAGTTGCAAGCCTTGACTACTGCTATGGCCAATATGGATGTGCCTCGTGCTGGGGGAAACTCTGAGAATGAGAGGTGTGAAGACCCTCCGACTAGATTGAACGATGATATTCCGGGTTTTGATGATATGGCTGAATATGCTGCGGGGAAAGTGGCAGGGTCTCAAACTGAACTGCAGAAACTTCGAGATCAGGTAGAGTCGGTAACCCGCAAGATGAGGGGCAAACACGAAGACCTGTTGGATTATGAGGTAATGACTTTTGAGGAACAGTTGCCATCTCAGTTTAAAATGCCGGATATAGCCAAGTTCAATGGGAACGGGGGCCCATGGTCCATCTCCGGCAGTATGTTTCAGTTATGAGTTCAATGGGTTTATCCAAGCGTCAGGTTCAGAAAATTTTTGGGATGTCACTCGAGGGAGCACCCGTGGTATGGTATCACAACCTGGAGAGGAAGATCAAGGAGGATTGGAGGGAATTGGCAGAGGCCTTTTTGAAACAGTATGTTACAGATCTGGAGATCGACTTGTCACTCCGGGACTTAGAAAATACCAAACAGAAGCCAGAAGAAAGCTTCAAGGAATATGTAGACCGTTGGAGGAGCCAGCTCTTGAAAATACAGACTCGACCCTCAGAGAAGGATAAGATAAAGATGATTATCAAGGGTATTAAGCCCTCGATTTATGGAAAGCTGAGGAGAATGCCCTCCATGATTACTGATTTTTGACAGTTGAGGGAGACTGTCATGGATATAGAAGAAGAAGAAGCTGAGAACAGAAAGTTCTATAGCCTGAATAGGAGGCCCATTGGGGGACCATCAGGTACCAAGCTTGTTGCTGCTGAGATTGCTGCTATCCGAAACCGGCGTTTCTCCAACCTGGGTAGACCATTGTCTAAGGTATTGGAGAAGTTAATGAGACAGGGACTTCTGAAACCCCTAGAGACCAAACCACTTCCACACCCACCACCACCGCATCTCAACCTGAACCACTATTTCCATTTCCATCAATAGAAGGGCCATGACACTAACAATTGTACCCGCCTCCGCCATGAAATCCAAGACCTTATAGACTCTCAAAAAATACCCGGCCCTGAAAAAGAACAGCCTAACACACAAAAAAAACCCCTGCCAAATTACCACTCCGTCTCACCACCAACCTATATGATAAACTCTGGCCTGCCCGAAAGCCTTATCCTCAAATCCTTTAACTACCAAGCCTTTTGCCTGGGAATTTGGGATAGCAACAACGAAGATGAAACAGAACATGAGAAGAATTTATGGGAAGACTTCTCCAGTAGTGATGAAGAGGAGGTGAGAGGAATGACACGCATCAGGTGTTTTTACAGTGATACAGCTGAGAAGGGTAAAGAAGTGTTAACGGAAGGCAGAGAAATGTCTGAAAATGTGGAGAATGCTGAGGGGGATGCAGTGAGCATCTGGGAGTTGTTATGTGCATCTCAGGAGCACAGGCGGGCCATGTTTGAGGCATTGAGCAAGATAGTAGTGACGGAGGATGCCAACCCCGCGATGTTTGTTGGATCAGTGCAAATGGAAGCTCTACAGATAACCTTTTCTGAGGAGGAACTCCCGGCTGAGGGAAGGAATCATAATAGACCTTTGTTCATCAGAACTGAAGTGAGGGGCAAGAAGACATCTTGTGTAATGATAAATGATGGCTCATCTATCAATGTTTGCCCATTAAAGATTTTGGCAAGGTTGGGAATAAAGGCAACGGATCTGGATCCCTCCAATATGACTATCAAAGCTTATGATGATAGCAAGTGAGGAGTTGAAGGTACCTTTGCCGCATCAGTCAAGGTTGGCCCGATTGAGGATAAGGTTGAGTTCACAGTGCTGGTTATCCCGGCCACTTTTGCTTTGTTATTGGGAAGGCTGTGGTTCCACAAGCTTGGGGGTGTGGCCTCCACTCTGCATCAGGTTATTAAGTTTCCCTATGGGGGAGAGATTTTCACCATCCGAGCTAAGGTAGACAGTGATGTGGCCGCTTTGGAAATACAACCTTTCACAAGGTTCCAAGTGTAGGCAACTTTTGAGGAGTGGGTGGATCCTCAGGTGGCTAGGATCATGGAGAAGATGAAGTTTGAGCTGGGTAAAGGTTCAACATTGCCAAACTTTAAGGGGCATGCTACCCGGGGAGAGTTGGGATACATGTCTGATGAGGATAAGCCGAGAGCCAAGAAGAAATGGTTGAAACTGATGAAATATTTTGTGAAGGCAACGAGATATCAGGGAGAACCTGAACCGGTAGAAGTCAATGGGATTGTGGTGAGATCTTTCAGGAGGTGATAAGTGAGAAGTCACTGGCATCAGAAATTGCGAAGAAGGAAGAAGAGAAATGGGAAGAAGAGCTGATGAAGTTGGAGAGCCTGACCCTCGAGGAAAAGAAGGAAGACCCAGCTGTGGGAGATGAAGCATTTGTGGAGGATGAATATGTTTATCTCTCTGATTTATTTGAATATATTCCTGCATCTACTAGCAATAAAGACAATCATTTTGCTTACTTGTCTGAATCTCTCCCTTTCAATTTGCACGACTTGAGTATATTTGATATCAGCTCAACCAGAACAAATGCATTTAACCTTGGTACACCTGAGAGCCCCATGGAAATTCTAATTGCAAGTGAGGTTACCTCTGAGGAGCGGGAAAAAATAGAAGAAACATTGGCCAAATATGCCAAAGTGTTTGCTTGGTCCTATGAGGACATGCCTGGAGTAGACAGAAGCTTCGCCTAGCATACAATACCAACTTATCCAAATATGAAGCCAGTGAAACAGAAACTTTGATGGATGAGACCTGAGTGGGCCGAGAAAGTCAGAGAGGAAGTCAAGAAACAGATAGATGTGGGATTCCTGGAAGTAGTGAAGTATCTTGAGTGGTTGGCGAATATTATGCCGGTGCCAAAGAAAGACGGGAAGGTCAGAATGTGTGTGGATTACAGAGATCTTAACAACGCTTGCCCGAAAGATGATTTTCCTCTACCTCATATAGATGTGCTAGTTGATAGTGCGGCTTTATCTACCATGTGTTCATTTGCAGATGGGTTTTCAGGATACAATCAGGTTCTCATGGCTGAAGAAGACAAGCACAAGACTACCTTTGTCACCGAGTGAGGCACATATTGTTACAAGTTAATGCCGTTTGGGCTCAAGAATGCAGAAGCTACTTATCAGCGGATGGCCACTACACTATTCCACGACTTGATGCACAAAGAGATTGAAGTATATGTGGATGATATGATGGTGAAATCAGAGACAAGAATTGAGCATATAGAAGCACTGGAGAAGTTCCTTCAGAGGGTTGACAAATACAACTTGCGGCTGAATCCTAAGAAATATGTGTTTGGGGTAACATCAGGAAAGTTACTGGGACATACAGTTGGAATGGGAGGAATAGAGGTAGACTCTAAGAAGATCAAAGCAATCACAGAGATGCCAACACCGAAGACTGAGAAGGAAGTCAGAGCATTCCTCGGGAAAATTCAGTACATCAGTCAGTTCATCGCCAAGTTGACATCAGTATGTGAGCCTATCTTCAAACTGCTAAAAAAAAACCAGCCAGTGAAATGGAATGAGCAATGTCAAGCAGCCTTCGACAAGATCAGAGAATACTTGGTAAAGCCTCCTGTATTGAAACCTCCGAGGCCGGGCAGACCTTTGATATTATATTTGTCCATAGAGTCAGAAGCACTGGGGGCAATGATGGTACAGGCAGATGAGATAGGGGTAGAGCATGCAGTCTACTATCTCAGTAAGAATATGCTTCCATACGAAGCCCGCTATCAGGAAGTAGAGAAGATCTGTTTGGCAGTGGTATGGGCGTCCAGAAAACTGCGGCATTACTTCCAGTCTTACAGGATCCAGGTGGTAGCCAAAGAAAATCCCTTGAAGTATCTACATTCAGTGCCTTCGCTAGTAGGGAAGTTAGGAAGATGGTTAGTGTTGCTGACAGAGTTTGACATTGAGTATCTCATCTCCAAAGTAATCAAACGGCGAGCCATAGCAGAGTTCCTGGCATTGCAACCTATTGAAGGGCATCAGTACAAGTTTGAATTCCCAGATAAAGAGATCCAAGCAATAACAGTTCAAGGATGGAAGATGTATTTCGACGGCGCAGTGAATTGCAAAAGAGCCGGAATTGAGATCGTGATAGTGACCCCCGAGGGAGAAACCTTGCCTATGACCAAGAGGTTGACGTTCAGAGTAACTAACAACATGGCTGAGTATGAAGCATGTGCTTTTGGATTGACTGCATTGATAGCCTTGAAGGCTGAGAGCGTGGAGGTCTACGGAGATTCGATGTTGGTAGTCCGACAGATGTAGGGAGAATAGGAATTGAATGAAGAACGGTTGAAACCTTACTTTTTCACCTCAAAAAGTTGGCACAGGCTATCCCCGATTGTAAGTTTCAGCACTTGCCGCGAGAAGAGAATCAGATGGCAGACGCATTAGCTACACTTGCAGCGACTTGAGAAAATCCAGAGAAGTTAGTGATGAAACCAATAGTACTGACAACAGCAAACAGACCCGTTTATGAGATAGAAAGAGTTCTGGAAGTGGAGGTCGATGACGAAAAACCTTGGTACCATGATATTCAGCAATACCTGGAACTCAGGGAACTCCCAGAAGAAGCCAGCAGAAAAGACAGGATAGCTATTCAGAAGTTAGCTTCTCAGTATGTGGTTTTGAAAGGAGAATTGTACAAGAGACAGGCAAATGGTGTTCAGCTGAAGTGTTTGAGAAAAGAAGAAGCTCAGAAGACAATGGAAGAAGTACATGCCGGGGTATATGGACCGCACATGAATGGGTTGAACTTGTCTCGCAAGATTGTAAGACAGGGCTTCTACTGGTTGACCATGGAGACAAACTGTGCAAAATTGGTAAAATATTGCCATGATTGTCAAGCACGCGGTAATTTGAACCATCTGCCTCAAACAGAGTTACACGGGCTATCAAAGCCATGGCCTTTCTCAATATGGGGAATTGATATGATCGGGGAGATTCGAACGAGTGCATCGAATGGACATCGTTTCATAGTAGTGGCAGTGGAATACTTCTCAAAATGGGTGGAAGCCGAGTCATTTCGTAACATCACAGCAAAGCAGATGGCGAAGTTCATAGCTCGGAACATCATATGTCGATATGGGATGCCGCATCATGTAGTGACAGATAACAGAGTTCAGTTTCAAGGGGAAATGAAGGCAATGCTACAGAGATATGGGATAGGACATCACAAGTCATCACCTTACCGGCCGCATGCAAATGGGGCAGTCGAGGCAGCCAACAAGACATTAAAGAAGATATTAGCCAAGATGACAGAAAACTGTAAAGATTGGGCCAACAAACTACCATACGCCCTGTAGGGGTACAGAACATCAATAAGAACAACAACATGATCCACGCTTTACTCTTTGGTCTATGGAATGGAAGCAGTACTGCCAGTGGAAGTTGAAATACAGTCCTTGAGGGTATTAGCAGAAACAGAGTTACCCGAACAAGAATGGGCCGCACAGAGATTTGAGCAGTTAGCACTACTAGATGAAAAGAGGATGAAGTCTTTGCATCACATGAAGATATATCAGAAAAGACTAGCCCGAGCATTCAACAAAAATGTGCATCCTACTAAGATCAGAAAGGGTGATTTGGTACTTAAGCAGTCGAGGCCGTCGACGACAGACCCAAGAGGAAAGTTCAGACCTAACTGGGAAGGACCTTACATAGTGTAGAAAGTAATGGGAAATGGGGTAGTGAGACTGTCAGATTTGGAAGGGAACGAGTTCACCGAGCCGATCAACGTGGACAGATTGAAACAATACTTCGCTTGAGAAAGAGAAGACCTGGCAGAAGACCTAACCCAACGAGATAAGGAATTCAAGCATGCATGCATACACATAACGTATCTGAATTTTTTTTTTGTGTTTTGTTTTTTTTTTGTATTTATAGGTTTCAAAGAAGAAAAGAAGAAAGTGGCAAATGCAAGCCAACCAGAAGCAACAAAGCATCAATATCAGTTTGGGGATGAGTCCCAGGGCCGAGGCCCACACCCACACATATCATCAGCAATTTTGGGGATGAGTCCCAGGTCGAGGCCCACATCAGTATCAGTTTGGGGGATGAGTCCCAGGGTCGAGGCCCACATCCGCATCAGTTTTGGGGATGAGTCCCAGGTCGAGGCCCACATCAGTATCAGTTTGGGGGATGAGTCCCAGGGTCGAGGCCCACATCCGCATCAGTTTTGGGGATGAGTCCCAAGGTCTTGACCCACGTCATCAGCAGTTTTGGGGATGCGTCCCAGGGTCGTGGCCCATATCATCAGCAATTTTGGGGATGAGTCCCAGGGTCGAGGCCCACATCAGTATCAGTTTGGGGGATGAGTCCCAGGGTCGAGGCCCACATCCGCATCAGTTTTGGGGATGAGTCCCAGGGTCATGACCCACGTCATCAGCAGTTTTGGGGATGCGTCCTAGGGTCGTGGCCCACATCATCAGCAGTTTTAGGGATGCATCCCAGGATCGTGACCCGCATCATCGATAGTTTTGGGGATGCGTCCCAAGGTCGTTGGCCTACATCATCAATAGTTTTTGGGGATGCATCCCAGGGTCGTTGGCCCCCTACGTCATCAGTTTTGGCAATCCGTCCCAAGGTCGTGACCCACATTGTCAACGTTATCGGGATGCATCCCAAGGTCGATGCCCCCGTTGTCGGTTGCAGTTATCGGGATGCGTCCCAAGGTCGTTGGCCCCCTGCATCATCAGTTTTGGGGATACGTCCCAGGGTCATGACCCACATTATCAGTGGTATTGGGATGCGTCCCAGGGTCGAGGCCCCCGTTGTCGGTTGTAGTTATTGGGATGCATCCCAGGATCGAGGTCCACTGCATCAGCAACTCAGCTCGAAGCAGCAGGCAAGTCAGGTGGTAGCTGGCGCGCTAGGTAAGTACAAATACATTGCACAACTTTGATAGGATTGTCATTGTCACACACTGCACAAGTCTCATCAAAGTGGGGGCGACTGTAGGCACTGCATTTTGCATATAAGTCCCGATGATGAGTCTCGTACGGAGGTACTACTCTTTATGTTGCGAAAGTCGGGGGAAACGAATGTCGGAAGGGGAAATTCAGAATAAGTATGTCATTGGATTTAATTCACATGGTCACTACTTTCGTTCGCGCTGCGTTCGTGAACACGTTTGAACGTCAAACAGATTACGGGTGTTCGTGTAGCATTCGAATAGGCGTTCGAACGGTGTCGGTACTTCTGGTTTTGTTGTTAGCCTCACGCCCAAGCCTAATTAGCCCCCCAAAACCCACCCAAAAATAGTTAAAACATTTAAAACATGTCACAAATTAAAATAATATCCTTCCTAAATTAAATAAATCACATCCCAATCTAAATAATTCACATACCTAAATAAATAAAATCAAATAAATCCATTCCTAATTAGAAATATTTCCCCCATAATTGCTTGATCCCATTCCTATTCAAACAAGAGAAACTCTAGCCTTTGACTATAAAAGAAACACAAATCCAACCTTAGAACCCCTAGCTCATTCTCACAAAAAGAAATAAACCTAGCTAGAGCATTCACGTCCCAAGCAAGAGAAAATAACCCTCACATTTCCGAGAATCACAACCCATCCAGCACCATCATATTGCCGCACAACCAACACCAGAAATGGTCTCTATATTACCGCACAACCAACCCTAAAATAGCCCTTATTCACCGTAAACAGTAGCAAAAAAACAGTCCCTTAATATAGCAAAACTGTGACAAAAAAACTGCACTTTAAAACACTTAAATTACCGCAAGAAATAGCAGTGAAATAGCAGTAAAACGGCAGAAAACAGAGGAAACGACAGCTCAAAACAGTGAAGCAGCGAACGAGAGCAGTGGACTAGTAGACCGGAGGAGTTGCGGAGCATCAACCCTTCTGACGGCCGTGTAACTCACTTTCGAGAGATGACCTAAGAGGTTAGACCTGAGGGCACCCTTCTTATTTATTCTCATCTTTTTTCTTGTTGTTTATTAGAATTCCTTCGCATGAGAGTCGTTTGTTGATATATGTTGTGACCCTTGAATGAATGGAATATGTGTTCTCTCTTGTGGTATATCGGATGGAAACCCGGACGTAAATTCCGTAGCCGAATCCGAATGAAAGGTATTGCGGTTTGCACTCGGGATACAATACCACGTATCACTTGAGAGATTCACACACTTTGTTTCGTCCAACCTTGTATTCGAGCATGATTGGGTTGCTAGCATGTTATTTATCTTTTAAGCATGATTTAGTCATTAGTATGTTATTACTTTCTACATGTTACTTATTTATGCATGATGATATAGTGCGCATGGGCTAACTAGGGTGGATTAAAGGTTCTCTATTCGAGGGAAATGCCTAAAGGCTACCTTTTCCACGATGTTTTGCCGCGCCGGACGGAGTATGTTTGATTGAATGTGAGATATGTTTAATCGAGCATATGAGGTACTATATTATTGTTGTGTTTATTTTATATGCATGGTAACATAATACGCATGGGCTAACTAGGGTGGATTAAAGGTCCTCTATTCGAGGGAAATGCCTGAAGGCTACCTTTACCCCGATGTTTTGCCGCGCCTTTTATTATGTCATTTACCCTTTGCATATCATTGCTTTATTTATGTGTGCATTGCATTCTTGTGCGCATGGGCTAACTATGGTGAATTAAAGGTCCTCTATTCGAGGGAAATGCCTAAAAGGCTACCTTTTCCACGATGTTTTTCAGCGTCGGATGATGTGCACCTGATTGAATGTGAAATGTGTTCCATCGGGCACACGAGGTCCTACATTGTGTATTTGTTTATCCATATATATGTTTTTGTCATTTCGGATGCCATTTTTGGCAATCTCGTTCGAACGCGTTTCCAAACGCTACACGAACGTATACATTATGTCTCATCTCGTTCGAACGCATTTACGAACGCTACACAAACGTATGCATTCTGTCTTATTTCCGTTCGAATGTGTATCAGAACGCTACTTGAACGCTTGTATTCTGTTTACCATTCGAACGCGTTTACGAACGCTACTCGAACGTGCATGCATTTTATCATATCATGCATCAGGTCTCATCCCGTTCGAACATTTTATCGAACGCTATATGAACATGGACATTCTAATTATCGTTCGAACGTGTTATCAAACGCTTGGATTCTGTTTACCATTCGAACGTGTTTACGAACGCTACACGAACGCGCATACACTGGACAGATTCCTTTATCATGTTTCATGCATGTTTGTTCCCCTAGTCATTCCCTTCCCCATCATATGTTTAGTTAGCTCTCTTCAATATTTATGCACTTAATTGCCTCTCTTTAATATGCATGCTTGTACAATTATTGTTTATTTGCGTCTTTGTGTTTATCAATATAATGTGTTCATGAAATTATATGTTTGTCGTTATTCCAATTCATTTTTTTATGCATGAACTTAGAAGTAGATTATCCTTGGAAATATATGTTGCTTAGGCTTGGTTAGATTATTGCATAAATCATATCATTACAAGTGGCATAAGTAAGGGACCATTCCAAACCCAATGGTTTGAGGTCTTCCCTTGCAAGGGGTGAGTGCGGCCTTAAATCATTTTCCCGGTTCACACCGGGTGGTGACTCCATTTTTATTTCTCCGGTTTAGTTCCCAGTATCGGATTAATAAGATATGAGACAGTATTAATCCATGAAAAGTTTGATCATTAAATATCCCTAGTCGTAGTATTATCGAGACTGGACATCGATAATGCGGAATATACTAGTATTAAACTTGTGCGCATTATGGAAGCTTAACGGCATAGTTCTCATATATTTAAGTATTGGATACTTATAGAAGTGTGATAAGAGGTTCTGTTAGCCGTTGGACCGGGATTAGCTTCGCTCTGGATAGACCCCTCGGAATCCCATTGGTAGTATGATTATATGTCTATGGGAATCAGATTTGGGGTAGGTGTATGTGGTCTTAACCTGAGACTTACATCGCTAATACTTGCGACAATCAGTATACTTTGGTTTTGGTCGTCCGGAGCTTTAACAGGTTCTGTGTATGCCTCTTCTGGGTATACTGAGAATCGTAGTGTATTGGGTGTGATGTCAAGATGGAAGTATCACTTCAGTCATATGGAGATGATGATCACGCAGGATACATAACTAGTACTCTAAAATGCTACAACTATCGGGATAGTATGACTAGGTCATGATTATCCGATTACATAGACTAGTTGCTGATGATCCGATATATGCTTCGTACGGGGCAGACACAATTCCAGCCCTAGAACTAGCATGTGACATCCGATACTGGATCGTATTACGCAATACATTGTATACTACACCTGATACAGATTATATATTCTTCGTTGAATATTTCTGGAGAATTGGGTAGGCAAGGTGTTTTGCTAGAAGCTAACCATGTCTTGTAAATCGGTAAGAATGTGGTACGGAGTAGGCATGTGTTCGGATAGTCCGATGACCGTATTTACTTCCAACATATCCAGAGATCTCTTGGGTCGCTACCCAAAGATTCACCGATGACAATTGACTCAAACAGAATTAATCTGGGATTAATTATGAGATAGAAAATTAATCTCGGATTAATTGCGGCAAGAATTAATATGGGATTAATTCGACTAGAAGAGAGAACAAGATTAATTTGGAATTAATGGGAAAAATAAATTTAATAGTTAAATTGGATTTTACAATTTAATTTATTTAATTGGGCTAAAATAATATATCGGATATATTAATTGAAATTGGATTTCAATACGGAATTAAAATTAGATTTTAATTCAAGCGAACAAATTAATTTTGAATTAATTCGCAAGCGACTTTCGTAATAATTTTGCTAAGCATTATTATATAATTAAATTGGATTTAATTACGTCGCGACAGAAAATTCGTTTAGTCGGATTAAACGAACCGGGCCCAAAGTGTGTTGTGTAAGCCAACTTGAATTTTGAATTCAAAATTGGGTGGGACCCACAACTTACATCACTAGTCACTATTAGTGATGGAAGTAGTTGGCATTTAAAAGGCATTTTTTGGCAACACACACACAACTTAAGAAGTCAACACATACAACTTTTGTAATATGTATTGTTAAACATTACTATTCAAATCTCTCTCTCTCTTCTAAACTCTCCATTGTCGTCCATCTCTTCTCCTTGGAGGAGAATTTTTTGTTCCATTTTTGGGCAAAGCTAGCACTTTGGAGTCAAAGAAATGTGATAGGGAAACTAACCCTTGAGTTTGGAATTCAAAAGAAAGCTTGGAGATTCTTCTACAACAAAGAAAAGTTTTGAATCTCATCCAATCAATGTAAGTTTTTTTCCGCAAATTTTCTTGATTTATTCACACACCAATCACGCTTAGAGATCCCATGGCATGTCTATGACACTTACAATGGTATCAGAGCGAGATCTAAGCATGATTTGGATTCTAGGGTTCATTACTTTAATTTGGGATTTTTTGCTAGGAGCTTGATTTACCTAAATTGTTTTTGTGGTTGTGTTTGGATGATGATGAATTGGATTTGTGCATCTTAGGATTTTAAAAAAATTGATTGGATCAAAAATCCCCAATTACCTTGACATAGCCGAATGTACCCTAGTATATGCTCATGGTGATTTTTTGAAAATTAGCAATTGGATGTGTTGTTGGCATGAAATGTATGTTAAATGTTGATTTAATTAGATTTAAATCAAATTGCATGATAATTTCTTTGCCATTGCCGTGAGCTTAAGCATGTTATAGAATTGATTTTGCTTCAATTTGTGTTGGACATGAATTGGAATTAATGAGCATGATTAATTGGATTAATTAGTGTTTTAGAAACATTAGATTAGTTGATTAATTATGTTAATTACACTTGAATTGGATTAATATGTAATTTGGAATAATGTATTAATTTAATTTGTTATATTTAGGCTAATGGGCTTGGGTGGGCAAAGTTTGGTTTTAGACAATTGGGTTGGATCCAATTGGGCCTAAAACCATTTCCATAAAGTCCAAATATGACTTTTGTGCCTTTTAAAATTTAATTGGCCCTAATTGGCCAAAAAATTGATTTTTGGGCAAATGGTGATTCCTAATTGGGCTTTGGCTTTTGGGTTGGATCCATAATGGCCAAAGCTCACGCCTAAAGAATTAATTGAAAGCCCATTGGACTTTAATTGAATAGTATTGGATACTAATTGGGCCTTTGAGACCTATGAAGATTGGATTTGGAATCCAAGTCTAAAAGGCACTATTAAAAGTGTAATTATTTAATTTGGAATTAAATATAAATTAGTATTGGATACAATTTAAATTGGAATTAAAATTGTAGTTCGATATAATTCAAGAATACGTACTTTGAATATTTATTCTTAAACGAGTTGGACTCGCGCAAATCAAATCGTTGTTTGAACATTGGATGATCATTAATTCAAAAATTAATTAATTGGATTAGATTGATTGAATAACATGCTTTGTGTGAATACTTGGATGTATTTGTATGAATAATGTATCTCGGATGGATATTAGATGGGTAGGGGAAATTTTGAAAATTATTGTAATAAATTTAGAATTTATTAAATTGGACCTGCGTGTCCAGCCTATTATTTATATTCTCTTTGTATTTCTCTTCTCACAAATTCCCCTCAATGTAAATGAGGTTTCTTTTAGTGTTATTTAATTGGGTAGAAGTATGTAAAGTGCTAGCGGGAGAGAGGAAATGGAGAGATTTGTTCGATGAACAAATTGTATCGTATATCCATCCACATATCATTATTAATTTTATCATGCCTTATTATACTTTTAGAATGCATGTTTAAGGGTTTATGATGAGACCTAATTAAAGATAATAAATTGGTTGCCAATTTAAGCGAAAAACCCTCACTTTAATATTAAGCGTTTTCCTTCCATTGAGTTGTTCTCTCTCAAGATCCAAGATTGGCATTGGTTTGTTGGCCAAAGTCAAGATCAATGTCCACCGCGGATGTGTTTGAACAACGAAAGCTTTGTTCCATATCGCATGTCTTGGGCGGTTGTGACTTGTTAGCCAAAGTCAAGGTCACTTATTGTTCATCGACGTGGATTACGAAGCTTTCCCACTGTCAATGGGTCATGCTTAACTGGAATCATTAAGCTTGTTGAGCCAAAGCCAAGACTTAGTTGATTCAGAGGAAAAATTTAGGAAATATATATTGGATATATATTTTGGACTTTGAGGTCCACCTACCGGATCTAGGAATTGGATGAGATCCAATTGATCTTAGAGATCTACCTAGTTAAGTTTCATTCAACTTGTTGGCCAAAACCAAGGTTGTGTGTTATTTAACGGGATCATAGCCCACTAGGAAACTGGGTTTCCCGAGTACTCCATAGAGGGTTGGAGGCTCGCCAAAAAATAGTGGGAGGCTAGTATTGAATTTGCAGTTTTGTTTAATACTTGCTTACACGCGTTCTTTTAATTATTTATCGTTGTTATAAATACATATTAGTTGGACTAATATCTTTTATTTCTTTCTATGAACAGTTGGACTGTACTTAAAATACTACTCCACTTGTAGTTGGTTATATAGTTGGACTATAGTAACCATTACATTTTGAGTGTACCCGAAATCGTTGATTGGATAGTTGGACTATTACAATCGAGATGGCTGGAAAGATTAGCGTTAGGGACATCATCATGGGCGAAAATATCTTTAACGGCGTAAATTTTCCAGATTGGGAAATGAATCTCAGGATAATCCTGGGAGCTGAGAAGTTACTCTATTGGATAGATAAACCTCTCGGGCTCTGAGCCTGGAGTTGAGCAAATAGTAGAGCATGAGCTAAGGAAGACTCATCCTGATGATAAATTTAGTGCTCAATCTGTTATGCTTGCTGCAATGACTCCTTAATTTCATCGTCAGAACTAAGGATTAGATCCTTATACCATGATGTTGAAATCAAAGGATCTTCATAGATCTAACCTTAGATCTTAGAAGTACGAATTACAAAAGAAGCTATTTCGCTCACGTATATCAGAGGGTATATCTTTTGAGCACTAGGTGTCGTAGATGATTGCTAACATCGAACAACTAGGTTAGCTGGGCATTACCTACGAGGCTGAGACTTCCATAGATTTGATCTTACAGTCTCTGCCTGAATGCTGGGGCGGGCTCATCATGAACCAAGAGAAAAATCTTAGAGAGTTAATGGCGATGCTGAAAGAAGCAGAGCCAGATCTTCTAAAGGGTAAGAAACGTGAGGCGCACCTTACTTCGACATCCCAAAAGGCCAAGGCTTGGCCGAAGGCTTCTGGGGGTGTGAAGAAAAGGAAGAAAAAGGGCAGAGCCAAATCATCACAGTCTTCTGGGAAGACTAAGGACATATCCAAAGACGTCTGCCTACATTATAGCAAACGGGGTCACTGGAAGCATGACTGCCGTGAGTACAAGGCGGAGTTGAAGGAAGTGAAGACAGGCAAGGCTCCGGCTTCAGGTATGTTTGTTATAAATATGTCCACTACTTGTTTTAAAAATTGGATTTTTGATTCTGGATGTGGTACGCACATATGTACTGATGTGCAGGATCTGCTGACTAGCAGGATACTAGCATCAGATGAGATCGACCTACGAGTCAGAAACGAGACGAGAGTCGCTATTTTGGTCGTTAGGACCTATGTTTTGTATCTGCCCTTGGGGCATGTAATTACATTAAGTGACTGTTATTTTGTACCTAGTTTGACTAGGAACAACATCTCTGCATTTTTTTTAACCAGTTGCGGGTGTACCTTTGTATTCAGAAACACTGGGTGTTTTGTATATAAAGATGACATTTCGATATGTACATCAGATGTTAATAATAGTCTTTATATTTTGAACAAAAACGAATCTCAAACATATAACATGACAAATAAAAGCTCAAATTCAGTAACACGGATGAAACTTATCTGTGGCATTATCGTCTGGGAAATATTATCAAGACTCTTATATCCACATTTTCGAAGAGTGGATACATGGACGGATTTGATCCTAATTCATATGATGTCTACGAATCTTGTTCATTAGGCAAAGTGCCTAAAATGCCTTTTAGCGGTAAAGGTGTACGTGCCACCGAACTATTAGCCCTCGTTCATGGCGACGTATGTGGGCCCATGTCTAGATAGGCTAGAGGTGGTTATGAATACTTCGTAACCTTTACAGATGTTACATCGCGTTATGGTTATGTGTATATTATGAAATACAAGTCGGAAACTTTTGATAAATTCAAAGAGTTTCGACACGAAGTAGAAAAACAGACCGGCAAAAGTATTAAAACATTACGGTCGGACTATGATGGAGAATACTTAAGCAATGAGTTTCTTGATTACTTGAAAAAATATGGTATTCTTTCACAGTGGACTCCTCCCGGAACACCTCAATGAACGGTGTGTCCGAATGGAGAAACCGAACTTTGTTGGACATGGTAAGGTTAATGATGAGTTGCACTGAGCTACCAATTTCCTTCACGGGATATGCATCGAACAATGCAATACTTATTTTGAATAAGGTTCCGTCAAAGTCTATTGGACAGGCTCCATATGAACTATAGACAGGAAAGAAACCGGGTTTCTCATTCCTGAAGATTTGGGGATGCTGGGCATACGTTAAACATTTGGATGGTACCAAACTAGAACCCAAATCGGATAAGTGCCTATTTGTATTTGGTTATCCTAGGGAAACCATAGGATATTATTTCCACAACCCAAAAGAGAACAAAATATTTGTTGCTCTCCATGCGGTTTTCCTTAGAGGAATTCCAAAATACAATGGTAAGTGGGAGGAAAGTAGAACTCGAAGAAAATCGGAGTGATACTGTTCATGGCACCGATCCCCTCACGGAACATGAACAGTTCATCAGGGATGAGACTGTTCCACAATCTTCTAATACACAAGAACCGCGTAGGTCGGAGAGAGTCAGAAAATGACCTAAGAGGTATGAGTTTCTGATCTCACCTCATGTATATTTTAATCTTATTGAGGAAGACGAACTGGCTACGTTTGAGGAAACGATACAGGGTATCGACTCCATTTTATGGCAAGATACCATGAAGTCCGAAATGGATTCCATGTATACAACCAAGTTTGGACACTGGTTGATTTACCAGAAGGCATTGTGCCTATTGGTAGAAAATGAGTCTTCATGGTGAAGAAAGACATGGATGGCAACAAACAAACGTACAAAGCTAGGCTTGTAGCAAAAGGGTATCGTCATCAACATGGTGTTGATTACGACTAAACCTTTTACCCGTTGCCATGATTAAATCCATTCAGATAATGCTTGCTATTACTGCATATTTCGATTATGAAATATGGCAGATGGACATCAAAACTGCTTTCCTTAACGGAAACCTTTTGGAGGATGTTTATATACAACAACCTAACGGTTTTGTCGTGCCAAAATATGCAAACAAGGTTTGCAAGTTAAATCGATCCATTTATGGATTGAAGCAATCATTGTGTTCTTGGAACCAACGTTTTGATGAGATCATATTGGTATATGGTTTCATTCAAAACGATGATGATTCTTGTGTATATAAGAAGGTTAGTGGGAGCGCACTGACATTGATTGTCTCATACATTGATGATGTATTGCTTCTTAGCAATGACATTCCAATACTAAAATCGGTGAAAGCTTGGCTTTCATTAAAATTCTCCATGAAATTCTTAGGAGAGGCAACCTTTATTCTAGGAATAAGAATCTATTGGGATAGATCTAAAAGTTGTTGGCACTCTCCGAGAACTCATACATTGACAAACATGTACGCGACCTGGTGTCTCATATGCTTTGAGCATGTGGAGTCATTATCAGGCCGATCCAGGTGATGGTCACTTGATTGATGTTAAGAACATCCTTTAGTATCTTAGACGAACTAAGGATGCTTTCTTAATTTATGGAGATGGAGAACTTGAGGTGACTGGGATCACCGATGCAAGTTTCCAAACCAATAAAGACGACTGTAAGTCGCAATAAGGGTACATATTTTGTTTGAACAACGGAATAGTGAGCTGAAAATCATCCTAGCAAGATATTGTTGCCGATTCAACAACAAAAACAGATTATATTACTACGGCTGAGGCAGTAAAAGAAGCATTTTGGATCTATAAAATTCCTAATTGGATTATGAGTAATTCTGTTAGTAGCTGAGCTAGGCTACAACATAGGCTAAGGAATTACGTTCTTATCAATGATCCAAGTATGTACTTTGAATGGTTTCATCTGATTCGTGAGATCACACATCATGGTGATGTGAAGATCGAAAAGATCGTTTCAGATGATAACCTTGCATATCCGCTGACGAAAGTGATATCTCAGCATAAGCATGAGCGACCCGTACAAAGTTCAGGTGTTGGACAGTTGAGTGATTGGCTATAGGCCAAGTGGAAGATTGTTGGACAATTATGACCCATAACATCATTATTTGTAAAGAACATGGTGTTCTTGTACAAATTAACTATGTGACAAAGGAAATTGCTCTTTTATCATTTTGTAATTGGATTACAAGGATATATAAATGATAAAAGTCCATATGATCAGTATCAGATTAATAAGATATAAGACATTATTAATCCACGAAAGGTTTGATCATTAAATATCCCTAGTCGTAGTATTATCGAGACTGGACATCGATAATGCGGAATAGACTAGTATTACACTTGTGTGCGTTATGGAAGCTTAACTATATAGTTCTCATTTATTTAAGTATTGGATACTTATGCAAGTGTGATATGAGGTTCTGTTAGCCGTTGGACTGGGAACAACTTCGCTCTGGATAGACCCCTTGGAATCCCATTGGTAGTATGACTATGTGTCTATGGGAATCTGAATCAGGGTAGGTGTTTGCAGTCTTAACCTGAGACTTGCATCGCTAATACATGCGACAATCACTATACTTCGGTTTTGGTCGTCCGGAGCTTTAACAGGTTCTGTGTACGCCTCTCCCGGGTATACTGAGAATTGTAGTGTATTGGATGTGAGTAGACATTTACATTTTTGCATGAAAGCCCAATGATAAGCCTCGCTTGGAGGCACTACCCAATAAGTTGCGGAAGTTACGGGAAACGGACGTCGGAATGGAAATAAGTATGTCATCAGATTTAATTCACCGGTTCACTACATGTGCGTTCGTGCTGCGTTCGAAAACACGTTCGAACGGTAAACAGATTGCGGGCGTTCGTGTAGCGTTTGGGAACGCGTTCGAAAGACTATCGGTATTTCTGTTTCACTGTTAGCCTCAACCCAAAATTCACACAAGGCCCACCAAAGCCCAATCCAAATAATTAAAACATTTAAAAAACATGTCACAAATTAAATCAAATCAAATTAAAATCAAAATAATATCCTTCCTAATTAAATCAAATCCAATTAAATTAAATTAAATCCAATTAAATTAAATCAAATCCAATTAAAATAAAATCAAATCCAATTAAAATAAAAATAATATCCTTCCCAATTAAATCAAATCCAATTAAATTAAATTAAATCCAATTAAATTAAATCAAAACAAATAAAATCAAATGAAATCCCATAAATCACATTCCTAATTAAATTAAATCACATGCCTAAAACTAAATCAAATCAAATCAAATCTCACAAATTTCCTTCCTAAAGTGAATAGATTTTTCCTTATAACACAATAATTAGAGATATCCCCCATAATTGCATGATACTTTCCCTACCCGTACGAGGACAACCTCAACCCTCTCCTATAAAAAGACACCCAAACCAAACCCTTAGATCCTCTAGCACATTCACAGCAATATACAAGGTAATAGCCCTGAGCATTCATGCCCAACAAAGAAAAACACCCTCTCCATTGCCGAAACCAACAAAGAAAAACACCTATCTCATCTCGGTAAGAAACCCTAACAGCCCCCTCTCTCTCACTAGACTCTCACGACACAACACATAAGAATAATAAACCCTAGCAGCCCTCACATAAACAGAAACACCATGCAGCCATCATGAGCAAAACACAAAACCCTAAACACTCACTGTCTTCATGAAATAAACCGACTAGTAAACCCTTCTCACAACGTCTCTCAACTCTCAGCCACCGCTCCTTCTCACAGCTTTTCACGCTTATCTCCATTGAGCAAACAACACACACCCCCACGGTACCTTCACAAACCTACGCCCTTAAGCTCTCTCATCTCTCAACCTCTTTCTCTTCCCTCATTGACACTCGACACAGCCAACAAAACAAATCATACGCCACATTAACCCTCTTCAACGCATTGCCCACCTCACGCCAAGCCCTCACTCTTCACATAAGCACACGCTTAGCCCCTCTCATCAAACACACTCGGCAACTCTAATTCCTTGGCTCGCTCACGTGGCCACAAGCAACAACCCCACTCACATAGCCACAAGCAACAACCCCACTCACGTAAACCACTCATGTACCCCCCTCACTCACCAACAAAGCCAAACAAACATTACGTTGATACCTTGTAAGCCACACACTACACATTAACCCTCCACTGCCGTAACAAACTGCCCCCACAACAAAATAAATAGCCCTCCACCAGCTGCTCACAAACAAACAAATAAGCCCCCTTCAACAAAGAACCGCACCATCACAGCCACCGAACTTCACCTCAAATACCACAAAATAGCCTCCTAAACCGTACCATAAACATCCCACATAGCCCCCATATTCACAGCAAAACAGTCCCGCAAACAACCCCTAAAGTATCGCAAAACAGTTCCAAAAAACTGCACAACCAGAACATCAAAAACTACAACAAAAACAGTCCCAAAACCGCACAAACCGTCACCCAAAACAGCCCCCAAATACCACACACAGTAACCAAACACAATGACCAGAAAATGCCGCAAAAACAGAGAAAACAGTAGCCTAAAACAGTGAGGAAACGAAGGAAAACATTGAACCAGTGAACCGGAGGAGTTGCGGAGCATTAACCCTTCCGAAGGCCACGTAACGCACTTCCAGGAAGCGACTTAAAAGGTAAGACCTAAGGGCACCCTTTGTTATATTTTATTTTGTTATCCCGGACACGACATGCTTGGTTGGACGTGGAATACGTTCAACCGGGTATGCGAAGTACTATATTGAAAACGGCCAAGTTCTTTGGTCACATGTTTATTATTCCGCATTTATTTCGCATTATTAGTCTTTTATTGTTTCGCATTTAATTTCCGTTTATTGTTGTTTTATTATTCTGCATTTGTTTTGTTCTCTTTGGTTATTTATAGTTATATGCATTATCATATTTCATGTATGTCAACATTGGGTTAATGATTGCGTTGTGTTAATGCTTGAGTGGTACCTCTCGTGGTATATCAAATGGAAACCCAGATGTAAATTCTTTAGCCGAATCCAAATGGATGGTAGTGCGGTCTGTACTTGGGATACAACTCCACGTACTGCTTGAGGAAACTTTCACGCATATGTTCATAAAATTGTGTGCTTGTCGTCATGTCGATTTAATTTTATGCATGCAAACTTAGATATAGGTTGTATGCAAACTTAGAGGTAGGTTATCTTGCGTATATGTTGCGTAGACTTGGTTAGATTATTGCAGAAATCCATTCATTACAAGTGGCATAAGTAAGGGACCATTCCGAACCCAACGGTTTGAGGTCTTCCCTTGTGAGGGGTGAATGCGACTTTAAATCATTTCCCAGTTCACACTAGGTGGCGACTCCATTTTATTTCTCCGGTTTAGTCCCCCGCGTGCTACTCCGTACTCTCGACAGGGCTGCGAGCCTGGAACAGCGTCACCGATTTCTGTGTTCTATAGTCTGGCGACTCCACTAGGGATAGAGAATCGGCCCCGAAATAATGTCTTGTAATGTTTGTGATTTTCTCTTTAGTTAACCGTGTCTACAGTGGGTTGAAGGGGTTTAATCAAAGGCAATATCATAGCTAAGTAATGGTTTGGTGTCTTCCTTCATTCACTACCTTTCTATAGCTGAAAGGAAAAGCTGTGAAGGCACCTAGACAATCATTTACTCGAAGCTTACCGTGATGGACTAATTTGGAGGACCTATTGGTTATTCCTGTCACCAAGGCGATAAGAGCCTAAGAGGCTTGGGTATTTAAGAGAGTTCGCTCCACCCTCCCTCTGGGGAATCTTCAATAGGAAATCCATTTGATAGTCGGTCATGCACCATAAATCGTTGGCACGTACCTTAAAGTATAAAAAAGATGCGCTCACTTGGTCGCTCGAACCCTTGAGTGTGGAGTCCTAGTTGTGGGCAATCTTTCGTCAGCGGGAGCCTTTGTCTACACTCCCATAAACCCGCATGTGAACCGTAGTTGTATGACCTATAGAAGCCACCATTTATGCTTGTGTTTGGGACCATCATCATTTGGATTCAGTTGGACTTCTTTTCATGGGATGTAAACTTGTTGGGCCATTTAAACTGGGACGAGTTTGTGTCTTATGACAACTGGGCCAAAAGCTTCTAAAATGCCGATGGGCCACTTTGTGTTTTGGCCCCCTATCATTTGAGGTTGTTTAGCTACGTTATTTCAAAGTGTAAACCTGTTGGGATTTTTTCAATTGGGACAAGTTTACCCCTCACAATAATATGATTGAATACTTTAAAATGATAATGGGCCAACTTGTATGAAATCCTTGATGAGCTTAGGAGATCCAAACATGATCCAAATATGTCAGAAGCATGAGTCTGATATTTGTTTTGATAACCACATGCATATTATACCTCATACATCGCACGCATCTCATGCATACACGCATCATGTTAACCCCTGTGTCTTAAAAGCCATCATAGATATCCGTTGGGTTATAGGTAAAAGAAGACTTTTCAAGAGGAGTCTAGCAAACATGGATATCAGGGAAAAGGAAATTGAGGAACATAAAACTTTACGGCAATGATAGAAAGACCATTGTGAAAAAAAAATTGAGAAAAGGAAAAAAAATAGAGAAAAAAAAAGAAGAAAAAAAAATTGTTTGTTCTTAGTCCTTAATAGTTAGGCATAAGTCCAATGATAAAATCGTTTACTTTAAGGAGAAATCTTAGAAATGATAAACTCTTGATGTGTTTTTATCTGATACTTTGAATGATTGATCTATGTTAGACTCGTAAGCACTTGATTAAGGTTCTTAGCAGTGAAAACCTGAGTAGTTAGTAAAGTGACTAGTTGAAGAGATTGCAGATCGATGAATGACCAGTCGCCTAAATGTCTATCCTGATTTTCTTGTGTTATGATGTGTGGTATGGTTGAAAATAAAAGAAAAGTCTTTAAAGAAAAGGATTAAACCACCTATAACCGATAAGCGTGAAGCTACCCATGGGCGAGTATTGGGACCACCATGAGGAGAAATACTACCTTAAAGGGTAGGTGTGTTGACAAAAAAAAGAAGAAAAAGAAAGAAAGAAAAAAAAAAGAAGTTCAAAACGAAAAGAAAAAAAGAAGAGAGACTAAAGAGAAAGAAAGCCATACCACATTGAGCACAGAAAAGCAACTGCAGGGCATAATTGAGACATCTAGGTTGGTTTGACCCATCGATCCCAATTTTTTTGAAGAAATCATCAAGGTGGCTTACCTGGGGATGAATCTGCAAAGGAACCTTTGCACACACACTTTGAGTCTGACTTAGATCATTTATTCAAAGACTTGGATTTGAGTTGCATTGAATGTTTTGAAGGTTCTCTGGTTTCAATACTGGGCATTCTTTGAGGGCAATAATATGTACAACTATTGAAACTATTTCATAGCTTGTAACATACCACGTGGTCCGACTTGGCACAGTGCAAACAGCGGAGAGCAGAAAGCTAAACCAAGACTGGGGGCGGCCAGTCTACCACCTCGCGAATAAGGGATATAACAGAATCTTGAGTCGTAGGGCCCAAGAGAAATAAGCAATCACCAGAAGAGAACTGGCAGAAGGAAACTGTAAGCATGCCCAGGGCCGAGGCCCATATTATCAGCAGCATCGGGAATAAGTCCCAAGGTCGAGGCCCACATTATCAGCAGTTTCGGGAATGAATCCCAGGGTCGAGGCCCACATTATCAGTAGTTTCGGGAATGAATCCCAGGGAACAAAGCCCACACTCTCAACACAATTCGGGAACAAAGCCAACATTCAGTGCAATTCGGGAATAAAGCCCACAATCAGGACAGTTCGGGAACAAAGCCCACTTTCTATTCGATTCGGGAATAAAGCCCAGAGAACAAAGCTCACATTTAGTACAGCTCGGGAACAAAGCCCACAGTCAACACAGTTCGGGAATAAAGCCCAGGGAACAAAGCCAACATTTAGTACAGCTCGGGAATAAAGCCCACAGTCAATACAGTTCGGGAATAAAGCCTAGGGAACAAATCCCACTCTCTACACAGTTCGGGAAAAAAGTCCAGGGAATAAAGCCCACATTCAGCACAGTTCGGGAACAAAGCCCACCATCAGTTCAGTTCGGGAACAAAGCCCACATTCAGCACAGTTCGGGAACAAAGCCCGCCATCAGTTCAGTTCGGGAATAAAGCCCACTCTCAGCACACTTATGGAACAAAGCCCACCATCAGTTCAGTTCGGGAATAAAGCCCACTCTCAGCACAGATCAGGTTTCAAAGCCCACAATCAGTTCAGGAATAAAGCCCACTCTTAACACAGCTCGGGAATAAAGCCCACTCTCCACACAATTTGGGAATAAAGCCCGCATTCAACACAATCGGGAACAAGACCCGCAATTTAATTAAGGAACAAGACCCACAAACGGGAACAAGACCCGCAATTCAATTTGGGAACAAGACCCACAATCCAATTTGGGAACAAGACCCGCAATTTAATTTGGGAATAAGACCCATAATCACGGAACAAGACCCGCAACTCAATTTGGGAACAAGACCCACAATCGGGAACAAGACCCGCAATTCAATTTGGGGACATGACCCATAATCGGGAACAAGACCCGCAATTCAATTTGGGAACAAGACCCATCAAGGAACAAGGGTCGCAACTCAATTTGGGAATAATACCCACCATTAGGAACAAGACCCGCAATTCATTTTGGGAACAAGACCCACAATTCAATTTGGGAACAAGACCTGCAATTCAATTTGGGAACAAGACCCATAATCGGAAACAAGACCCGCAATTCAATCTGGGAACAAGACCCACAATCGAGAACTAGACCCGCAATTCAATTTGGGAACAAGACCCACAATCGGGAACAAGACCCTCAGCTCAAATCGGCAACAAGACCCACAACTCAAATCGGGAACAAGACCCATAATTCATATCGGGAACAAGACCCACAATTCAGATCGGGAATAAGACCCACAATTCAGATTGGGAACAAGAGCCATAATTCAGTTTGGGAACAAGACCCACAACAACTATTCGGGAACAAGACCCACAACTCAAATTGGGAACAAGACCATCAACTCAAACCGGGAACAAGACCCACAACTCAAATAGGGAACAAGACCCCATCTCAATTCGGGAACAAGACCCAGGGGTCGCAGCACCTCGTCACCAAATCAACTCAGTTCAAAGCGTCTCAAAACAACAGGCAAGTTCGGCAACAGCTGGTGAGCCAGGTAAGTAAAAAAATGCATGCATGACTTTGATAGGTTTGTCACTGTCACATACTGCACAAGTCCCATCAAAGTGGTGGCGACTGTAGACACTTACATTTTTCCATGAAAGCCCAATGATGAGCCTCGTTTGGAGGCACTACCCAATAAGTTGCGGAAGTTGTGGGAAACAGACGTCGAAGTGGAAATAAGTATGTCATCAGATTTAATTCATTGGTTCACTGCATGTGTGTTCGTGCTGCGTTCGAAAACACGTTCGAATAGTAAACAGATTGTGGGCATTCATATAGCGTCCGGGAACGCGTTCGAACGACTATCGGTATTTCTGTTTCACTGTTAGCCTCAACCCAAAATTCACACAAGGCCCAACAAAGCCCAATCCAAATAATTAAAATATTTAAAACACATGTTACAAATTAAATCAAATCCAATTAAAAGCAAAATAATATCCTTCCTAATTAAATCAAATCCAATTAAATTAAATTAAATCCAATTAAATTAAATTAAATCAAATCCAATTAAAATAAAATCAAATCCAATTAAAATCAAAATATTATCCTTCCTAATTAAATCAAATCCAATTAAATTAAATTAAATCCAATTAAATTAAATCAAAACTAAATCAAATCAAATCAAATCCCATAAATCACCTTCCTAATTAAATTAAATCACATGCCTAAAACTAAATAAAATCAAATCAAATCTCACAAATTACCTTCCTAAAGTGAATAGATTTTTTCCTTATGACACACTAATTAAAGATATCCCTCATAATTGCATGATACTTTCCCTACCCGTACGAGGACAACCTCAACCCTCTCCTATAAAAAGACAAGCAAACCAAACCCTTAGATCCCCTAGCACATTCACAGCAATATACAAGGTAATAGCCCTAAGCATTCACGCCCAACAAAGAAAAACACCTTCTCCATTGCCGAAACCAACAAAAAAAAACACTTATCTCCTCTCGGCAAGAAACCCTAACAGCCCCCTCTCTCTCACTAGACTCTCACGACACAACACATAAGAATAATAAACCCTAGCAACCCTCACATAAACCGAAACACCATGCAGCCATCGTGAGCGAAACACAAAACCCTAAACACTCACTCTCTTCATGCAATAAACCGACTAGTAAACCCTTCTCACAACGTCTGTCAACTCTCGGCCACCACTTATTCTCACAGCTTTTCAATCTCATCTCCACTGAGCAAACAACACACACCCCCACGGTACCTTCACAAACCTACGCCCTTAAGCTCTCTCATCTCTCAACCTCTTTCTCTTCCCTCATTGACACTCGACACAGCCAATAAAACAAATCATACGCCACATTAACCCTCTTCAACGCATTGCCCACCTCACGCCAAGCCCTCAATCTTCACATAAGCACACACTTAGCCCCTCTCATCAAACACACTCGGCAACTCTAATTCCTTGGCTCGCTCACGTGGCCACAAGCAACAACCCCACTCACATAGCCACAAGCAACAACCCCACTCACGTAAACCACTCATGTACCCCCTCACTCACCGACAAAGCCAAACAAACATTACGTTGATACCTTGTAAGCCACTCACTACACACACTACACATTAACCCTCCACTGCCATAACAAACTGCCCTCATAACAAAACAAAATAGCCCTCCACCAACTGCTCACAAACAAACAAATAATCCCCATTCAACAAAGAACCGCACCATCACAACCACCGAACTTCACCTCAAATACCGCAAAAATAACCCCCAAAATTGCACCACAAATAGCCCGCACAGCCCCTATATTCACCACAAAATAGTCCCGCAAACAGGCCATAAAGTACCGCAAAATAGTCTCGAAAAACTGCACAACCAGAACATCAAAAACTGCAACAAAAATAGTCCCAAAACCACACAAACCGTCACCCAAAACAGCCCCTAAATACCGCAAATAGTAAACAAACACAACGACCAGAAAATGCAGCAAAAATAGAGAAAACAATAGCCCAAAACAGCGAGGAAATGAAGGAAAACATTGAACCAGTGAACCAGAGGAGTTGCGGAGCATTAACCCTTCCGACGGCCGCGTAACGCACTTCCAGGAAGCGACTTAAAAGGTAAGACCTGAGGGCACCCTTTGGTATATTTTATTTTGTTATCCAGGACACAGCATGCTTGGTTGGACGTGGAATACGTTCAACCGAGTATGGGAAGTCCTATATTGAAAATGGCCAAGTTCCTTAGTCACATTTTTATTATTCCGCATTTATTTTCGTTTATTGTTGTTTTATTATTCCGCATTTGTTTTGTTCTCTTTGGTTATTTATAGTTATATGCATTATCATATTTCATGTATGTCAACATTGGGTTAATGATTGCGTTGTGTTAATGCTAAAGTGTTGTCTCTCGTGGTATATCGGATGGAAACCCGTACGTAAATTCCGTAGCTGAATTTGAATGGACGGTAGTGCGGTCTGTACTTGGGATACAACTCCACGTACTGCTTGAGGAAATGTTCACGCATATGTTCATGAAATTGTGTGCTTGCCGTCTTGTCGATTTACTTTTATGCATGCAAACTTAGATATAGGTTGTATGCAAACTTAGAGGTAGGTTATCTTGCGTAGACTTGGTTAGATTATTGCAGAAATCCATTCATTACAAGTGGCATAAGTAAGGGACCATTCCAAACCCAACGGTTTGAGGTCTTCCCTTGCGAGGGGTGAGTGCGGCCTTAAATCATTTCCCAGTTCACACTGGGTGGCGACTCCATTTTATTTCTCCATTTTAGTCCCCTGCGGGCTACTCCGTACTCCTGACCGGACCGCGAGCCTGGAACAGCGTCGCCGATTTCTGTGTCCTACAATGTGATGTCAAGATGGAAGTATCACTTCAGTCATATGGAGATGATGATCACGCAGGATACATAACTAGTACTCTTAAATGCTGCAGCTATCGGGATAGTATGACTAGGTCATGATTATCCAATTATAGAGACTAGTTGCTGATGATCCGATATATGCTTCGTATGAGGCAGACACAATTCCAGCCCTAGGCCTAGCATGTGACATCCGATACTGGATCATATTACGCAATACATTATATACTACTCCTAATACAGATTATATATTATTCGTTGAATATTTCTGGAGAATTGGTTAGGCATAGTGCTTTGCTAGAAGCCAACCATGTCTTGTAAATCGGTAAGAACGTGGTACATGGTACGCACGTGTTCGGATAGTCCAATGACTGTATTTACTGCCAACATATCTAAGGATCTCTTGGGTCGCTTCCCAAAGATTCACTGATGACATTTGACTCGAACAGAATTAATCTGGGATTAATTATGAGAGAGAAAATTAATCTGGGATTAATTACGGCAAGAATTAATCTAGGATTAATTCGACTAGAAGAGATAACGCGATTAATTTGGATTTAATCGGCAAAGTAAATTTAATAGTTAAATTGGATTTTATTATTTAATTTTTTTAATTAGGCTAAAATAATATATCGGATATATTAATTGAAATTGGATTTCAATACGGAATTAAAATTAGATTTTAATTCAAGCGAACGAATTAATTTGGAATTAATTCGCAAGTGACTTTCGTAATAATTTTGCTAGGCATTATTATTTAATTAAATTGGATTTAGTTACATCGCAATGGAAAATTCGTTTAGTCTGATTAAACGAACTGGCCCAAAGTGTGTTGTGTAAGCCAACTTGAATTTGGAATTCATCATTGGGTGGGACCCACAAGTTACATCACTAGTCACTATTAGTGATGGAAGTAGTTGGAATTTAAAAGGCATCTTTTGCCAACACACACACAACTTAAGAAGTCAACACACACAACTTTTGTAATAAGTATTGTTAGACTTTACTATTCACATCTCTCTCTCTCTTCTAAACCCTTTATTGTCGTCCCCCTCTTCTCTTTGGAGGAGAAATTTTTGTTCCATTTTTGGGCAAAGCTAGCACTTTGGAGTCAAAGAAAGGTGATAGGGAAACTCACCCTTGAGTTTGGAATTCAAAAGAAAGCTTGGAGCTTCTTCTACAACAAAGAAAAATTTTGAATCTCATCCTATCAATGTAAGTTTTTTTTCCAGAAACTTTCTTGATTTATTCACACACCAATGACGCTTAGAGATCCCGTGGCATGTCTAGGACAGTTACACATGTCTATACGAGTCTCCCAAGACTCATAGTTCATTGGGATAAACCATCGGACCAAGTCACGATATACGACATGTACTGGTCTCAGCGGATTTTTCTAACCGACCCGTGTTAGTAAATCTTGACAAGGAACTTTATTTAAGGATATACAACTTATAGTGACGCTTCCCAATGTCAATTACAAACAACTTTGTAACTGCACACTACATTGTAAATCCTAGGGTCTTTGTCTAATATACACGTATCACTAAACCAGATTTAGTTTCAATCTAATCCTAATTAGATATCTAATCGCAATTAGATCGAATATATGTATAAAATACAAGAGCTGCTACCATTAAATAAGTAATATTATGGAAAATAGAATTGCTCGTATTCATGAATCGGACATAAATACGATTCTGATTGGCACTCCGAGCACCAACCCTTAACAATTTCTCCCACTTATTTTAGTGCCAATCCACAGTATTATATACACATCTCAATGTATATCACATACTCATGGCCCTCAAGAGCTCACCTAGCACTCAAGAGGTAGGCAACAACAAGTAAGCCCGTTTTAACAAATTGAGTCTGTCCAACAAACTTAATCGTTTTCCCTTTGCCAGCATCATTCATATTTTATAGAATCCAAATTCCACATCAATATGACTCAGACACTATATCAGTATTGTGCTATAGCTATTGAGTTGTCTATGTATTTAGAGATCAAATCCAAATACTATGAGACAATCGCAAGCACTACACTAATAAGAAAACTTCTAATTTATAAGGTCATTATGCAACTTCATAAGTCAATACTTTATAAGTTGCAATTGATTCCACTAGTTTAGTAGAATAACCGGTGACACTTCCACTGCATCTTTTCTGACTTTATATGACATAGACCATCTAGTGTCATAATTAAGATCAAAACTAATCTGACCTTATGGTTGCAGACTAAATTCTCTATGAATAAGAAACTCATTCTTAATATCTCTAAGATAATAAAGAACATGTTTCAAGACACATCCTATGGTCTGCAGCATATCAAAATAACTCGTAACAATTACGATTAAATTGGTATCTTTAATCGTATATAATATAGTATTCATTACTCCATCATCCTATGATGCATAAGATTGAATAGAAATTCCAATCAATCTCTCTTTCGACAAAGGAATTATCCTTTGCGAAAGATGAATATTATATATATAAAAGACACGTTAACTGTCAAACAGTTATACTAACTGTCATACAGATAGTCTTACTGTGTCCTTTATTAGATCATATCTAATACGCAACTAATGGGAGTATCTCACAAGTCTCTTAGTTTTATATCATATATGAAACTTTATATCAAATATTACAGAGACTACTCCCACTGCTTACACGGAGAAAATAAGACTTAAGTAAATGTTTTACTTTACAAACATCTCATTATTACTTTAATAATGATAATGTCGTTAGGATATATAACCTTAGAAAGAAATTTGTACGCTCACACTGACCCTACTATCAAATATGTATTCTCTATGCTTTGATAAAATCAGACTATCTGACTGTAATCAAAATTAGAGAACACAAATTTCCAGAAAGCTTACCTGAGTCTACAATAGGCTCTATAAGCTAGTATATCAGACTGTGATCTTGACAGAGTACAAACTCTAGGGCTATTCTAGAATGAATTCTTCAAACAAAGAAACCACAACAGATTTCTCATTCGAAGAAAACATTCAGGAACACCACTTTGCATTCTTTTACCAAAATACATAGTTTAATATCAACATTAACCAAGAGATTTTTAATTGTTCAATTAGTGCGACTAGAGACAAGTTTTCTCAGAATCTACAATTGACTACTGAGCATAGCCTTTCTCATTGTCATACTATAAAGGTCAAACTTTATCAAGCTCACTTTGCTTTTGCTGCGCAAATAATTTTCACATTTTATGAACTATTCATAAATAAAATTGATCGTAGTAAGGTATGAACAATTTTAGATCTATGGTTCAATGCTAACTTCTGAAATCGATATCAAATATCGCTCCCACTGTAAGTTATAGGATAATTTTCTTCAATAAGAAAACAACAGAATTATTAAGTATCAAATACTTCGCAAATAATTCTGACATCCTATTGAACTTATACAGAAGATGTCTAATGGTCTTTTCATCTTGTTAATTATGTAGTTCCATTACAATTTATCATTCACACATTTGACTTCAATAAGTCAAGTATTTTCTACAATTGTCAACATCTGATGTTAACATACTAAGTAATAAAATAATTTTATTGCTCGGGATCATAGAAAAATATTCTATCAAATAAAATACAATATTTTATTAAATAGAATAAATGATAAACCTTACTTGTACCTCCGAGGCGCAAGTACTTTCAATTATATAACAATTATACAAAAAGAAAGTTTCAAATCTCAAACTTTTCAAGATTCGAATTTTCTACTATACATATCATATATGTAACTGTAGGAACAAATGGAACATTAATTAAAGAGATGAATTAGTGTTATTGGAGCATGACCCCAAGAGTATTGAAAACTAATTTGGTAACACTCAATATTAGCGAATCAAATCATATAAGATACAATTACTCCCACTGACCAATCCAACAAGATGGAATCGTGGAAGTTTAATATTGAGTAAGAATCACATTCATTAAATAAGTTTAGAACTAATTACCTTAAATTCATAAGTTTGATCATATCAAACATCTTTGAACAATTCAAATATTCATGATGAATTTTAAAGATATAGTTTTCAACAATTCAAATAGAATATCTTTGTACCATTCAAAATATTCTATTCATGTTTCATCATAAACAAATTAAAAGTTCTTGAACCATTCAAGACGTTCAATATACATTCTTTTGGAAACACGCAACTAAGTCATGACAATTCATTAACTAAATTACGAATTATAGAAATACTATCTAAGACAATTTCTAATTCATTAAACTACATACATCCAATGTATTAGTCTAATAAATCTTGTGGTCCAATGACAATCATTGGTTAAAAGAGATTTAATCACATTCCTGATGTAGACAATGCATTTTTGCATAAGCCCGATGACGAGCCTCGTATGGAGGCACTACCTGAAAAGTTATGGAAGTTGCGAGAAATGAATGCCGGAAGGAAAGAAAATCTCCAAAACTAGCACCTTATCGGATTCGAACTCACTAGCCAGCCTCAGATTCACTCAGTCAGTTTCTGTTTCAAACCTTAGCCTTGGCCCAAAACCCCTGCAACCCATGAAAGCCCATACAATCCATTCACGCCAATACCACACAAAGCCCACACGCCCAAGCCTTCCCAAATAGCTAAAGTCCCATGCATTTCACATGTGAAAAATCCCTTAAATCACTTTCCAATTTAACAAAGATTTAAAATCTCATGCAAAACACATGATAAAATCCCCATAAATCACTATCTAATTTAATACAGATTTGAAATCTTATACAATTCACATGATTTGTTTCCTTGTTTAGAGAACCGTCCAAACCATTATAAAAGGGACAACAAATCATCACATTAGGGGAGGCTTTTGGCGTAAACAACTTAGAGAGAATACCATACTTCTTCTTCTTCTTCTTCTTTAATGTGAGCCACCAACAAACACCCAAAACCAAAAAAACACAAACCAACCAAAACACACAATCAGCTGAAACAACCATCACAAACCAACAAAACAATAGCAAACAATAAAACCAACCGCAAACAATAGCCCTCCACCGAACAAAACCACAACAAAACCAACCACAAACAATAACCCTCCACTGAACAAAACAATAACAAAACCAGCCCCCAAAATCAGCAATTACCGTGAAACAACAAATAAAACTGTGACCAAACAACCAGCCCACCACCGATGAGCAAACAGCACCAAAAAAGCCATTAAAACTACCTACCATGGAACCAACAAACCACCGAAACAGACCCCCTAAAAACTACACCAAAAAACATGAAACAATGAGCCAAAAATAGTAAGAAAAACAACCAAAAACAGCAACGAGAAAATAGCAAAAACAGCAACCAGCGAAACAACAAAAGCAACAACCAGAAACAACAAAATAGCAACCAAAAAATAGCAAAACAGCAAGCTGAAACAACGAAACAGCAAGCAGAAATAGCGAACCAGCGATCCTTCAGGCAACGGCCTAACACATTTCCGAGAAAGCAATTTATTGTTCTGGACACGACATGCCTGACTGGATGTGAAATACGGTCAAACGCATGACTGCCGTGAGTGTTGGAAGCGTGACTGCCGTGAGTGTTGGACAATTATGACCCATAGCGTCACTATTTGTACAGATCATGGTGTTGTTGTACAAATTAACTATGTGACAAAGGAAATTGCTCTCTTATCATTTGTGATTAGATCACCAAGATGTATAAATGATAGGAGGTCCTTATGATTAGTACCTGGATTGAGATGATATGAGACAATATCAATCCATGAAGGTTTAATCATTAAATATCCCTAGTTAGAGTATTATCGAGATTGGACATCGATAATGCGTAAAAGACTAGTATTACACTTGTGCGCGTTGTGAGGGCATAACGGCATAGTTCTCATATATTTGGGTATAGGATACTCATGCAAGTGTAGTAGGAGGTTGTGTTTACCGATGGTACGTGAAACAGCTTTCTATGGATAGACCCCCTCGGAATTCCATTGGTAGTATGACTATGTGTCTATGGAAGTCCGAAATCAGGGTAGGTGTATTTGGTCTAAACCTGAGACTTGCATCGCTAATACTTGCGACAATCAATATACTTTGGTTTTAGGTCGTCCAGGGCTTTAACATATTATATGTATGCCTCTGCTGGGTATATTGAGAATCGTAGTATGTTGGGTGTGATGTCAAGACGGAAGTATCACTCCAGTCATATGGAGATGATGATTGCGCAGGGATACAAAACTGGTTCTCAAAGGGTTGCAACCATCTAGATAATATGACTTGGTCATCATTATCCGATAATAAAGAGACTAGTTGCTAGTGATCCGATATATGCTTCGTACGGGGCAGATATTGTACCATTCCCAGGCCTTGCATGTGATCATCCGATACTGGATCGAGATACGCAATACTACGTATACTACGCCTGATATAGATCACTATATTCCTGTAAGGATGTTTCTGGAGAATTGGGTTGGCATGGCGCTTTGCTAGAAGCCAACCTTGTCTTGTAAATCGGTACAAACATAGTACTAGGTACTTACGCATTCGGATAGTTCGACGACCGAATTTACTGCCAACATATCCGGGGATCTCATGGGTCGCTTCCCGAAGATTCACCGATGACGTATGACTCGCACTTTAATTAATATGGGATTAATTAGATGAGAGAGAAAATTAATATGGGATTAATTACGGAGATATTTTATTTGGGATAAAATATCATTAAAAGAGAGATAACGATTAATTTGGAATTAATCGGTAAAATAATATATTCGATATATTATACGAAATTGGATTTCGACACGGAATTGAAATTAGATTTTAATTCGGGTGAACGAGTTAATTTGAATTAATTCGTTAGCGGTGTGAATAGTGATTTTGCTAGGCATAATTATTTAATTACGTCGCAACGTAAAATTCATTAATTTGGAATTAGCGAACCCGGGCCTGGGAGTGTTTGCGAACGCATTCGAATTTCGAATTCGAGTGCGACACGCAAGTCACATCAAGCGTCAAATCATTAGTCACTTTGAGTGATGTGACAACTTGTCACTTGATTGATTGAGTGATGTGACTTGATGGAAGTGGTTGGAAAGCTTTTTGAAAGCATGATTGACATTTAATATATTTTAAATGTTTGGTAAATGTTTTTGTTTTTTTTTTGAAATCATTTAATTAATTTTTGAAAATTAATTAAATGTGTATTAGATACACACTTTTGCAAACCAACCACAACTAACTCTCTTCTCTTTCTTCTATTCATCTCACGCCCAAAGTGGGCTGCTCTTCTTCCTTCACTGTTTTACCGTGAATGGCAAGGAGAAATAGGGCAATTTTTGTGGCAAAAATTGCCAAGTGCTAGCACACATTCGGAGTCATGCGAAGGTGATAGGGAACCGCACACGTGAGCTTGGAATCACCACCCATAAGCTTGGAGCTTGGACCGAATGGAGGAGCCCAAAATCAGTGGACTGCCGAGACCACCAGCAGCTCACTGCCGAGCCACTCTATGAGGGAGCTTGAAGATTTTTGTGTTCGTCGCGTCGCTCAACCGCTTGATGTAAGTATTTCGCAAATTTCTTCGATTGTATTCACATGTGTTTTATGCTTGTTATTCGATCCTCGGGACCGTAGAACTCCAACAATGGTATTAGAGCGGAGTAAAAGCATGAAATTTGATTTAGGGCTTAAAATTGGGTAAATTGTATTTGAGCATGATTTAATGAAATTAGATGATTTAGTATGCTTAAATGTAGTTTAATTGAAGATTGATTGGATCAAATTCACGAAATTTTGTTTCGAACAATTTTGCCCAAAATTCTTAGCCTGGCTGAATGAGCATGCCCTAAATTGTCTTGGAATTTTTTTTTTGATTCATTGGATGACTTGAAAACAATTGGGAATGTTGATTTAATGTTGGATTGGATTCAATTGGATTGGATTTAAAATTGGACATAAAATTCCCTTTTTGCCGAGACTAAATAAGCATGATATGGGGTTTATTTTTTGTTAAAATTGCGTTGGACATGATTTAATATTGATAAGCATAATTAATAAGGCAAATTGATGTTTTAGAAATGTTAATTAGGTAATTAATTATGTAATACACTTTGTGTAATTAAATTGTGAAATTGGGTTTTTGTAATTTAATTATATTGGGCCTATTTTGGAAATTGGGCTTGTAATGTTGTAAATGGGCTTATTGGGCTTGGTTGTACCAAGATTGGTTTTAGGAAAATTGGTTGGATCCAATTGGGCCCAAAACTGTTTCCATAAAGCCCAAATACGACTAATGGACCTTAATTAATTTAATTGGGCCTAATGGGCCTAAAGGGCCTAAATTGATTTCTAGGCTTATGGGGTTACTCCCTGATTGGGCTTTGGTTATTGGGTTTGACCCAAGTTGACCAAAAGTCCACGCCTTAAAGAAATTAATTAAAAGCCCATTGGACTTTAATTAAATTGACGTTGGACGTTAATCGGGCTTTGAGACCCATAACGATTAAATTTGAATTTAAGTCGTAAAGGTTTATTAATAAATTGTAATATTAATTTGGAATTAAATAGTGAATTAGTATTAAATACAAATTAAATTGGATTTAATTTTGTAGTTTAATATAATTCAAGAATTCGTACTTTGAGTACTTATTCGCAAAACGAGTTTGACTCGAGCAAAATCAAATCGTTGTTTGAACATTGGAAGGTCATTAATTATCAGATTAATTAATTTGATTAGATTGATTGATAACATGCTTGTGTGAATACATGGTTGCGATGCATGAATAATGTATATCGGATGTATATTAGATGGGTGGGGCAATTTTAGAAATTGTTGTAATAAATTTAGAATTTATTAATTGGACCTATGTGTCCAGCCTATTACCTCCATACTCTTTGTATTTCTCTTCTCACATATTCCCCTCAATGTAAATGAGGTTTCTTTAGAAGTGTTATGTAACGGGTAGAAGTAAATACTTGTGCTAGCGGGAGAGAGGAAATAGAGAGATTTGATCTAGGATCGATGTGTATGATGATGAGACCTTAACAAAGATAATAAATTGGTTGCCAATTTGCACGCGAAAAACCCTCACAAAATATTAAGCGTTTTTCCTTCCATTGAGTGATTCTTACTCAAGATCCAAGACTGGCATTGGTTTGTTGGCCAAAGTCAAGACCTTTGTCCATCGAGGATGTGTTTGAATCATGAAGGCTTTGTTCCATATTGGTGTCTTGTCCAAGTTATGGTTTGTTGGCCAAAGTCAAGACCACTTCTTGTCCATCGACATTGATTACGAAGCTTTCCATGGTCAAGAGAGTTCCGCTTAACTGGGATCACTAAGTTTGTTTTGCCAAAGCCAAGGCTTAGTCGATTCAGAGGAAAAAGGTTAGGTAATATATTGGATATATTGGCTGTTGGAATTTTCTAAGCATCCCAAGATCATTTCAAGCATTGAAAATAAGTGCGAATACAACGAGGGAGTTGCGGAATACTTACATCGAGCGGTTGAGCGATGCGGTGGACAACAAAAATTCTTCTACTCCCTCCTTGTGCATTCGACAGTGAGCAGTTTGGTGTCCAAGAGATTCGGCCATGTGAGGTCCATAAAAGCTCCAAGCTTATGAGTTTTGATTCCATCCACATTGGTGGGTTTCCCTATCACCTTGGTATGTCTCCTATGTGTGCTAGCACCTTGATTTTTGCCACAAAAATCACTCATTTCTTCCTCTCATTGCTCGGCATTTTGGACAGAAACCAGAAGGCAGAAACAGCCCATTGGGCGTGAGATGAATAGAAGAAAGAGAAGAGAAAAAGTTGTGTGTTGGTTGTTCAAAAGTGTATCTAATACACCTTTATTTTATTTTCAAAAAATCAATAATTGATTTTCCAAAATTGGATTCAAAAGTCAAACAAATAAAGCACACAACCACTACATCACTCAATCAATCAATGAATAGTGACTGGTGTCAATCACTCGAAGTGAAAGACATCTATCACTTGATTAGCGATTTGACGCTTGATGTGACTTGCGTGTCGCATTCGAATTCAATATACGAATGCGCTCGCAAACAATCCCGGGATCGGGTTCGCTAATTCCAAATTAACGAATTTTCCGTTTCGTCGTAATTAAATCTAATTTAATTAAATAATCATGCCAAGCATAATTACTATTCACGTCACTAACGAATTAATTCTAAATTAATTCGTTCGCCCGAATTAAAATCTAATTTTAATTCCGCGTCGAAATCTAATTTCGTATAATATATCAAATATATTATTTTATCGATTAATTCCAAATTAATCGTTCTCTCTCTTTAATTGATATTTTATCCCAGATAAAATATCTCCGTAATTAATCCCAGAATAATTTTCTCTCTCATCTAATTAATCTCAGATTATAAAGTGCGAGTCATACGTCATCGGTGAATCTTTGGGAAGCGACCCATGAGATTCCCGTATATGTTGGCAGTAAATACGGCCGTCGGACTATCCGAACACGTAAGTACCGAGTACTACGTTTGTACCGATTTACAAGACAAGGTTGGCTTCTAGCAAAGCGCCATGCCTACCCAATTCTCCAGAAACATGCTTACAAAATAAACGATCTATATCAGCCGTAGTATACGTGGTATTGGCGTATGTCGATCTAGTATCGAATGATCACGTGCTAGGCCTGTGGCTGGAATTGTGTCTGCCCCGTACGAAGCACATATTGGATGTCTGGTAACTAGTCTCCATAATCGGATATACATGACCTTGTCACAATATCCCGATAGCTGCAGCATTTAAGAGAACCAGTCTCGTATCCTACGTGACCATCATCTCTACTATGACTGGAGTGATACTTCCGTCTTGACATCACACCCAACACACTACGATTCTCAATATACCTAGCAGAGACATACACAGAACTTGTTAAAGTCCTGGATGACCAAAACCAAAGTATATTGATTGTCGCAAGTATTAGCGGTGCAAGTCTCAAGCTAAGACCAAATATACCTACCCTGATTTCGGACTTCCATAGACACATAGTCATACTACCAATGGAATTCCGAGGGGGTCTATCCAGAGCGAAGCTGTTTCCCGTACCATCGGTAAAAAACAACCTCCTATTACACTTGCATGAGTATCCTATACCCAAATATATGAGAACTATGTCGTTTGTGCCCTCACAACGCGCACAAGAGTAATACTAGTCTTTTACGCATTATCGATGTCCAATCTCGATAATACTCTTACTATGGATATTTAATGATTTATCCTTCGTGGACTGATACTGTCTCATATCATTCTCAATCCAGGAACAAATCATAAGGACCTTCTATCATTTATATATCTTGGTGATCTAATCACAAATGATAAGAGAGCAATCTCCTTTGTCACATAGTTAATTTGTACAACAACACCATGATCTGTACAAATAGTGACGCTATGGGTCATAATTGTCCAACAATCTCCCACTTGGCCTATAGCCAGTCACTCGAGTGTCTTACACTCGAACTATCATAATTGCTAAGGAAAGGCTTTCGTCAGCGGATTTGCATGATTATCATCTGATTCGATTTATTCGATCATCACATCGCCACGATGTATGATCCGAACGAATCAGATGAATATCAAAGTATATATCTGGATCGTTGATGAGACCATTAACTCTTTAGCCTATGTTGTAGCCTAGCTCAGCTGCTAACAGAACTATATCTAATCTAATTAGATTTATTATCGATCCAGAAGGCTTCTATTGCTGCCTCAGCTGCAGCAATAACCCGCATTTGTTGTTTATTCGGTAACAGTATCTTGCTAGGAAGATTTCCAGCTCACTGTTCCGTTATTCAAACTTTATAGTACTGTTTGCGACTTATAGTCGTTTAATCGGTTAGTAAACTTGCTACAGTGATCCCGGTCACTTCAAGTTCTCCATCTCCACAGATTAAGATTGCATCCTTAGTTCTCTAAGATACTAATGGATGTTCTTAATATCAATCCAGTGACTATCACTTGGATTGGCCTGATTATTAATCCATATGCTCAAAGCATATGAGACACCAGGTCGTGTACATTTTTCAATGTACGATTTCTCGGAGAGTTTTATGAAAGCCAAGCTTTCACCGATTTTATTTTATGGGAATATCATTTCCAAGAAATGACATATTATCATTATTTATAGGACAACCACTGTCAGTGCGCTCCCATTAACCTCCTAATTTACACAAAAATCATTTTCATTTTGAATTAAATCATAAACTATTATGATTACATCAAAACGATAATTCTAAGAACCTATGCTTGCTTCAATCCAAACATGGATCGAATAACTTGCAAACCTTGTTTGCCAGTTTTAGTACGACAAAACCGACAGGATGTTGTAAACATCCTCCAAAAGGT
The DNA here is from genome assembly GCA_019454045.1 of Zanthoxylum bungeanum. Classification (NCBI taxonomy): domain Eukaryota; kingdom Viridiplantae; phylum Streptophyta; class Magnoliopsida; order Sapindales; family Rutaceae; genus Zanthoxylum; species Zanthoxylum bungeanum. The sequence continues at coordinate 66,266 of SKCR01023466.1, read as the reverse complement.
TTCCTTTTAAGGAAAACGATTTTCCCGTTAAGCTGACATATTTCATAAATGAAACATGCAGCACAGCAAGCATTATCCAAATGAATTTACCATGGAAACAGTTAAAATGTTGAATCGAAATCAACATAATGTTGATAACGATACCTTTCCGCTAAAAGCCTAGCTCTACACGTTGGTATGTTGCCTTCCATTTATGTCTTCCTTGAAGACTGATATAGTACCAATAGGCACAATGCCTTGCGGTACATCAACTAGTATCCAAACATAGTTGGTTTACATGGAATCCATTTCGGACTTATGGCACTTTTCCATAACAGAGAGTCGATACCTCGTATCACTTCCTCATACATAGTCAGTTGGTATACCCCAAAAGATAGACATCTTTACGAGGTGAGATCAGAAACCCATACCCCAGGTTGTTTTCTGACTCTCCTGACTTACGTGGTTCTTGTGTATTCGAAGATTATGGTATAGTTTCATCATTGATGAACTATTTGTGTTCCTTTAAGATTCGGTGCCTTGAATAGTATTACTCCGATTTTCATCGAGTTTTACAATCCTCCCACTTGCCACTGCATATCGGTATTCCTCTTAGGAAAACCGCATGGTAAGCAACAATTAAATTATTCTCATGTGATTTGTATAAGTACTATACTTATGGTATCCCTAGGTTAACCTACAATTGGCACTTATCCAATTTGGGTTTTAGTTTGGTATCATCCAAACATATGCCTAGTATCCCAAATTTTCAGGAATGAGAAACCCGGTTTCTTTCCTGTTCATATCTAATATGAAATCTTTCAAACAGATTTTTTTATGGAACCTTATTCTAAATAAGTTCTGCACTGTTTATGCTTATCCGTTGAAGGAAATGGTAGCCTTATCATGTCTAACAACATTCGGTTTCTCCGTTCGGACACATCGTCAAACTGACATGTTCCGGGAGGAGTCCTCATTGAAAGAATACTATACTCTTTCAAGTATATTAGAAACTTATTCTTAAGTATTTTCCATTACGGTCTTACCGTGACGGTATAATACTATAGTCGATCTGTTTGTCTATTTTCGTGTCGAAACTATAAAAGTTTTTGATTTGTGTTCCTAAAGAAACACATAACCACAACGAGATGCCACATCCGTAAAGGTCACGAAATATTCATATCCACCGCTAGCCTAGCTAGGCATGGGCCCACTTGCTTCACTATGAACTAGAGCTAACAGATCGGTGGAATTTGCACTTTTACCAAGTAAATAGCATTTTAGGCACTTTGCCCAATAAACTAGATTCGTAGACTTTATTTGAATGGGATCAAATCAGTCCTAGTACCCACTCTTCGAAAGTGTGGATATACGATTCTTGTTTAATTGTGTCCCATACAACAATGCCACAGTTAAGTTTCTTCTGATCAAATCAGTTTGAGCTATTTGTTTGTCATGTTATATATTTGAGATTTTATTTATATTCAAAATATAAATGCTGTTATTCACATCTAATGTGTTTATCTCAATATCATCTTTATATAATAAAACACTTTAGTGTTCTAGAATATAAAGGTAAATCCGCAACGGATTAAACACTGATATAAAGATAATGTTCCTAGTAAAACTAGTTACATTATAACAGTTTCCAAATTTAGGTACACACCCAAAGGGTAGTTCCTAAAATTAGGTATCTACGGTTAAAACAGTGACTTTCATCCCGTTTCCATTTCGCAGATGAATCTCAACTGAAGTCAGTATCCTGCTCATAGAAGATTCTGAACATCAGTATATATTTATGTATCACACTAAGTATTTAAAATCCAATTTTAATACTAGTATTGAACATATTTATGACAAACATGTTTGAAGTCAGAGCCTTGCTCGTCTTCAATTCCTTCATGTCTGCCTTGTCCAAACGGCAGTCACGCTTCCGCGATCCCGTTTGCGACAATTTAGGCAGATATTTTGGGATATGTCTTTTATCTTCCCAGAAGACTATAAGGATTTTGCCTTTGCCCTTTTGACATTCCAGTAGCCTTTGGCCAAGCCTCGAGTTTCTAGAATATCAAAGTAAGGTGTGCCTTGCGCTACTTGCCTAATTGCAAAGTTTGACTTTGTCTTATTGAGAATAGTCATTAACTCTCCAAGAGTTATTATTGCAATTTTAGTACTTCTAAAATCTAAGTATAGATTTATGAAGATCCTTCAATTTCTTTATCATACTTTAAGGATCTAATCCTTAGTTCTGATTCAGAAATTAATGAGTCTACTGCGACAAGCTAAATGGATTAAGCACTAAAGTTATCATCACATGAATCTTCCAAAGACCATGCTCTACTATTTGCTTAACTCCGTGCTTAGGCCTAATATGTTATTTTATCAAATAAAGTAACTTAATTATTATTTTCCAGGACCATCCTGAAATTTATTCCCAATTTGAAAATTAAACCATTTAAATACATTTTCCCTATGATTATGTATTAAACGTCAATCTTTCAATTTTATCTTGATTCTAATAGTCCAACTATTTAATCAACGATTTCGGTACTATTTATTATAATGATTACTATAGTCCAACTATTTAATCAACTATAATTAATTAAATCAAATATATCGATTATTATAATCCAATTATATAATCAAATATAAATGAATAGTTTGAATACAGTCCAACTGTTTATTAAAACAACGATTTAAATATTAGTCCAAGTAACATTTAATTTATTTGACGAATGATATTTGTTTGAGCGCGTAGGGCAAGTAATTAAACGAATATTGCAAATTCAATCCTTACCTCCCACTATTTTTCAGCGAGCCTCTAACCCTCTGTCGAGTACTCGGGAAACCGTGTTTCCTAGCGGCCTAGGATCCCGTTAAATATCACACAATCTTGACTTTGGCCAAAAAATTGTATGATAATTAACTAGGTAGATCTCTAAGATCAATTGGATCCAATCTAATTCCTAGATCCAGTAGAGGGACATCCAAGTCCGAAACATATATCTTATATATGCCAATATATCCAATATATTACCTAACCTTTTTCCTCTGAATCAACTAAGTCTTGGCTTTGGCACAACAAACTTAGTGATCCCAGTTAAGCGTGACCCATTGACCATGGAAAGCTTCGTAATCAATGTCGATGGACAAGAAGTGGTCTTGACTTTGGCCAACAAACCACAACTTGGACAAGACACCAATATGGAACAAAGCCTTCGTGATTCAAACACATCCTCGACGGACAAAGGCCTTGACTTTGGCCAACAAGCCAATGCCAGTCTTGGATCTTGAGTAAGAATCACTCAATGGAAGGAAAAACACTTAATATTATTTGAGGGTTTTTCGCGTGCAAATTGGCAACCAATTTATTATCTTTGTTAAGGTCTCATCATCATACACAAACATGCATTCTAAACACATAATAAAGCGCGTATAAATAAATTATTAATTATATGCGGATGGATACTTTACACATTGATCCTAGATCAAATCTCTCCCGCTAGCACAAGTATTGCTTCTACCCGTTACACTACACTTCTAAAGAAACCTCATTTACATTGAGGGGAATAGGTGAGAAGAGAATACAAAGAGTAAATAGGTAATAAGACTGGACACGCAGGTCCAATTAATAAATCAAATTTATTACAACAATTTCTAAAATTGCCCCACCCATCTATTATCCATCTGATATACATTATTAATGCATCGTAACCATGTATTCACACAAACATGTTATCAATCAATCTAATCAAATTAATTAATCTGATAATTAGTGACCATCCAATGTTCAAACAACGATTTGATTTTGCGCGAGTCAAACTCGTTTTGCGAATAAGTACTCAAAGTACGAATTCTCGAATTAAATTAAACTACATAATTAAATCCAATTCAATTTGTATTTAATACTAATTCGTTATTTAATTCCAAATTAAATATTACACTTTATTAATAAACCTTTACGACTTAAATTCCAAATTTAATCGTTACGGGTCTCAAAGCCCGATTAATATCCAATATTAATTTAATTAAAGTCTAATGGGCTTTTAATTAATTTCTTAAGGCGTGGACTTTTGGTCAACTCAGGTCAAACCCAATAACCAAAGTCCAATCCGGGAATTACCTCATAAGCCTAGAAATCAATTTAGGCCCATTAGGCCTAATTAAACTTTAAAGGTCCATTAGTCGCATTTGGGCTTTATGGAAGCGGTTTTGGGCCCAATTGGATCCAACCAATTTGGCCTAAACCTAACTTGGTACAACCAAGCCCAATAAGCCCAATTACAACACTTAAGCCCAATTTCACAAAATAGGCCCAACATAATTAAATTACAAAAATTCCAAATTCCTAATTTAATTACATAAAGTGTATAACACAATTAATCACCCAAATCAATATTTCCGAAACACCAAATTAGCCTAATTAATCATGCTTATCATCATTAAATCATGTCCAACACAATTTAACAAAAATCAAACCCAAATACACATGTTATAGTCTCGGCAATGGAGGGATTTTTAAAATCAATTCCGAATTCAATCCAATCAAATTCTAAATCAATATTTCCCAATCGTTTCCAACTCATCCAATGATCAACGAAACAAAATTCCAAGACTTTAGGGCTAGTTCATATTCGGCCAAGCCAACAATTTTGGGTAAAAATGTTCCAAACAATTTTTCATCAAATCGATCCAATCAATCTTTAATTAAACATGTATTAAGCATACTCAAACATCCAATTTAATCAAATCATGCTCAAATACATTTTACCCAAATTTTAAGCCCTAAATCATTTTCATGCTCAACCTGGCTCTGATACCATTGTTGGAATTTTCTAAGCATCCCAAGATCATTTCAAGCATTGAAAATAAGTGCAAATACAACGAGGGAGTTGCGGAATACTTACATCAAACGGTTGAGCGATGCGGTGGACAATAAAAATTCTTCTACTCCCTCCTTGTGCATTCGGCAGTGAGCAGTTTGGTGTCCAAGAGATTCGGCCATGTGAGGTCCATAAAAGCTCCAAGCTTATGAGTTTTGATTCCTTGCACATGGGTGGGTTTCCCTATCACCTTGGTATGTCTCCTATGTGTGCTAGCACCTTGATTTTTGCCACAAAAATCACTCATTTCTTCCTCTCCTTGCTCGGCATTTTGGGCAGAAACCAGAAGGCAGAAACAGCCCCTTGGGCGTGAGATGAAGAGAATAAAGAGAAGAGAAAAAGTTGTGTGTTGGTTGTTCCAAAGTGTATCTAATACACCTTTATTTTATTTTCAAAAAATAAATAATTGATTTTCCAAAATTGGCTTCAAAAGTCAAACAAATAAAGCACACAACCACTACATCACTCAATCAATCAATGAATAGTGACTGGTGTCAACCACTCAAAGTGAAAGACATCTATCACTTGATTGACGGATGATGTGACGCTAGATGCGACTAGCGATTTGACGCTTGATGTGACTTGCGTGTCGCATTCGAATTCTAAATGTGAATGCGCTCGCAAACAATCCCGGGCTCGAGTTCGCTAATTCCAAATTAACGAATTTTCCGTTGCGTCGTAATTAAATCTAATTTAATTAAATAATCATGCCAAGCATAATTACTATTCACGTCGCTAATGAATTAATTCTAAATTAATTCGTTCGCCCGATTTAAAATCTAATTTTAATTCCGCGTCGAAATCCAATTTCGTATAATATATCAAATATATTATTTTATCGATTAATTCCAAATTAATTGTTCTCTCTCTTTAATTGATATTTTATCGCAGATAAAATATCTCCGTAATCAATCCCAGAATAATTTTCTCTCTCATCTAATTAATCCCAGATTAATTAAAGTGCGAGTCATACGTCATCGATGAATCTTCGGGAAGAGACCATGAGATCCCCAGATATGTTGGCAGTAAATCCGGTCGTCAGACTATCCGAACACGTAAGTACCGAGTACTACGTTTGTACCGATTTACAAGACAAGGTTGGCTTCTAGCAAAGCGCCATGCCTACCCAATTCTCCAGAAACATGCTTACAGGCGTAGTATATGTGGTATTCCGTATGTCGATCCAGTATCGGATGATAACGTGCTAGGCCTAGGGCTGGAATTGTGTCTACCCCGTACGAAGCACATATCGGATGTCTGGTAACTAGTCTCCATAATCGGATATACATGACCTTGTCATAATATCCCGATAGTTGCAGCATTTAAGAGAACCAGTCCCGTATCCTACGTGACCATCATCTCCACTATGACTGGAGTGATACTTCCGTCTTGACATCACACCCAACACACTACGATTCTCAATATACCCAGCAGAGGCGTACACAGAACTTGTTAAAGCCCTGGACGACCAAAACCAAAGTATATTGATTGTCGCAAGTATTAGCGGTGCAAGTCTCAAGTTAAGACCAAATACACCTACCCTGATTTCGGACTTCCATAGACACATAGTCATACTACCAATGGAATTCCGAGGGGGTCTATCAAGAGCGAAGCTGTTTCCTGTACCATCGGTAAAACACAACCTCCTATTACAATTGCATGAGTATCCTATACGCAAATATATGAGAACTATGCTGTTTGTGCCCTCACAACGCGCACAAGTGTAATACTAGTCTTTTACGCATTATCGATGTCTAATCTCGATAATACTCTGACTAGGGATATTTAATGATTTATCCTTCGTGGACTGATACTGTCTCATATCATTCTCAATCCAGGAACAAATCATAAGGACCTCATATTATTTATATATCTTGGTGATCTAATCACAAATGATAAGAGAGCAATCTCCTTTGTCACATAGTTAATTTGTACAACAACATCATGATCTGTACAAATTGTGACGCTATGGGTCATAATTGTCCAACATTGGCATATATAAGATATATGTTTCGGACTTGGATATCCCCCTACTGGATCTAGGAATTGGATGAGATCCAATTGATCTTAGAGATCTACCTAGTTAATTATCATACAATTTGTTGGCCAAAGTCAAGATTGTGTGACATTTAACGGGATCCTAGCCCACTAGGAAACACGGTTTCCCGTGTAGTCAACAGAGGGTTAGAGGCTCACCGAAAAATAGTGGGAGGCAGGAATTAAATTTGCAATATTCATTTAAGTACTTTCCATACTCGCTCAATCAAATATCATTCGTCATATAAATTAGATGTTAGTTGGACTAATATTTAAACGTTGTTTTAAAACAGTTGGACTGTATTCAAACAATCAATTATAGTTGATTAAATAGTTGGACTATAATAATCATTATAATAAATAGTACCTAAATCGTTGATTAAATAGTTGGACTATTAGAATCAAGATAAAATTGAAAGATTGACATTTAAAATATAATCCTAGGGAAAATGTATTTAAATGGTTTAATTTTCAAATTGGGAATAAATTTCAGGATAGTCCTGAAATCTAATAAGTTACTTTATTTGATAAAATAACATATTAGGCCTAAGCTCGGAGTTAAGCAAATAGTAGAGCATGATCTTTGGAAGATTCATGTAATGATAACTTTAGTGCTTAATCCATTAAGCTTGTCAAAATAGACTCTTTAATTTCTTAATCAGAACTTAGGATTAGATCCTTAAAGTATGATATTGAAATTGAAGGATCTTCATAGATCTATTTTTAGATCTTAGAAGTTCTAAATTGCAATAGTAAACTCTTGGAGAGTTAATAACTATTCTCAAGGAGATAAAGTCAAACTTTGCAATAAGGCAAATAGCGCAAGGCGCACCTTACTTCGATATTCTAGAAACCCGAGGCTTAGCCAAAGGCTTCTGGAGTGTTGAAAAGGGCAAAGGCAGAATCATTATAATCTTCTAGGAAGATAAATGACATATCCCAAAATGTCTCCTTAAAATGTGGAAAACAGGATCGCGGAAGCGTGACTGCCGTTTGGACAAAGCAAACATGAAGGAATTAAAGACGGTGTAAGGCTCCGACTTTAAATATGTTTGTCATAAATGTGTTCACTACTAGTATTGAAATTAGATTTTAAAATACTTAGTGTGATACATAAATACATAGGACTCCTTCCGAAACACGTCAATCTGACGGTGTGTTCGAACTGAGAAATCGAATTATGTTGGACATGATAAGGTTATTCATGAGTCGCTCTGAGCTACCATTTCCTTCAACGGATACACATTAACAGTGCAGAACTTATTTTGAATAAGGTTCCATTAAAATCTGTTTGACAGATATCATATTAGATATGAACAGGAAAGAAACCGGGTTTCTCATTCCTGATTATTTGGGAATGCTAGTCATATGTTTGGATGATACCAAACTAAAACCCAAATTGGATAAGTGCCAATTGTAGGTTATCCTAGGGATACCAAAGTATAGTACTTATACAACTCACAAGAGAACAATTTAATTATTTCTCACCATGCGGTTTTCCTGAGAGGAATACCTATATGCAGTGGTTAGTGGGAGGATTGTAAAACTCGATGAAAATCGGAGTAATACTGTTCCAAGCACCGATTCCTAATGGAACATAAATAGTTCATCAAGGATGAAACTAAACCAGTAATCTTCGAATACACAAGAACCACGCATATCGAAGAGAGTCAGAAAATAACATGGGGTATGGGTTTCTGATCTCACCTAATAAAGATGTCAATCTTATTGAGGAATACCAACTGACTAAGTATGAGGAAGTGATACAAGGTATCGACTCCCTATTATTGCAAAGTGCCATGAGTCCGAAATGGATTCCATGTAAATCAACTATGTTTAGACACTAGTTGTTGTACCGCAAGGCATTGTGCCTATTGGTACTATATAAGTCTTCAAGGAAGAAAAACATGGAAGGCAACATACCAATGTGTAAAGCTAGGCTTTTAGCGAAAAGGTATCGTTATCAACATTGTGTCGATTACGATGAAACCTTTTACCTGTTGCCACGGTAAATCCATTTGGATAATGCTTGCTGATGCTGCATGTTTCATCCATGAAATATGGCAGCTGTAATACCAAAACCGGTTTCCTTAACGGAAACCTTTTGGAGGATGTTTACAACATCCTAACGGTTTTTTCGTACCAAAACTAGCGAATAAGGTTTGCAGGTTATTCGATCCATGTTTGAATTATCATTTTGATGTAATCATAATAGTTTATGATTTAATTCAAAATGAAAATGATTCTTGTGTATATAAGGAGGTTAGTGGGAGCGCACTGACAGTGGTTGTCCTATAAAATAATGATAATATGTCATTTCTTGGAAATGATATTCCCATAATACAATCGGTGAAAGCTTGGCTTTCGAGAAAATTCTCCATTGAATTCTTGGAAGAAACAACCTTTATTCTAGGAATAAAGATCTACTAGGATAGATTTAAAGTTGTTAAAACTCTCCGAGAACTCGTACATTGAAAAATATACGTGACCTGGTGTCTCATACGCTTTGAGCATATGGATTCACAATCAGGCCAATCCAAGTGAAAGTCACTGGATTGATGTTAAGAACATCCGTTAGTATCTTAGAGAACTAAGGATGCTGTCTTAAACTATGGAGAAGGAGAACATGAAGTGACTGGGTTCACTGCTACAAGTTCCCTAACCAATAAAACGACTATAAGTCGTAACAACGGTACTATACAGTTTGAATATCGGAACAGTGAGCTGGAAATCTTCCAAGCAAGATACTGTTACCGAATAAACAACAAATGCGGGTTATTGCTGCATCTGAGGCAGCAATAGAAGCCATTTGGGTCGATAATAAATCTAATTAGATTAGATATAGTTCTGTTAGCAGCTGAGCTAGGCTACAACACAGGCTAAAGAATTAATGGTCTCATCAACCATCCAGATATATACTTTGATATTCATCTGATTCGTTCGGATCATACATCGTGGCGATGTGATGATCGAATAAATCGCATCAGATGATAATCATGCAAATCCGCTGACGAAAGTCTTTTCTCACTAATTTGAGCAAACCGTACATAGTTCGGGTGTAGGACAGTCGAGTGACTGGCTATAGGCCAAGTGGGAGATTGTTGGACAGTTATGACCCATAGCGTCACTATTTGTACAGATCATGGTGTTGTTGTATAAATTAACTGTGTGACAAAGGAAATTGCTATGGTAGTATGACTATGTGTCTATGGAAGTCCGAAATCAGGGTAGGTGTATTTGGTCTTAACCTGAGACTTGCACCGCTAATACTTGCGACAATCAATATACTTTGGTTTTAGGTCGTCCAGGGCTTTAACAGGTTTTGTGTATGCCTCTACTGGGTATATTGAGAATCGTAGTGTGTTGGGTGTGATGTCAAGACGGAAGTATCACTCTAGTCATATGGAGATAATGATCGCGCAGAGATACAGAACTGGTTCTCTAAGGGTTGCAACCATCGGGATAATATGACTTGGTCATGATTATCCGATAATAAAGAGACTAGTTGCTAGTGATCCGATATATGCTTCGTACGGGGCAGACACTATACCAGCCCCAAGCCTTGCATGTGATCATCCGATACTGGATCGAGATACGCAATACTACGTATACTACGCCTGATATAGATCACTATATTCCTGAAATGATGTTTATGGAGAATTGGGTAGGCATGACGCTTTGCTAGAAGCCAACCTTGTCTTGTAAATCGGTACAAACGTAGTACTAGGTACTTACGCATTCAGATAGTTCGACGACCGAATTTACTGCCAACATATCCGGGGATCTCATGGGTCGTTTCCCGAAGATTCACCGATGACGTATGACTCGCACTTTAATTAATCTGGGATTAATTAGATGAGAGAGAAAATTAATCTGGGATTAATTATGGAGATATTTTATCTGGGATAAAATATCATTAAAAGAGAGATAACGATTAATTTGGAATTAATAGGTAAAATAATATATTCGATATATTATACAAATTTGGATTTCGACGCGTAATTAAAATTAGGTTTTTATTTGGGCGAACGATTTAATTTAGAATTAATTCGTTAGCGACCTGAATAGTGATTTTGCTAGGAATAATTATTTAATTACGTCGCAATGGAAAATTTGTTAATTTGGAATTAGCGAACTCGAGCCCGGGAGTGTTTGCGAGTGCATTCGCATTTCGAATTCGAGTGCAACACGCAAGTCACATCAAGCGTCAAATCATTAGTCACTTTGAGTGATGTGACAACTTGTCACTTCATTGATTGAGTGATGTGACTTGATGGAAGTGGTTGGAAAGCTTTTTGAAAGCTTGATTGAGATTTAATATATTTTAAATGTTTGGTAAATGTTTTTGTTTTTTGAAATCATTTAATTGATTTTTGAAAATTAATTAAATGTGTATTAGATACACACTTTTGCAAACCAACCACAACTAACTCTCTTCTCTTTCTTCTCTTCATCTCACGCCCAAAGTGGGCTGCTCTTCTTCCTTCACTGTTTTGCCGTGAATGGCAAGGAGAAATAGGGCAATTTTTGTGGCAAAAATTGCCAAGTGCTAGCACACATTCGGAGTCACGCGAAGGTGATAGGGAACCGCACACGTGAGCTTGGAATCACCACCTATAAGCTTGGAGCTTGGACCGAATGGAGGAGCCCAAAATCAGTGGACTGCCGAGACCACCAACAGCTCATTGCCGAGCCACTCTAGGAGGGAGCTTGAAGATTTTTGTGTTTGTCGCATAGCTCAACCGCTCGATGTATGTATTCCGCAACTTTCTTCGATAGTATTCACATGTGTTTTATGCTTGTTATTCGATCATCGGGACCGTAGAACTCCAACAGAGAGTACAAGGCGCACATGAAGGAAATCAAAGCGGGCAAGACACCGGCTTCATGTATGTTTGTTATTGAAATAAACATGTCTACTTCTAGTTTTAAAAATTAGATTTTTGATTCTGGTTGTGGTACTCATATATGTACTGATGTGCAGGATCTACAGATTAGCAGGAGACTGACTTAATGAAAGATAGACCTCCGAGTTGGAAATGGGACTAGAGTCGTCGTTTTGGCTGTTGGGACCTATATTTTTGGAACTATCCTCGGGGCATGTACTTACTTTATCAAACTGCTATTATGTACCTAGTTTGACTAGGAATATTATTTCTGAAACTTGCTTAGCCCAATGTGGGCATACTTTTGTATTCAGAAACACATGGTGATTTTTTTATAAAAATGATATTGAGATATGTAGTGTTGATGTTAATAATGGTCTTTATATTTTGAATATAAATAAATCTCAAACATATAACATAATAAACAAAAGGCTTAAATTAAGTAATAAAGATGAAACTTATATGTGGCATTTTCATCTGGGACACATTAACAAGACTCGCATATCCATACTTTCGAAGAGTGGGTACTTGGACGAATTTGATCCAAATTCATATGATGTCTGCGAATCTTTTTTATTAGGCAAAATGCCTAAAACACCTTTAGCGGTAAAGGTGCACGTGCCACCGAACTGTTAGCCCTCGTTCATAGTGACGTATGTGGGCCCATGTCTAGTCAGGCTAGAGGTGGATATGAATACTTCGTAACCTTTACGGATGATGCATCGCATTATGGTTATGTGTATCTTATGAGACACAAGTCGGAAACCTTTGAGAAATTCAAAGAGTTTCGACACGAAGTAGAAAAACAGACCTGTAAAAGTATTAAAATATTACAGTCGGACCGTGGTGGATAATACTTAAGAAATGAGTTTCTCGATTACTTGAAAGAGTATGGTATTCTTTCACAGTGGATTCCTCCCGGAACACCTCAATTAAACGGTGTGTTCGAACGGAGAAACCGAACTTTGTTGGACATGGTAAGGTCTATGATGTGTCGCATAGAGCTACCAATTTCCTTATGGGGATATGCATTGAACAGTGTGTAGGCGCTGCATTTTTGCATGTAAGACCCGATGATGAGTCTCATTTGGAGGCACTACATTTTAAGTCGCGGGAGCCGCGGGAAACATACGTCGGAAGGGAAAAGATCTTTTTTGTTGGATTCGCTTGTTGGACCTCCGTTTAAAACACACCCTTAGCCCACTAAACACACACCAAGCCCAATCCAAAGATAATTAAAACATTTAAAATACATGTCACAAATTAAATTAATTTAAATTAAAGCTAATTAAATTAAACCAATTAAAATAAATCTAAATTAAATTAAACTAATATTTAATTAAAATCTAATACCAAAATTAAATAAATCATTACCAAAATTAAAATAAATCACTTCCTAATTTAATAAATCACTCACCAATTTAAAATATTTACTCACCTAATTAACAAATTAAATGCCTAAATAAAACAAATATCATGCCTAATTAAAAGTCAATCAAATATATAACCTTCATAAACAAACAAATCATGTCCCCAATTAATTGATTTTTCTTTCCTTTTTAATCCATGCAAACCCCTAACCCTAGCTTGTCACTATATAAACAACAACAAATTGCAACCCTAAGACAACTCTCATTCACGGCAGTAACCAAAAAATAAAGCAAATAAACCCTAAGACAATAGCCTCTCATCTCAATTTTCACAACTCTTCTCACACATGGCAATTACAAACGAAAGAAACTAAAACAAATAAAAAATCCTACTCTCTCCATTAACAGCAGCCTCCACGCCCTCACAAACAATAACCAAATCACCGAACAGCCCCTAAGCCACATTGCCCTGCACCTTCGCCGATTCAACACATCACGCTACCCTCACAATCAGCGTCTAGCTCTCTCATCTCTCTCGACCAAAAACCTACTTCAGCCATTCAAAAACCCTTCACTCGGCAGCCACAAACCTCAACTCTCCATGGCCTCACGCCAATAACACTGCTACTTTTATATCAAACTGACTCACTGCCTCAACACGCCCTTAACAGCCAACACGCAACATCAAGCAGCTCTCTTCATCAACCTTAAGCCTGTGCCACTCGTCACTACACAGCCCATTGATCAACAAACCTTCCTCACGCTCACATCCCTCACGTTAACCACGCTATGCCCACGCCACCTTGCAAATGATAAACTCATTATCATAAACCCACGAACCCATCAACACGTACCTCCCTAAGCCATGCTGAATCTTCCCCCTGCACAACTCAACGCATCCTTCAGCCTCCACTGCCACCGAGCCTTCACGTCCTTAGCAAGAGACTAAATAAGCAGTTAACCAGCCTTCACTCTCGCCTTCAACGTAAGCCAAGCAGCCCCTAAAAAAACCTCATGACCTACCCAACTCACGTCCCCTGAACCTGCTTAAAGCCACTAAAACGCACAAAAGCCTCACTGCCCCTCCACTCGTCACAGTCCCCGAACCAACCCCAAATAGTAGAAAAATAACCCCAAAACAGTCCCCGAGTTAACTCTGAAAACAGCCCAAAAATAGTGCCAAAACCGAGACCAAAACAGTCCCTTATCACCGCAAAATAGTAACCAAAAAGTACAGAGAAAATAGCAGCAAAAAGGAGTGAAAACAGCGACCAAAACAGCAAAACAGCGAGCTAAGACGTTAATCCAGTGAACCGGAAGCGTTGCGGAGTGATAGCCCTTCTGACGGCCATGAAACACGAGTCCGAAAGTCGACATAAAAGGTTAGACCTGAGGGTACTTTTCCTATTATTTCCATCTATCTTTTTAATTGTTTTATTCATTTTTATCGCATGAGAGTCGTTTATTGGTGCATGATTGTGGCCCTTGAATAAATGGAAGATATATGTATTGTAGAATGATGCATGTTGTGGCCCTTGAATAAAATGAAAAGTGTGTCGCCTCTCGTGGTATATAGGATGGAAACCCGGACATAAATTTCATAGCCAATTCCAGATGGACGGTAGTATGATCTGTACTCGGGATAAAACTCCACGTACCACTTGAGTAAACGGCGTATATTTCGTTTTTTGTTGTTTTGATTTGTTACTTAATTTCCACATGTTATTTGCTTATGTAATGATGAGATAAAACGCATGGGCTTAGTAAGTGCGATTAAAGGTCCTCTATTTTGAGAGGTTAAAATCCTTTACCACGATGCTTTGCCGCGCCGGATAATGTATATTCGATTGGATGTGAGATATGTTCAATCGGATACACGAAGTCCGATATCGTTGTCTTTACTTTTTTATATATGTATTGTGTTGTTTGCGCATGGCCTTAGTAAGTGCGATTAAAGGTCCTCTATTTTGAGAGGTTAAAGAACCTTTACCACGATACTTCGCCGCACCTTTCATTTCGTTATTCACTTTTCTTTGTATGTCATCTTCTTGCATTATCATGCATCATGTTGCATTGCGCATGGGCTTAGTAAGTGCGATTAAAGGTCCTCCATTTGGAGGGATAAAAAGCCTACGGTTTACCTTTACCACAATACTTAGCCGCGCCTTTGAGCCCGTCATTATTGATTATGTGTCATCTATTCATCCGTTCATGTATGTGTCATGTTGTTTACTACATTTTGGAGGTCACTGTTGTAACCCTGTTCGAACACGTTTCAGAACGCCGCACGAATGCATGTTTTCTGTCTGGTCCCGTTCGAACGCGTTATCAAACGCTATACGAACGCGAACCTTCTGTTTACCGTTCAAACGCGTTTATGAATGCTACTCGAACGCGCATGCATTTGTTTCATCAGGTCTGGTCCTGTTCGAACGCATTATCAAACGCCATACGAACGTGAACCTTTTGTTTACCGTTCGAACGCGTTTACGAACGCTACACGAACGCGAATACACTGAACTGAGTCCTTTTCATCACATGTCATGCATAATTGTTTCTTAGGTGATTTCTATTATATCATGTAATCAATCACATTATTTGTATCCTTGCATTTATCTGTTTGATGTGTTCATAAGATGGTATTCAAGCATGATTTAGCCTATTCGGTTGTTCATTTTCAAGCATGATTAGTCATTTATTTTGCGTTTGGAATTTGCATTATGTCTAGGTTGTTCTTTGTTTTCCTCATTATATGATCGAAGTATGTTCATGAGATTGCAGTGTGCTATTGCATGTTCGTAATTATGATGATTACTTTCATGAATGTGAACTTAAAAGTAGAATACTCTTGGAAATATGTTGCTTAGGCTTTGTTAAATTATTACACAAATCATTTCATTACAAGTGGCATAAGTAAGTAACCATTCCGAACCCAACGGTTTGAGGTATTCCCTTGCGAGGGGTGAGTGCGGCCTTAAATCACATTTTCCCGGTTCACACCTGGTGGCGACTCCATTATTCTCCAATTTAGTCCCCCGCGGGCTACTCCGTACTCCCAACCGAGCCGCGAGCCCGGGACAGCATGCGTCACCCAGTTTCTGTGTCCCACACAGTGCAATACTTATTTTGAATAAGGTTATATCAAAATCTGTTCAACAAACTCCATATGAAATATGGACAGGAAAGAAATCGGGTTTCTCATTCCTGAAGATTTCGAGTTGCTGGGCATACGTTAAACGTTTGGATGGTACCAAACTAGAACCCAAATCGGATAAGTACCTATTTGTAGGTTATCCTAGGGAAACCAAAGGATGTTACTTCTACCACCCACCAGAGAACAAAGTAGAACCGAAATCAGTTAAGTGCTCTACATGCGGTTTTCCTCGAAAAGGATTTCCTAAATGCAGTGGTAAGTGGGAGGAAAGTAGAACTCGATGAAAGTCAGAGTGATACTGTTCCTAGCACTGATTCATTAATGGAACTCGAACAGTTCATCAAGGATGAGACTGTACCATAATCTTCTAATACACAAGAACCGCGTAGGTCGGAGAGAGTCAGAAAACAACCAGAGAGGTATGGGTTTCTAATCTCACCTCATGTGGATATTAATCTTATTGAGGATAACGAGCCGGCTACGTATGAGGAAGCGATACAAGATATCGACTCCATTTTATGGTAAGAAGCCATGAAGTCCGAAATGGATTCCATGTATACCAACCAAGTTTGGACACTGGTTGATCCACTAGAAGGCGTAAAGCCTATTGGTTGCAAATGGGTCTTCAAGAAGAAGACCGACATGGAGGGCAACATACAAACGTACAAAGCTAGGCTTGCAGCGAAAGGGTATCCTCAACGACATGGTGTCGATTACGATGAAACTTTTTCACATGTTGCCATGATTAAATCCATTCGGATAATGCTTGCTATTGCTGTATATTTCGATTATGAAATATGGCAGATGGATGTCAAAACCGCTTTCCTTAACGAAAACCTTTTGGAGGATGTTTATATGCAACAGCCTGACGGTTTTGTCGTACCAAAACATGCAAACAAGGTTTGCAAGTTAAATGATCTATTTATGGATTGATGCAAGCATCGCGTTCTTGGAACCAACGTTTTGATGAGATCATAAAAGAATATGATTTCGTTCAAAATAAGGATGATCCTTGTGTATATAAGAAGGTTAGTGGGAGCGCACTGACATTCATTGTCCTTTACGTTGATGATGTATTGCTTATTGGCAATGATATTCCCATGCTACAATCGGTGAAAGCTTGGCTTTCATTAAAATTCTCCATGAAAGATCTGGGAGAAGCAGCCTTTATTCTGGGAATAAATATCTACCGGCATAGATATAGGAAGCTGTTTGGACTTTCCCAGAGCACGTACATTGACAAAGTATTGAAAAGATTCAACATGGATCAGTCTAAGAGTGGACTGTTGCCAGTGTCACATGGCGTCACTCTATCTAAGGACATGTGTCCTAAAACTCAAGATGAGAGAGACAATATGAGTCGGATCCCGTTCACTTCAGCAGTCGGATCGATCATGTATGCTATGATATGTACACGACCTGATGTCTCGTATGCTTTGAGCATGTGTAGTCGCTATCAGGCCGATCCGGGTGATGGTCACTAGGTTACGGTTAAGAACATCCTTAAATATCTTAGACGAACTAAGGATGCTTTCTTAATCTATGAAGATGGAGAACTTAGGAGGTATAGGTTTCTGATCTCACCTCATGTAGATATTAATCTTATTGAGGAAGATGGACCGACTACGTATGAGGAAGTGATACAAGGTATCGACTCCTTTTATGGCAAAGTGCCATGAAGTATGAAATGGATTTCATGTATACCAACCAAGTTTGGAAACTGGTTGATGTACCAGAAGGCATTGTACCTATTGGTACTAAATAGGTCTTCAAGGAAGACAGACATTGATGGCAACATACAAATGTACGCAGCTAGGCTTGTACATAAAGGGTATCGTCAACAACATAGTGTCGATTACGATGAAACTTTTTCAGCTGTTGCCATGACTAAATCCATTCGGATAATGCTCGCTATTTGTGCATATTTTGTTTATGAAATATGGCAGCTAGACGCCAAAATTGCTTTCCTTAACGGAAACCTTTTGGAGGATGTTTGTATGCAACATCCTGACAGTTTTGTCATGCCAAAACATGCAAACGAGGCTTGCAAGTTAAATCAATCCATCTATGAAGCAAGCATTGAATTCTTGGAACCATCATTTTGATGTAATCATAATGGTATATGATTTAATTCAAAACGAATATGATTCTTGTGTATATAAGAGGGTTAGTGGGAGTGCACTAACAATCATTGTCCTAAATATTGATGATGTATTGCTTCTCGGTAATAACATTCCCATACTATAATTGGTGAAAGCTTCGCTTTCATAAAATTCTCCATGAAAACCTAGGAGAAGCAGGCTTTATTCTAGGAATAAAGATCTATTGGGATAGATCTAGAAAGTTGTTGACACTCTCCCAAAGCTCGTATGTTATGGAAATGTACGCAACCTAATGTCTCATATGCTTTGAGAATATGTAGACGGAATCAGGCCAATCCAGGTGATGGTCACTGGATTGAAGTAAAGAACATCCTTGAGTATCTTGGATGAGCTAAGGATGCTTTCTGAGAATATGGGGAAAGGAGAACTTGAGGTGACTAGGTTCACCGCTGCAAGTTTCCAAACCGATAAAGACAATTGTAAGTCATAATAAGGGTACATATTTAGTTTGAATAACGGAACAGTGAGCTGGAAATCTTCCAAACAAGATACTATTTCCGATTAAATAATAAAAGCGGAATATTGCTGCAGCTGAGGCAGCAAAAGAAGCATTTTGGATCTATATAATTCCTAATTGGATTAAGAGTAGTTCTGTAAGCATCTGAGCTATGCTACAGCGCAGGCTAAAGAATCGTGGTCTCATCAACGATCCAAGTATGTACTTCAACTGTTTAATCTGATTCGTTAGATCATACATAGTGGCGATGTGATGATCGAATAAATCACATCAGATGATAACCTTGCAAATCCGCTGACGAAGTTTTTTCTCAGCAGAAGTTTGAGCGACCCGTACATAGTTCAAGTGTTGGACACTTGAGTGATTGGTTATAGGCCAAGTGGGAGATTGTTGGATAATTATGACCCATAGCATCACTATTTTGTAAAGAACATGATGTTCTTATACAAAATTAACAATGTGATAAAGGAAATTGATCTTTTATCATTTGTAATTGGATTACCTAGATATATAAATGATAAAAGTCCATATGATTAGTACCAGATTAATAAGATATGAGACAGTATTAATCCACAAAAGGTTTAATCATTAAATATCCATAGTCATAGTATTATCAAGACTGGACATCGATAATGCGATATAGGCTAGTATTACACTTGTGCGCGTTATGGAAGCTTAACGACATAGTTCTCATATATTTGGGTATTGGATACTCATGCAAGTGTGATAGAAGGTTCTGTTTGCCGATGGTACGGGAACAGGTTTGCTTTGGATAGACCCATCAGAATCCCATTGGTAGTATGACTATATGTCTATGGGAATCTGAATCAGGGTAGGTGTATATGGTCTTAACCTGAGACTTGCATCGCTAATACTTGTGACAATCAGTATACTTTGGTTTTGGTCGTCCGGGGATTTAACAGGTTCCGTGTACGCCTCTTCTGGGTATACTGAGAATCGTAGTGTATTGGGTGTGATGTCAAGATGGAAGTATCACATCAGTCATATGGAGATGATGATCATGCACGGATACAGAACTGGTACTCTATAGTGCTATAGCCATCGGGAAATTATGTATAGGTCATGACTTTCCGATCATAAAGAGACTAGTTCTAGTGATCTGATATATGCTTCTTACGGGGTAGACACAACTCCAGCCCCAGGCCTAACATGTGACATCTGATATTGGATCGTAATACGAAATACTATATATACTACGCCTGATATAGATTATATATTCCTTAAAAGAATATTTCTGGAGAATTGGGTAGACACGGTGCTTTGCTAGAAGCCAACCATGTCTTGTAAATCGATAAGAATGTGGTACCAGATACGCACGTATTCGGATAGTCCGATGACCGTATTTACTGCCAACATATCAATGGATCTCTTGGGTCGCCTCTCAAAGATTCACCGATGACAATTGACTCGAACAGAATTAATCTGGGATTAATTAAGAGAGAAAAAATTAATTTGGGATTAATTGCGATAAGAATTTATCTGGGATAAAATTCGTATGGAAGAGAGAGAATGATTAATTTGGAATTAATTGATTAAATAATATATTAGATATATTAATTGAAATCGGATTTCAAAACGGAATTAAAATTAGATTTTAATTCGGGCAAATGAATTAATTTAGAATTAATTCGCAAGCGATTTTTATAATAATTTTGCTAAGCATTATTATTTAATTAAATTGGATTTAATTACGTCGCAACAGAAAATTCATTTATTCGGAATTAAACGAACCCGGGCCCGAGCGAAGTTGCATGTTGAGTTAGCCGACTTAAATTTCGAATTTAAAAGTGGTGGGACCCACTTCACTTACATCAACATGTTAGACATGTGATGGAAGTGGTTAGGCTTATTTCATGAATTTTATTTATTGAAAGAAAGCTTGGCTTTACTTATAATACACTAAAACCAAATTCAACACTCAACCTTAATATTTAAACCAAGTCAACTTTGGAAGTAAGACATGAGTTACTATTCACAGAACTCATTTTTCTCATTCTTTCTCTTGAAGCCGTGAGCTTCATGCTTCTCCCAATGCAGTTTTGTTGCAAAATTCTATTATGCTAGAACATTAAAGAGTCAAACAAGGTGATAGGGAGACTCACCCAAGTGTTGGAAACACTCAAAGAGGGCTTGGAGCTTTCATCTTGAAAGAAAAAGTTTTCAAATTCATCCAAACCAATGTATGTATTCCGCAACTTCCTTTGGTAAAATTCACACACGAATCACGCTTAGAGATCCTTGGCATGTTCTAGGAACACTAACAGGGGCGATCGTAGACACTGTATTTTTGCATAAGCCCGATGATGAGCCTCGTATGGAGGCACTACCTGAAAAGTTACGGAAGTTGCCGGAAATGAATGCCCGAAGGAAAGAAAATCTCCAAAACTAGCACCTTATTAGATTCGAACTCACTAGCCAGCCTCAGATTCGCTCATTCAGTTTCTGTTTCAAACCTTAGCCTCGGCCCAAAACCCCTGCAACCCATGAAAGCCCATACAATCCATTCACGCCAATACCACACAAAGCCCACACGCCCATGCCTTCCCAAATAGCTTAAATCCCATGAATTTCACATGTGCAAAATCCCTTAAATCACTTTCCAATTTAACAAAGATTTGAAATCTCATGCAAAACACATGCTAAAATCCCCATAAATCACTTTCTAATTTAACAATGATTTGAAATCTCATACAATTCACATGATTTGTTTCCTTGTTTAGAGAACCCTCAAAACCATTATAAAATTGACACTAAATCATCACATTAGGGGAGGCTTTTGGCGTAAACAACTTAGAGAGAATACCCTACTTCTTCTTCTTCTTCTTTAACGTGAGCCACCAACAAACACCCAAAACCAAACAAACACAAACCAACCAAAAAACCAAATCAACCGAAACAACCAACACAAACCAACAAAACACTAGCAGCCCTCCACCGAACAATCAAACAAAAAAACCAACCACAAACAATAGCCCTCCACCGAACAAAACCACAACAAAACCAATGACAAACAGTAGCCCTCCACCAAAAAAAACAATAACAAAACCAGCCCCAAAAGTCAGCAATTACCGTGAAACAACAAACAAAACAGTGACCAAACATCCAGCCCACCACCGACCAGCAAACAACACCAAAAAAACCACTAAAACAGCCTACCAATGAACCAAAAAACCACCAAAACAGGCCCCCAAAAAACTGCACCAAAAAACGTGAAATAGTGAGACAAAATAGTAAGAAAAACAACCAAAAATAGCAACCAGAAACAACAAAATAGCAATAAGAAAATAGTAAAACAGCAAGCAGAAATAACGAAATAGCAAGCAGAAATAGTGAACCAACGATCCTTCCGGCAACGGCCTAACGCACTTCCGAGAAAGCAACTTAAAAGGTAAGACCTGAGGGCACCCTTTACCATATTTATTTTATAGTTCCGGACACGGCATGCCGGGTATACGAAGTTCTACATCAAAGATGGCCAAATTTCTGGTCACATCGTTTTCCCTTCTTCTGCATTTTGTTCTTTATTTTGCAATCTATTTAGTGTCATTTATGCTTTTTTATTTACTTTATTATTCCGCATTTATTTTGTTATTTATCTTTTTTATTTATTTATTCGGTTTCATCGTTATGTTATTATTTCGCATTTAGTTTCGTTATTTATCTTTTTATCTATTTATCGTTATTTTATTATTTCGCCTTTATTTGTTTATTATCCGCATATGCATTATTATATTATTTCATGTCTTTTTTATTTACATTGCATTAATGTTTATGTGTGTTATTATCCCTTGCGGTATATCGGATGGAAACACAGACATAAATTCCGTAGCCAAACCCGAATGAACGGTAGTACGATTTGTACTTGGGACAGAACTCCACGTACCACTCAGGAAATACTCGTATATGCATGATTAACCCCCCCTTTTGTTTACCATTTATTTATTGACCCTTTATTTGTTTTTGATTATTAAGATTCTTATTATCGTACCTTGTATTTCTTAATTTAATTTGCTTTTATTTATATTAATGTTTATAGGTGTGGAAATTTATATGTTTATTTAAATTATCTTGCATGAACTGCATAAGACTTGGTTATACCATTGTGTGAACCCGTCCATTATACTGGCATAAGTAAGGGACCATTCTGAACCCAACGGTTTGAGGTCTTCTCTTGTGAGGGGTGAGTGCGGCCTTAAATTATTTCCCGGTTCACACTGGGTGGCGACTTCTTTATTCTCCAGTTTGGTCCCCCGTGGGCTACTCCGTACTCTCTACGGGCTGCGAGCCCAACAGTGTCGTGGTCGCCGAATATCATAGGCATAACGGTAAACTCTTTACCATAAGGAACAAGCATCTAATGCTTATATGATAAAAACTCATAAAACACGGTTCTAAGTTATTTAGTTAACCGAATGTTTTTCTTAATGTTTATATTTTCATTAATGACACTATTAGTCATATTAAAATATGTAACAACTGTTTATAAAGAACAAGTAACTATCCAATGTCACAAGTTCTGATATCAAATATCAAAACAATTATTAAATATTATTTTAAATAACTAGACGAAAGATTTAGTATCAAATACTTATAGTTGTCGTATTGTGAGAATCAATATTCTCTATACACAACTATACACATCTCTTTTATAATTTACGTTCAATTATTCACAGTAATTGCAAATGATTGATTAGCAAACTGTGTCAGACACGTGACTTCTAAAAGTCACTAAAGCCAAGAAACGTCATTATAAGATAAACAAATACTAATGGGGTTTTCCTAATGCCAGTCAAGAATCTCGAGACATGAACTAGTTCAAGTCAATTCTTACTGCATAAGAAACTATTCTTACTAGATAACTATATCTAAAACAGATATCTATTTAGATTACTAATCGTGACTTAGTAACTAAGTCACTAACCATCTTAATTTTTCAAGAAAATCGGAACATCAGTTCCTGATGGTTTGAACTAATCTAACAATATCTAAGTCTACTATCATTCTAGAACCTATTCTAGAAATACGCAACCATAAGTAAAGTCAGAAAACATATTCAAGTAATATGCTATGCAATGGATTAGAAGTATAAATTCTATGATTAATATAGAATAAAGGAAAACAAAAGCAGCAAATTCCATAAAATTACACACTGCTCTAGTTATAGATTCTTAACCCAATAGTGTCTCTCACTATTTTACGTAATACCGTAATCCCCAACGGAGAACGGGAATTCAATAATTAAATTGAATTCCATAGTGAGAGTAAGATCCCATGAATATATTTTGACTCACAGCTTTGGCACGGTCTCTGTTGGAGTTCTACGGCCCCGAGGATCGAAAACATGTGTGAATACAATCGAGAAAGTCGTGAAATACTTACATCGATCATTTGAGCGACGTGGCAAGGAACAAAAATTCATTTATGCTCATCAACAACTCAAGGCAGTGAGCTTTCTGTCATCCCCAAGATGCTGCTTTGGTGCTCCTTGAACAAGCTCCAAGCTTCGTCAAATGATTCCAAGCTCATGGGTGGACTTCCCTATCACCTTCGCATGTCTCTCGGAGTGCTAGCTCTTGATGATTTTGCCGCAAAATCATCACACTTTGCTTCCCTTTTCTTCCTTGGCTCTCGGCAATGGGATGCCAAATCAGAAGAAAAATCAGCCCTTGTGGGCGTGAGAAAGATGAAGAGAATGGAGAGAGAGAGTTGGTTTGATTGTGTGCAAAAGGTTTATCTAATACACACTTTAATTAATCAAAATGATTTACCATTTTCTTTTTTCAAAAAATTCAAATGGCATTAAAGTTTTCCAACAACCAACATCAACTCCTATCAATCAAGAATAGTGACTGGTGCCAATCACTCAAAGTGAAAGACATCCATCACTTGATTGACGAATGATGTGACACTAGATGCGATTAGCGATTTGACGCTTGATTTGACTTGTGTGCCGCACTCGAATTCGAAATGCGAATGCGCTCGCAAACAATCCTGGGCTCGAGTTCGCTAATTCCAAATTAACGAATTTTTCGTTGCGTCGTAATTAAATCTAATTTAATTAAATAATCATGCCTAGCATAATTACTATTCACATCGCTAACAAATTAATTCTAAATTAATTCGTTCGCCCGAATTAAAATCTAATTTTAATTCCGCGTCGAAATCTAATTTCGTTTAATATATCGAATATATTAATTTAATCGATTAATTCCAAATTAATCGTTTTCTCTCTTTAAATTGATATTTTATCCCAGATAAAATATATCTGCAATTAATCCCAGATTAATTTTCTCTCTCATCTAATTAATCCCAGATTAATTAAAAGTGCGAGTCATACGTTATCGGTTAATCTTTGGGAAGCGACCCATGAGATCCCCGGATATGTTGGCAGTAATTACGGTCGTCGGACTATCCGAACACATAAGTACCTAGTACTACGTTTGTACCGATTTACAAGACAAGGTTGGCTTCTAGCAAAGCGCCATGCCTACCCAATTCTCCAGAAATATCCTTACAGGAATATAAGGATCTATATCAGGCGTAGTATACGTAGTATCGTGTATGTCGATCCAGTATCGGATGATCACGTGCTAGGCCTGGGGCTGGAATTGTGTCTGCCCCGTACGAAGCACATATCGGATCTCTGGTAACTAGTCTCTATAATCGGATAAACCTGACCTTGTCATTTTATCCCGATGACTGCAGTACATAAGAGTACTAGTACCGTATCCTATGTGACCATCATCTCCATATGACTGGAGTGACACTTCCGTCTTGACATCACACCCAACACACTACGATTCTCGATATACCCAGAAGAGGCGTACACAGAAACCGGTTAAAGCCCTGGACGATCAAAACCAAAGTATATTGATTGTCGCAAGTATTAGCGGTGCAAGTCTCAGGTTAAGACCAAATACACCTACCCTGATTTCGGACTTCCATAGACACAAAGTCATACTACCAATGGAATTTCGAGGGGTCTATCTAGAGCGAAGCTGTTTCCCGTACCATCGGTAAAACACAACCTCATATTACACTTGCATGAGTATCATATACCCAAATATATGAGAACTATGTCGTTATGCCCTCACAATGCGCACAAGTGTAATACTAGTCTTTTACGTATTTATCGATGTCCAATCTCGATAATACTCTGACTAGGGATATTTAATGATTTATCCATCGTGGACTGATACTGTCTCATATCATTCTCAATCCAGGAACAAATCATAAAGACCTCATATCATTTATATATCTTGGTGATCTAATTACAAATGATAAGAGTGCAATCTGCTTTGTCACATAGTTAATTTGTAAAACAACACCAAGATCTGTACAAATAGTGACGCTATGGGTCATAATTGTCCAACAATCTCCCACTTGGCCTATAGCCAGTCACTCGAGTGTCTGACACCCGAACTATGTACGGTTGGCTCAAACTGCTGAGAAAAGGCTTTTGTTAGCGGATTTGCATGATTATCATCTGATGCGATTTATTCGATCATCACATCGCCATGATGTATGATCCGAACGAATCAGATGAATATCGAAGTATGTATCAGGATCGTTGATGAGACCGTTAATTCTTTAGCCTATGTTGTAGCCTAACTTAGCTGCTAACAGAACTATATCTAATCTAATTAGATTATTATCGATCCAAATGGCTTATATTGCTGCCTCAGCTGTAGCAATAACGCGCATTTGTTGTTTATTCGGTAACAGTATCTTGCTTGGAAGATTTCCAGCTCACTGTTCCGTTATTCAAACTTTATAGTATCGTTTGCGACTTATAGTCATTTTTATCGGTTTAGGAAACTTGCAGTAGTGATCCCAGTCACTTCAAGTTCTCATTCTCCATAGTTTAAGACAGCATCCTTAGTTCTCTAAGATACTAAGTATGTTCTTAACATCAATCCAGTGACTATCACTTGGATTCACCTGTTTGTGAATCCATATGCTCAAAGCGTATGAGACACCAAGTCACGTACTTTTTTCAATGTACGAGTTCTCGGAGAGTTTTCTATGAAAGCCAAGCTTTCACCGATTATTTTATGGGAATATCATTTCCAAGAAATGACATATTATCATTATTGTACAGGACAGCCAGTGTCAGTGCGCTCCCACTAACCCTCTTATATACACAAGAATCATTTCGTTTTGAATTAAATCATAAACCATTATGATTACATCAAAACGATAATTCTAAGAACCTAATGCTTGCATCAATCCAAACATGGATCGAATAACCCGCAAACCTTGTTTACTAGTTATGGTATGACAAAACCGACAGGATGTTGTAAACATCCTCCAAAAGGTTTCCTTTTCAGGAAAGCGATTTTCCCGTTAAGCTGTCATATTTCATAAATGAAACATGCAGCATTAACAAGCATTATCCAAATGGATTTACCGTGGCAACAGGTAAAAGGTTGAATCGTAATCAACGTAATGTTGATAACGATACATTTCCGCTAAAAGCCTAGCTTTATACGTTGTTATGTTGCCATCAATGTACGTCTTCCTTGAAGACTTATATAGTACCAGTAGGCACAATGCCTTGCGGTACATCAACTAGTATCCAAACATAGTTGATATACATGGAATCAACTATGCCTTGCGGTACATCAACTAGTATCCAAACATAGTATCCAAACATAGTTGATATACATGGAATCCATATCCCAATGCCTTGCGGTACATCAACTAGTATCCAAACATAGTTGATATACATGGAATCCATTTCGGACATCATAGCACTTTTCCATAATTGGGAGTCGATATCTTGTATCACTTCCTCATACGTAGTCAGTTCGTATACCTAAAAGATTGACATCTTTTCGAGGTGAGATCAGAAACCCATACCCCAGGTTGTTTTCTGACTGTCTCCGACATACGTGGTTCTTGTGTATTCGAAGATTAAGGGTAATAGTTTCATCCTTGATGAACTATTTGTGTTCCATTAGGAATCGATGCCTTGAATAGTATTACTGCGATTTTCATCGAGTCTTACTATCCTCCCACTTACCACTGCATATCGGTATTCCTCAAAGGAAAACCGAATGGCGAGCAACAATTACATTGTTCTCTTGTGAGTTGTATAAGTACAATACTTTGGTATCCCTAGGATAACCTACAATTGTCACTTATCCAATTTGGGTTTTAGTTGGTATCATCCAAACATATGGCTAGCATACCCAAATATTCAGGAATGAGAAATCCCAGTTTCTTTCCTGTTCATATCTAATATGAAATCTGTCAAACAGATTTTATGGAACCTTATTCTAAAATAACCATAACGCGATGCCACATCCGTATAGGTCACGAAATATCCATATCCATCTCTAGCCTAGCTAGACATGGGCGCACTTGCTTCACTATGAACTAGGGCTAACAGATTGGTGGCATTTGCACTTTGACCAAGTAAAGGTGTTTTAGGCACTTTGCCCAATAAACTAGATTCGTAAACTTTATTTGAATGGAATCAAATCAGTCCTAGTACCCACTCTTCGAAAGTGTGGATATACGAGTCTTGTTTTAGTTGTGTCCCAGACAACAATGCCACAATTGAGTTTGTTCTGATCAAATCAGTTTGAGCTATTTATTTGTCATGTTTATGTTTGAGATTTATTTATATTCAAAATATAAATGTTGTTATTCACATCTAATGTGTTTATCTCAATAGCAACTTTATAAAATAAGACACTTTAGTGTTCTAGAATATAAAGGTTCACCCGCAGCGGGTTAAACACTGATATAGAGATAACGTTTCTAGTCAAACTAGTTACATTATAACAGTTTCCTAATTTAGGTACATACCTGAAGGTAGTTCCTAAACTTAGGTATCTATGGTTAAAACAGTGACTTTCATCCCATTTTCAATTCGCAGATTAATCTCAACTGAAGTCAGTATCCTGCTCATAGCAGATTTTGAACATCAATATGTATTTATGTACCACACTAAGTATTTAAAATCCAATTTAATACTAGTAGTGAACATAATTATGACAAATATATTTGAAGTCAGAGCCTTGCACCGTCTTCAATTCCTTCATGTCTGCCTTGTCCAAATGGCAGTCACTCTTCTGTGATCCCGTTTGCCACAATTTAGGTAGACATTTTGGGATATGTCATTTATCTTCCCAGAAGATTATAATGATTATGCCTTTGCCCTTTTTCATATTTCAGAAGTCTTTGGCCAAGCCTTGGGCTTCTGGAACATCGAAGTAAGGTGCGTCTTGCGCTACTTGCCTAATTGTAAAGTTTGACTTTATCTCCTTGAGAATAGTCATTAACTCTCCAAGATTTATTATTGCAATTTTAGTACTTCAAAAATAAATAATTAGATCTTTGAAGATCCTTCAATTTCATTATCATACTTTAAG
This sequence comes from Zanthoxylum bungeanum, assembly GCA_019454045.1. Classification (NCBI taxonomy): domain Eukaryota; kingdom Viridiplantae; phylum Streptophyta; class Magnoliopsida; order Sapindales; family Rutaceae; genus Zanthoxylum; species Zanthoxylum bungeanum. Next base: position 36,935 of record SKCR01023466.1, on the reverse strand, counting down.
GATCTAATCATTAGTTCTGATTCAGAAATTAAGGAGTCTACTACGACAAGCTTAATGGATTAAGCACTAAAGTTATCATCACATGAATCTTCCAAAGATCATGCTCTACTATTTGCTTAACTCCGGGCTTTAGGCTAAAAACTTATTAGTTTCCAGGACCATCCTGAAATTTTATTCCCAATTTGAAAAATTAAACCATTTAAATACATTTTACCTAGGATTATGTATTAAACGTCAATCTTTCAATTTTCTCTTGATTCTAATAGTCCAACTATTTAATCAACGATTTCGGTACTATTTATTATAATGATTATTATAGTCCAACTATTTAATCAACTATAATTTATTTGTTTGAATACAGTCCAACTGTTTTAAAACAACGTTTAAATATTAGTCCAACTAACATTTAATATATTTGACGAATGATATTTGAATGAGCGCGTATGGCAAGTAATTAAACGAATATTGCAAATTTAATTCTTGCCTCCCACTATTTTTCGGCGAGCCTCTAATCCTCTGTCAAGTACTCGGGAAACCGTGTTTCCTAGCGGGCTAGGATCCCGTTAAATATCACACAATCTTGACTTTGGCCAACAAATTGTATGATAATTAACTAGGTCTCTAAGATCGATTGGATCCGATCCAATTCCTAGATCCAAAAGGGGGACATCCAAGTCCGAAACATATATCTTATATATGCCAATATATCCAATATATTACCTAACTTTTTTCCTCTAAATCAACTAAGCCTTGGCTTTGGCACAACAAACTTAGTGATCCTAGTTAAGCGTGACCCATTGACCATGGAAAGCTTCGTAATCAATGTCGATGGACAAGAAGTGGTCTTGACTTTGGCCAACAAACCACAACTTGGACAAGACACCAATATGGAACAAAGCTCTCGTGATTCAAACACATCCTCGACGAAAAAAGGCCTTGACTTTGGCCAACAAGCCAATGCCAGTCTTAGATCTTGAGTAAGAATCGCTCAATGGAAGGAAAAATGCTTAATATTTAGCGATGGTTTTTCTCGTGCAAATTGGCAACCAATTTATTATCTTTGTTAAGGTCTCATCATCATACACCCTTAAACATGCATTCTAAATACATAATAAAGCGCGTATAATAAAATAATAATGATATACGGATGGATACTTAACACATTGATCCTAGATCAAATCTCTCCCTTTCTCTCTCCCGCTAGCACAAGTATCACTTCTACCCGTCACACTACACTTCTAAAGAAACCTCATTTACATTGAGGGGAATAGGTGAGAAGAGAATACAAAGAGTAAAGAGGTAATAAGGCTGGACACGCAGGTCCAATTAATAAATTCCAAATTTATTACAACAATTTCTAAAATTGCCCCACCCATCTAATATCCATCCGATATACATTATTCATGCATCGCAACCATGTATTCACACAAGCATGTTATCAATCAATCTAATCAAATTAATTAATCTGATAATTAGTGACCATCCAATGTTCAAACAATGATTTGATTTTGCGTGAGTCCAACTCGTTTTGCGAATAAGTACTCAAAGTACGAATTCTTGAATTAAATTAAACTACATAATTAAATCCAATTCAATTTGTATTTAATACTAATTCGATATTTAATTCCAAATTAAATACTACACTTTATTTGACGAACCTTTACGACTTAAATTCCAAATTTAATCGCTATGGGTCTCAAAGCTCGATTAATATCCAATATTAATTTAATTAAAGTCCAATGGGCTTTTAATTAATTTCTTAAGGCGTGGACTTTTGGTCAACTCAGGTCAAACCCAATAACCAAAGTCCAATCAAGGAGTTACCCCAAAAGCCCAGAAATCAATTTAGGCCCATTAGGCCCAATTAAACTTTAAAGGTCCATTAGTCGCATTTGGGCTTTATGGAAGCGATTTTGGGCCCAATTGGATCTAACCAATTTTTCCTAAACTCATCTTGGTACAACCAAGCCCAATAAGCCCAATTTCACAAAATAGGCCCAAATAATTAAATTACCAAATTCCAAATTCCCAATTTAATTACCAAAGTGTATAGCATTATTAATTACCCAAATCAATATTTCCAAAACACAAAATTTGTACAATTAATCATGCTCATCAACATTAAATCATGTCCAACACAATTTAACAAAAAATCAAACCCAATTTCACATGCTTTAGCTCTCGGCAATTTGGGCAATTTGTGTCCGATTCGGTTTCAATCCAAATAAATCCAAAATCGACATTAAATCAACATTCCCAAATCGTTTCAAGTCATCCAATGATCAACGAAACAAAAATTACCAAGAATTAGGGCTCCACACCTCTCGGCCAAGCTAAGACATTTGGGGAAATTTGTTCTAAACAACATTTCATCAAATTGATCCAATCAATCTTCAATTAAAACACATTTAAGCATACTAATTCATCCAATTTCATTAAATCATGCTCAAAAATATTTTACCCAAATTTTAAGCCCTAATCAAATTTCATGCTTTTCAATCGCTCTGATACCATTGTTGGAGTTCTACGGCCCCGAGGATCAAATACAAAGCAAGAAAACATGTGTGAATACAATCGAGAAAGTCACGGAATACTTACATTGATCGGTTGAGCGACACGGCAACGAACAAAAATTCATTTCTGCTCATCAACAGCTCACGGCAGTGAGCTTTCTGTCATCCCCAAGATGCGACTTTGGTGCTCCTTGAACAAGCTCCAAGCTTCGTCATATGATTCCAAGCTCATGGGTGGACTTCCCTATCACCTTCGCATGTCTCTCGGAGTGCTAGCTCTTGATGATTTTGCCACAAAATCATCACACTTTGCTTCCCTTTTCTTCCTTGGCTCTCAGCAGTAGGCTGCCAAACCAGAAGAAAAATCAGCCCTTGTGGGCGTGAGAAAGATGAAGAGAATGGAGAGAGAGATTTAGTTTGGTTGTGTGCAAAAGGTGTATCTAATACACACTTTAATTAATCAAAATGATTTACCATTTTCATTTTCCAAAAAATTCAAATGGCATTAAAGTTTGCCAACAACCAACATCAACTCCCATCAATCATGAATAGTGACTGGTGTCAATCACTCAAAGTGAAAGACATCCATCACTTGATTGACGAATGATGTGACGCTAGATTCGACTAGCGATTTGATGCTTGATTTGACTTGCGTGTCGCACTCGAATTCGAAATACGAATGCGCTCACAAACAATCCCGGGCTCGAGTTCGCTAATTCCAAATTAATGAATTTTCCGTTGCGTCGTAATTAAATCTAATTTAATTAAATAATCATGCCTAGCATAATTACTAGTCACATTGCTAACGAATTAATTCTAAATTAATTCATTCGCCCGAATTAAAATCTAATTTTAATTCCGCGTCAAAATCCAATTTCGTTTAATATATCAAATATATTAATTTAATCGATTAATTCCAAATTAATCGTTTTCTCTCTTTAAATTGATATTTTATCCCAGATAAAATATCTCCGCAATTAATCCCAGATTAATTTTCTCTCTCATCTAATTAATCCCAGATTAATTAAAGGTGCGAGTCATACGTCATCGGTGAATCTTTGGGAAGCGACCCATGAGATCCCCGGATATATTGGCAGTAAATACGGTCGTCGGACTATCCGAACACGTAATTACCTAGTACTACATTTGTACCGATTTACAAGACAAGATTGGCTTCTAGCAAAGCGCCATGCCTACCCAATTCTCTAGAAATATCCTTACAGGAATATAAGGATCTATATCATGCGTAGTATACGTAGTATCATGTATGTCGATCCAGTATCGGATTATCACGTGCTAGGCCTGGGGCTGTAATTGTGTCTGCCCCGTACGAAGCACATATCGGATCTCTGGTAACTAGTCTCTATAATCGGATAAACCTGATCTTGTCATTTTATCCCGATGACTGCAGTACATAAGAGTACTAGTACCGTATCCTACGTGACCATCATCTCCATATGACTGGAGTGACACTTCCGTCTTGACATCACACCCAACACACTACGATTCTCGATATACCTAGAAGAGGCGTACACAGAAACCGGTTAAAGCCCTGGACGACCAAATACAAAGTATATTGATTGTCGCAAGTATTAGCGGTGCAAGTCTCAGGTTAAGACCAAATACACCTACCCTGATTTCGGACTTCCATAGACACAAAGTCATACTACCAATGGAATTCTGAGGGGTCTATCTAGAGCGAAGCTGTTTCCCGTACCATCGGTAAAACACAACCTCCTATTACACTTGCATGAGTATCCTATACCCAAATATATGAGAACTATGCCGTTATGCCCTCACAACGCGCACAAGTTGAATACTAATCTTTTACGTATTTATCGATGTCCAATCTCGATAATACTCTGACTAGGGATATTTAATGATTTATCCTTCGTGGACTGATACTGTCTCATATCATTCTCAATCCAGGAACAAATCATATGGACCTCCTATCATTTATATATTTTGGTGATCTAATCACAAATGATAAGAGTGCAATCTCCTTTGTCACATATTTAATTTGTACAACAACACCATGATATATACAAATAGTGACGCTATGGGTCATAATTGTCCAACAGTCTCGCCTACGTATATTCATTAGGTAGACAACTCATTGTCAATCACTCACCAGTGACTCCTGATTTTGGTCTTGACCGTTTCTCATTATGACAGCTTTGGCACGTTCACAATGAGGCATATCAAGGCTTCACTTGCCAATGACAAACTCAAGCTACCGATATAGTCCTGACAGCTTTGGCACGTTCAGGATTTCCACTTTCACTTGAATTTGTCTTGTATCAATATACAACCGGCATGGATAAAATTCTATCAACTACACCCTCACTGCTTTGGCACAATCTCGGATGCATCTATGGAAATTTACCCATAAACCTTATTGACAAGACGGACCAAGAAACATGCATCCAATACACGTTACTTTACAGCCTTATTTTAAGCGAGGATATTCCTCAAGGAAGCATTGCTCCACCTTAGAGTGGTATTCCTTATCTGAATAGGCAACTTAACCTGGTTCCAATCTATATCCCTAGTCCATTTCTAATCGAAACTTTCGATTATAGATCATCGCAGGAAATACAAGTTTGACATGGAAGTGAAGAAAGTCAATCGGAACTCCAAAACTGTGAGTAGACAATATCTTTTTAAACTGATTTTCATTATGTAATTTTTCATATGAGACTTATATTTACGCATTTAGGGTATTAGCCTGTTTGATCACAGTTATTTATGGAATAGTATGTTTTTGAGTAATGTTTTAGAAAAGTAATTTTAAAAGCTTGAGATTTTTTATTTTTTCGAGGCTTTGGGGAAAAACCCACCTCAATATGTAACTTGTACAGACATGGAATTGACGAACTGAGACATGTGCACATGTAGAGGACTGGGGGGACGGCGATACGTAACGTCCCCAGATCCTAGAGCAGGGCTAGGGGACAGCGATATGTAATGCCCATAGACCCTAGTTTCAGGGTCAGGTATTAACATGGATCAGCACTGCCGGCTCTAGTTCAGTTGTTGGGGGACAGTGATACGTAACACCCCAAGACCACCAGTTTCAGGGACATGAGTGGCATGTTTTGGGGGACGACAATACGTAACGCCCCAAAGTCATGGTTTTGCATTCCTGGCTCCAGATAGGCGTATGGGAGGACGACAATACGTAACGCCCTCATACGTCAAACTTTTCAAATACACATCAGTTTTCAGATACCAGATTTCCAGAAAGCAGTTTTCAGAAATCAGAGTTTAGAAAATAGTTTTCAGACACCAGACTTTCAAAAACAGATTTAGAAAGAGAAGTTTTATTAAGGAGATTTGAAGTGAAGTTTTCAGAAAGAAAGTTTTCATATAAGTCATTTTGTTGAAACCTTGGTTTTAGAACCTAATGATTTTATTTTAGTGTTTCAGTTTTTCGTCCACTCAGTTAGATCGAATAGCGATCTAACCCCCACCCCCAGTTTCCTTGTTTTGCAGGTACTCTCGGAGGACGAGTTCAGGAGAACGGATACTGTTGCAGTCACTAGGGTTTGGAGCCCACCAGTCCAAGTCAAAGAGTAAAAGTCCAATTGGAGTCAGTAAGAGTCAAGTAAAAGTCATGTACTAGTATTTGAGTTATGTGTAGTCACTGTAAAAAAAAACATGTGTCTTTATGTATAAAGTTGTTGGAGTTAAGTTTGTATGTCAAGTTGTAAGTTTGGGCCACAGTCCCGAATATACGATATAAATATTGAATTGAAGAAAAGAGTACTAGTAATTGAATAGTAGTTACCAGAGTCAGAGGCTTATGGGGTTAGTATGGTCTATCCCCTGCCGGTAACATCTCCCGAATTGGGGATGTTACAGTCTTTAGGAACGAATTGAAATTATTCCAATAGAGAGATCAAATCGGAAAGCACATCGTATATATATGTATATCTTGACGCAAAGCAACAATTTACTTGCATATATCAATACCTCTTCACGCAAACAACAACAAAAACAATTTTCATGTTTTTTATATATTACTTTCGCTGTGCTTATATATATATGTTTTTATATGCCACAGCATTCAATTCCAATTTTAACGTGAGCAGCTCATATATATATATATATATATACTCCAAATCTGATTTGATCTCTCAAAGATTCTTTCCAAAATAAATTAGGATACTTAATCAAATTTAGGAATCCTAATTAAATAAAGATTTCCATATTTAATCTTAATTAGGACTCTAATTAATTTGGGTGCTAGCCCACTAAATTAAAACCCAATAGATTAAATACTATTTTGGCATAATAATTAATTAACTATTACTTAATTAACAATTAATTAAAATTACATTTAATTTATTTAATATAAATATCAAATATTTATTTAAACAATTAAATCTAATTTTAAATTTCGAATTTATTAATCAAATTAATATTTCCGAAATATCTCGAATAACCTAATCCAATTAGAAAACGCCAAAATAATCATTTATTAACTTTTAATAAACGAGAACTATATTGTGCGACCTATGATATTCCATAGATCATGGGACGCAAAGCAAAAATTTACTTGCATATATCAATACCCCTGAAAAGAACATAACTGGCCTCTCCCAAATCTTTCATTTGGAATTAGTTAGCTAGCCAGATTTTCATGCCCGATAAAATCTTTACTGTTGGAAAATCTAATCCATGTCCCAAGATCAAAAGATTCAAGCAAAATATATAAAAGAATGAACAATATTGAAGTATGGCGGAATCATACTCACAAAGATCGGAATGTGGTTGCGTTTGATGAAACAAAACTTTCTCCTTTGTGCAGTGAAGGATTCGGCCAAACAGAAAAGAGAAGCTCCAAGCAATTTTTGATCCTTCCAAGCTCTAAGACGAGTTTCCCATAACACCTTTGTATGATCCCTTGATGGTGCTAGCCAAATATGTGATTTAATGTTCCAAACACACACACTTTCTTCAAGCTTTTGCAACAAAAATGAAGAAATGGAGAGGGCTGTGAGAGCTTACTGTTTCGGTAAGCTTGAGAGGGAGAGGAGATCTGATTTTTGTTTCAAAAATCAATTTATATTTATGTCATAATATATATTAAATAATAATATACTTATGACACAAACCATGCAATGGCTTAGAGTGTCAAACACTCAATTTCCATGCATAACCCTTGAGTGCATTGTACACTATCTCCATGCAATGCATCAACAATAAAATAATGCATGTAATGACATGTGTCATGTGGGCCCCACACGTTTCCAAATGAAAGTGGGCCCACATGCACTCACGCGTTCGGGTTCGATATTTCCGAAATACCGAACTTACGTCGCGACGTTAATTAAATCGAATTTAAATAAATAATTGCGCCTAGCGAATTCATTATTTACGTCGCTGACGAATTAATCCTAAATTAACTCGTTTGCCCGAATTAAAATCTAATTTTAATTTCGCGTCGAAATCGAATTTCGATTATTATATCGAATATAATAATTTTACGATTATTCCAAATTAATCGTTCTCTCTCTTTATTTAGTACTTTATCCAAGATAAAGTCTCTCCGTAATTAATCCAAGATTAATCGAGTTTGAATCATACGTCATTGGTGAATCTTCGGGAAGCGACCCAAGAGACCTCTAGATATGTTGGCAGTAAATCCGGTTGTCGAACTATTCGAACACGTACGTACCAAGTACTACGTTTTTACCGATTTACAAGACAAGGTTAGCTTCTAGCAAAACGCCATGCCTACCCAATTCTCTAGAAATATTCTTACTGGAATATTAGATCTATAACAGGCGTAGTATACCGTAGTATAGTGTATATCGAACCAGTATCGGATGATCACATGCAAGGCCTGGGGCTGGAGATGTGTCTGCCCCGTACGATACACATATCGGACATCAAGCAACCAGTCTCTTTGAATCGGATAATCCTGACCTAGTCATATTATCCCGATGGTTGCAACCATTATAGAGTACTAGTTCTGTATCCCTCGCGATCATCATCTCCATATGTTAGAAGTGATACTTCCATCTTGACATCACACCCAGTACACTACGATTCTCGATAAACCCAGAAGAGGTGTACACAGAACCCGTTAAAGCCCTGGACCACCAAAACTAAATTTTACCGATTGTCGTAAGTACTAGCGATGCAAATCTCAGGTTAAGATCATATGCACCTACCCTGAAGCGGACTCCCATAGACACGCAGACATACTACCAATGGGACTCCGCGGGGTCTATCCAGAGCGAAGCTGTTTTCCGTACCATCGGTAAAACACAACCTCCTACCGCACTTGCATAAGTATCATATACTTAAATATATGAGAACTATGCCGTTGTGCCCTCACAACATGCACGAGTGCAGTACTAGTCTATTCCGCATTATCGATGTCCAATCTCGATAATACTACGACTAGGGATATTTAATGATTAAACCTTTATGGATTGATACTGTCTCATATCATCACAATCCGGAACTAATCATAGGGACTTTTACCATTTATATATCAAAGTAAATAAATTACAAAACGGTAAAAGGCAATTTCATTACTATAGTTAATTTTGTACAATAATACAATATCATTTACAAAATAGTGACGCTATGGGTCATTACTGTCTAACATTTACATCATTCCCAATGAGTAAAATATCATTGACGTATAAAATAAGAAAAACCACATTCCCGTCAATGACGCGCTTGTATACACAAGGCTCATCAACATTATGCTCAAAATCATAAGACTTGATCGTGGTATCAAATCTTATATTCCAAGATCGAGATGCATGCTTAAGTCCATAAATGGACCATTGTAGCTTGCAAACCTTTTGCTCTTGACCTTGGGCTATGAACCCCTCTGGTTGTACTATATAGATACTCTCATCAAGATTGCCATTCCAGAATACAGTCTTGACGTCCATTTTCCAAATTTCAAAGTCATAATATGCGAAAATGGATAGAAGATTGTGGATGGATTTGAGCATGGCTACTGGCGAGAAAGTTTCCACAAAGTCAACTCCCTCTTTTGGGTATAACCCTTGGCCACTAGCCTAGCCTTGAAGGTTTGTACCTTCTCATCTGCTCTCCTCTTCCTCTAATAGATCCACTTGCAACCTATGGGGTTTCACCCCATCGGGTTGGTCTACAAGTTCCCAGACTGAGTTGGAGTATATGGACTCAATCTCTAGGTTCATGGATTTGAGCCATTCCTATTTGTCAGAATCATCTATTGCACTACGATAGGTCAATATCATCTATACCATCGCTGGATGCGACAACTTGTGCCTTTCCAACCCCAAGGTAGCGATCATGTTGTCGTACAACCCTCCCACTACATCTAGGTGGTAGATCATTCTGACGAACTTACTGTTAGACAGTTATGACCCATAGCGTCACTATTTTGTAAATGATATTGTATTATTGTACAAAATTAACTATGTAGTAATGAAATTGCCTTTTACCGTTTTGTAATTTATTACTTTGATATAAATGGTAAGAGTCCCTATGATTAGTTCCGGATTGTGATGATATGAGACGGTATCAATCCATAAAGGTTTAATCATTAAATATCCCTAGTCGTAGTATTATCGAGATTGGACATCGATAATGCGGAATAGACTAGTACTGCACTTGTGCATGTTGTGAGGTCACAACGGCATAGTTCTCATATATTTAAGTATAGGATACTTATGCAAGTGCGGTAGGAGGTTGTGTTTTACCGATGGTACGGAAAACAGCTTCGCTCTGGATAGACCCCGCGGAATCCCATTGGTAGTATGTCTGCGTGTCTATGGGAGTCCGCTTCAGGGTAGGTGCATATGATCTTAACCTGAGACTTGCATCGCTAGTACTTACGACAATCGATAAACTTTAGTTTTGGTGGTCCAGGGCTTTAACGGGTTCTGTGTACACCTCTTCTGGATTTATCGAGAATCGTAGTGTATTGGGTGTGATGTCAAGATGGAAGTATCACTTCAGACATATGGAGATGATGATCGCGAGGGATACAGAACTAGTACTCTATAATGGTTGCAACCATCGGGATAATATGACTAGGTCAGGATTATCCGATTCAAAGAGACTGGTTGCTTGATGTCCGATATGTGTATCGTACGGGGCAGACACATCTCCAGCCCCAGGCCTTACATGTGATCATCCGATACTGATTCGATATACACTATACTACGGTATACTACGCCTGTTATAGATCTTATATTCCAATAAGAATATTTCTGGAGAATTGGGTAGGCATGGCGTTTTGCTAGAGGCTAACCTTGTCTTGTAAATCGGTAAAAACGTAGTACTTGGTACGTACGTATTCAGATAATCTGACGGCCGTATTTACTGCCAACATATCCAGAGATCTCTTGGGTCGCTTCCCGAAGATTCACCAATGACGTATGATTCAAACTCGATTAATCTTGGATTAATTACGGAGAGACTTTATCTTGGATAAAGTACTATACATAGAGAGAGAACGATTAATTTGGAATTAATCGTAAAATTATTATATTCGATATAATAATCGAAATTCGATTTCGACGCGAAATTAAAATTAGATTTTAATTCGGGCAAACGAGTTAATTTAGAATTAATTCGTTAGCGACGTAAATAATAATTCGCTAGGCGCAATTATTTATTTAAATTCGATTTAATTAACGTCGCGACGTAAGTTCGGTATTTCGGAAATATCGAACCCGAACGCGTGAGTGCACGTGGGCCCACTTTCATTTGGAAACGTGTGGGGCCCACATGACACATGTCATATTATGCATTATTTAATTCTAATGCATTGCATGGAGATAGTGTACAATGCACTCAATGGTTTTGCATGGAAATTGAGTGTTTGACACTCTAAGCCATTGCATGATTTGTGTCATAAGTTTATTATTAATTTAATAAATATTATGGCATAAATATAAATTGATTTTTTTTGTAACAAAAATCATTCAACTTCCTCTCTCACATTGCCGAAACTTGCAAGCAGTTTTTGGCTCTCCTTTCTTCAATTTTTGTGGCAAGATTTGAAGAAGTTGTGCATTCAAAATCACAACAAAGGCTAGCACCTTCAAGGGATCATACATAGGTGATATGGGAAGCTAATCCTTGAGCTTGGAAGGATCAAACTCGACTTGGAGTCCCTCTTTTCTTCTTGGCCGAGAGCTTCACTGCACAAGGGAGGAGTTTTCGCATCATCTAAGCATCCATTTTCAAGTATTGTGAGTATGATTCCGCCATACTTCAATTTATTCATTCATGTATTTATATATTTTGCTTGTTCTTGTTGATCTTGGGGCTTGGTTATTTTTTCCAACACTTACATCTGACGCTTAGATGTCGAAAGTGCTATGTATTTGTCAATCGTCGTTGACGATGGTGTGCTGGTCGAACCAAAAAGTAACTCCTCGAGTAACACTTTACTTCGAGGCTTGAACTCCCTCATATAGTCCTCCTCTAGAAACATAGTATTTGTCGATACAAATACTTTGTTATCTTCAGGACTATAGAATAATCCACACCTAGTCTCCTTAGGATAGCCTACAAATAGGTACAACTGAGAATGTGGCTCCAAATTTTTAGTCTTATTCTTCAGCACATATATTGGACACCCCCATATGCGCAAATGTTGCAAAATAATATTACGACCAATCCACAACTATAAGGGAGTCTTGGGAACAGACTTAGATGGAACTACATTAAGGATATGCATTGTAGTTTGCAGTGCATATCCACAGAACGAACTAGGTAGTGAGCTATAACTAAATGTAGATCTCATCATGTCTAGTAGGGTCCGATTTCTCCTCTCTGTAACACCATTTTACTGTGGTGTTCCAAGTGCTATGAGCTGGGATACTATCCCATGCTAAACTAATAATTCCTCGAAATCTTTGTCAAAGTATTCTCCTACACGATATGATCGTAGAAATTTGATTGTTTTACCTAGCTGGTTCTCAACCTCAGCACGATATTCTTTGAACTTTTCAAAAGTATCTTATTTGTTCTGAATTAGGTAAACATACCCATATCTGGAATAATCGTCAATAAATGTGATGAAATATTCATAACCAAGTGGCTCTTATATTCATCGGTCCGTAAATATCTGAATGTATTAGCTCAAGTGGTTAACTGGCTCTTATACATTTTCTAGTAAAAGGTCTCTTGGTCATTTTTCCTTCTAAACATGATTCGCAGATTGGTAAAGTTCCGAGCTTGAACTGGTTTAAGGCTCCATTTTTTATCAATTGTCTATTCGGTCAAGGCTGATATGACCAAGTCTAAGACGCCACATATATGTGTCATCATGAGAAATCTTTTACCATTTAGTTTTAGGTTTCTCAACCTTAAATATTTCAGCGTTGAGCAGTGACTTATATGTTAACGGTCTTAACACATACAAGTTATCTCCTAGTTTCCTTAGCATATAGGTAATCTATTTTTGAAATAATAACTATTATTATTATATAAAATGATAACAATCATGCAATAGTTTTGAAAATAGAAATCAAATTTCCATGACAAATCTGGAACAAACACCACTTTGTTTAAATTCAAATAACTTTTATTTGAAAAATTATAAACTGATAACTCTCACTGCTTTACTGAAACAACATCCTCTGTCCTGAATCTCATAGTAAAGTTACCTTCAGCAAGGTCCTTAGGTATATCAAGTAGTTGTACCCTTAGCCTTCCCAGTGTTATTCTTCTTCATCTTTGCAGATTTTGAAGACTCGGCAACATTTGCTTCAACACTAGGCTTACGAGGATCCACAAGCATGGACTCATAGTGGGTGAGCTCATTAAACAGTTGGGTCAAAGTAAAAGTCAACTTGTTCATAACATAGTTGCTTTTAAACTGCAGGAAACTCTTGTTTAAGTATGATTAATTAGATTAATTAATGTTTTGGAAATATTAGATTAATTAATTAATTATGTTAATTACACTTTAATTGGATTAATGTGATTTTTGGAATAATGTATTAATCTAATTTGTTATATTTGGGCTAATGGGTTTGGTTGGGCCAAGTATGATTTTGGACAATTGGGTTGGATCCAATTAGGCCTAAAACATTTCCATAAAAGTCCAAAATATGACTTTGGGCCTTTTATAATTTAATTGGGCCTAATGGGCTAAAATTAATTTTTGGCATACGGTGATTCCTAAATGGGCCGTGGCATTTTGGGTTTGATCCATAATGGCCAAATTCCATGCCTAAAGAATTAATTAAAAGCCCATTGGACTTAATTGAATTGGCATTGGATGATAATTAGGCCTTTGAGACCCATTTGGATTGGATTTGGAATCCAAGTCTAAAAATGCACTATTATAAGTGTAATTGTTTAATTTTGAATTAAACATGAATTAGTATTGGATACAATTTAAATTGGATTTAAAATTATAGTTCGATATAATTCAAGAATACTTACTTTGAGTATTTATTCTTAAACGAGTTGGACTCGCGCAAATCAAATCGTTGTATGAACATTGGATGGTCATTAATTAAAGATTAATTAATTGGATTAGATTGATTAACAACATGCTATGTGTGAATACTTGGATGTATTTGTTGAATAATGTATATCGGATGGATATTAGTTGGGTGGGGGCAATTTTGGAAATTGTTGTAAATATGGTATTTATTTGAAATTAGATCTGCGTGTCCAGCCTATCACCTCCTTATCTCATTGTATTTCTCTTCTCACCAATTCCCCTCAATGTAAATGAGGTTTCTTATAGTGTTATGTAATTGGGTATAGAATAATGTAAAGTGCTAGCGGGAGAGAGGAGAGAGATAGATTTGTTCTAGGAACAAATTTGTGAATATCCATCCGCATATCATTATTAATTTTATCGCGCCTTATTATGCTTTTAGAATGCATGTTTAAGGGTGTATGATGAGACCTAATCAAAGATAATAAATTGGTTGCCAATTTTTGAAAAAACACCCTCACTTCAATATTAAGTGTTTTTCCTTCCATTGAGTGATTCTCTCTCAAGATCCAAGATTGGCTTTGATTTGTTGGCCAAAGTCAAGATCATTGTCCATCGTGGATGTGTTTGAACCATGAAAGCTTTGTTATACATCGCATGTCTTAGGCAGTTGTGACTTGTTGGCCAAAGTCAAGGTCATTTATGTACATCGACGTGGATTATGAAGCTTTCCCACTGTCAATAGGTCGCGCTTAACTGGAATCATTAAGCTTGTTGAGCCAAAGCCAAGGCTTAGTTGATTCAGAGGAAAAAGGTTAGGAAATATATTGGATATATGTTTTGGACTTGGAGGTCCACCTACCGGATCTAGGAATTGGATGGGATCCAATTGATCTTAGAGATCTGCCTACTTAAGTTTTATACAGCTTGTTGGCCAAAGTCAAGGTTGTGTATTATTTAACGGGATCCTAGCCCACTAGAAAACTAGGCTTCCTAAGTACTCAATAGAGGGTTAGAGGCTCTCCGAAAAATAGTGCGAGGCTAGTATTAAATTTGTAATTTCGTTTAATACTCGCTAATGTGCGCTCTTTTATTATTACTTATTAGTTGTACTAATATTTATTTTATTGCTTTCTTTGAACAATTAGACTGTACAAGACACTACTCCACTTGTAGTTCGTTATATAGTTGGACTATAGTAACCATTGCATTTTGAGTGTACCCGAAATCATTGATTGGATAGTTGGACTATAACAATCAAGATGGCTGGAAAGGTTAGTGTTAGAGACATAATCATGGGATAGAATGTCTTTAACGGCGCAAATTTTCCAGATTGGGAAATGAATCTCATGATAGTTCTGGGAGCTGAGAAGTTACTCTATGTTATAGAGAGACCTTATGGGCCTGAGCCCGGAGTTGAGTGGCCAGTAGAGCATGAGCTTTGGAAGGCTCATCGTGATGATAACTTTACTGCTCAATCTATCATGCTTGCTACAATGACTCCTCAATTTCTTCGTCAGAACAAAGGATTGGATCCTTACAACATGATGTTGAAATTGAAGGATCTTCACAGATTTAATCTTAGATCTCAGAAGTACGAATTGCAGAAGAAGCACTTTCGCTCGCGTATGTCAGAGGGTACATCTGTCGAACACTACGTGTCACAGATGATTATTGACATCGAACATCTAGGTAAGCTGAGCATTACCTTTGAGGCCGAGACTTCTATAGATTTGATCTTACAGTCTCTCCCCGATTGCTGGATCGGGTTCATCATGAACTACAATATGATGAACCAAAATCATACTATTGGAGAGTTAATGGCTATGCTGAAAGAGGCAGAGCCAGAGCTTCAAAAAGGCAAGAAGTGAGAGGCGCATCTTACTTCGACATCCCAGAAAGCCAAGGCTTGGCCGAAGGCTTCTGGGGGTGTGAAGAAAAAGAAGAAAAATGGCAAGGCTAAATCGTCAAAGACTTCTGGGAAGACAAAGGACATATCCCAAGACGTCTGCCTACACTGTGGCAGATGGGGTCATTGGAAGCGTGATTTCTGTATGTACAAGGCGGACTTAAAGGAAACGAATGAGGGCAAGGCTCCGGCTTCAAATATGTATGTTATTGAAATAAACATGTCCACTACTGGTTTTAAAAATTGGATTTTTGATTCTGGATGTGGTACTCACATATGTACTGATGTACAAGATCTGCAAATTAAAAGGAGACTGGCTTCAGAAGAGATCGACCAGCAAGTCAGAAATGGGACGAGAGTCGCCATTTTGGCCGTTGGCACCTATGTTTTGAATATGCCATCGGGGCATGTAATTACATTACATGACTGATATTTTATACCTAGTTTGACTAGGAACATCATCTCTGTATTTATTCCCCAACCATATTGGGTGTAAGATTCTTCAATCTCTGGGATTTATTCCCAAACTGAGTTGAGTTGATGGCGAGGTGCTTCGACCCCTGGGATTTGTTCCCGAACCATGCTGGGTGTGAGATGCATCGATCTCTGGGATTTATTCCCGAACTATGTTGAGTTGATGGCGAGGTGTTTCGACCCCTAGGATTTATTCCCGAACCATGCTGGGTGTGAGATGCTTTGATCTCTGGGATTTATTCCCGAACTGAGTTGATTTGAAGGTGAGGTGCTTCGACCCCTAGGATTTATTCCCGAACCATGCTCGGTGTGAGATGCTTTGATCTCTGGGATTTATTCCTGAACTGAGTTGAGTTGATGGCGATGTGCTTCGACCCCTGAGATTTATTCCCCAACCATGGTGGGTGTGAGATGCTTTGATCTCTGGGATTTATTCCCGAACTGAGTTGATTTGATGGCGAGGTGCTTCGACCCTTGGGATTTATTCTGGAACCATGCTGGGTGTGAGATGCTTCGATCTCTGGGATTTATTCCCGAACTGAGTTGAGTTGATGGCGAGGTGTTTTGACCCCTGAGATTTATTCCCGAACCTTGTTGGGTGTGAGATGCTTCGATCTCTGGAATTTATTCCCGAACTGAGTGGAGTTGATGGTGAGGGGCTTCGACCCCTGAGATTCATTCCCAAACCATGCTGGGTGTGAGATGCTTCGATCTCTGGGATTTCTTTCCGAACTGAGTTGAGTTGATGGCGAGGTGCTTCGATCCCTAGGATTTGTTCCTGAACCATGCTGGTGTGAGATGTTTCAATCTCTTGGATTTATTCCCGAGCTGAGTTAAGTTGATGGCGAGGCATTTCGACCATTGGGATTCATTCCCGAATTGTGCTGGGTGATGGTGTTTTGGTCCACCTGTGTGACTTTTCGATCCACTGGGGAGTTGTTTTCTCTGATGATGAGGTGCTTCGACCTCTGGGATTCATTCCCAAACTATGTTGATTGTGAAGGCTTCGACCATTGGGATTCCCTCCTGACCTGTCGAACTGATGGTGGTGAGGCAGTTTGACCCCTGATCCGTCCTCATTCTCGAGGCTCTTATTCTTGGAGTTGCTCGTCCTCACCGCTTTTTCTTTTTCTTCAAACCCTGCGAATACAAAACAAAGATTGTGTGTATACGACGTGTATGCATGTTTGCATGGATGCATTTCCTATTCCGATGGGGTTTCTTTGTCCTATTGGCTTGATGTCATCCTTGGTTAGGCCTTCCTTGCGCTAGAGGGTTTTCTTCACCCCTTTAGGGATATTTTTGGCCTTTGGTTCCCTTTGCCTATAAAAAGCTTTGGTCGCCCCCTTGGCCTGCTTACAGTTTCCTTCTGCCAATTCTCCTCCGGTGATTGCTCAATTCTCTTTGGTCTCATGGCTCAAGATCCCGTTGTGTCCCTTATTGTGGGGTGGTAGACTGGTCATCCCCAGACCTGTCTCAGCTTTCTGCTCTCCGCTACCTGCATCGGGTCAAGGTGGATTATGCCTTTTTGAAAGCGGCCTCATGTCATCCGATTCCCCGATTTCAAAACATGCCCTCTCCCCGAGGAGTTTGCTGCCATTCTTGGCTCGTATTTTTCTCTTACTACCCTTCTCGGATCTAAAAATCATGTCTTTCGATTCTCGAAGCTTTCCTTCGTTGTCTTGGAGATGCGGAAAATATATTGTCTTGTGCTTCGTCCATTGAGTTGCAGGTTAGTTCTGCATAAGTTGTCCTTTTGGATTTTCAACTTAGCGGATTGCTCTATATCTTGCCTGAGCCGCCTTTTCAGGTTTTCAACTCAGCGAGCTAAATTTTTTTTTTTTCAGATCTGTCCTCATTCTCGAGGATTTTTGTTCGTCCTCATTCATGAGGTTGTTCTACTCCTCTCTATTCCTAGAGTTCTTCATCTAGATCTCCTGACCTTAGTCCAGTATCCTAGAAACAAAAGACGTGATTTACGATTACTTGACTCTAATCTTTCCCGGTTTGCTGGGATTTATGCAATCTATGAACATCTTGAACATTTGTTTCAATAGAGGTGTTTACATTACTTCTTAGTACATATGTAGAAAATAATGAACTACATTGCAAGGATACCTCTGTCGCTAACTGTTCCTCACGAATTTTACAATTAACCATTTTTCTTGCTCACTCATGCTCTATATTTTGCTTGGGCTGTCCTTTACGGATTTTCAACCCAACGAGCCTTTATTTTTTTTAATGTAAAGTATTGTTTCAGCATGTCTATGTTGATGGGCTCGGTGTACTCGTTCCCTTCCAAATCTGACAGTCTCACTGCCTCATTCCTCATCACCTTCTTGACTAGGTAGGGCCCTTCCCAATTGGTCCTGAACTTTCCCCTTGGGTCCATTATCAGTGGCTTCGACTGCTTGAGCACTAGATCACATTCTCTAATCTCGGTGGGACACATATTTTTCTTTGACTGCAAATACTAATAGATCTTCATGTTTTCCCTTCATCTTGCGGGTAACTAACTCTACTTATTCTTTGAGTTTCTGTAACTCTGCCTGAGGCCTGGATATCCTTCCCGCGGCATACTCTGTCGTGTCATCATCAAAAAAAGGGATTTCCTCGCTCACCCTATTCGGGGCTCCTTGTTGGTTATTATCTAGGTCCCAAGATCAAACAAGCAATGAAAACAATGTGCGAATACACCAACGGAGATAGCGGAATACTCACATCGATCAGTTGAGTCGATTTGGAGATGAATGAAGCCCAAAATGCTCACTGCCAATGGAGCCAAACTGCACAGTCCACTGCCTCCAAAAACAGAATTTTGAGTTGAGAAACGGAGCTCCAAGCCTCGTCTGATGGATCCCGGCTCATGGATGAACCTCCCTACCACCTTCGCAAGACTCGTAAGTGTGCTAGCACTTGGATTTTCACCATGAAAACCCACTCTTGGCTTCCCTTTGTCCACGCCATTTTAGCTTCAAAAACAATCCACATTTTGTGTGTTTGGCGTGAGAAAAAGAGAAAGAAATGTGTATTAAGTTAATTGCATTTGAATTTCAAGTGTATCTTATACACTTTTGTGAATTTCAAATGAATTTCATTGAATTTCTTTTAAAAAGTCAAACAATAAAAGCCATCATTACACAAATCTTGTCCATCACTATTCACATCACCTTTATTAAAGTGACATGTTGTCAAGTCACATCACTCAAAGTGACAAGTGATTTGACGCTTGATGCGACTGATTGATTTGACGCTTGATGCGACTTGCGTTGTCGCACTCGAATTCGAAATACGAATGCGCTCGCAATCACACTCGGGCTCGGGTTCGTTAATTCCAAATTAATGATTTTTCCGTCGCGTCGTAATTAAATGATTACGCCTAGCGAATTCACTATTCACGTCGCTAACGAATTAATTCTAAATTAATTCGTTCGCCCGAATTAAAATCTAATTTTAATTCCGCGTCGAAATCTAATTTCATTTAATATATCGAATATATTAATTTAATCGATTAATTCCAAATTAATCGTTATCTCTCTCTAGACGATATTTTATCCTAGATAAAATATCTCTATAATTAATCCTAGATTAATTTTCTCTCTCTTCTATATAATCCCAGATTATTCAAGAGTGCGAGTTGTGCGTCATCGGTGGATTATCGGGAAGCGACCCATGAGATCCCCGGATATGTTGGCAGTAAATACGGTCGTCGGAGTATCCGAATCACGTACGTACCAAGTACTACGTTCTACCGATTTACGAGACAAGGTCGACTCCTAGCAAAGCACCAAGTCTTCCCAATTCTCCGGACATATCCATTTAAGAATATTAAGATCTGTATCAAGCGTAGTATACGATTGTATTGTGTGTATCGGCCCAGTATCGGATAGTCACGTGCTAGGGCTGGGGCTGGATAAGTGTCTACCCCGTCCGAAACATATATCGGATGCCTGGTAACATAGTCTCTATAATCGGATATTCATGACCTGGTCACAATATCCCGATTGGTTGCGCAACACTCAAGAGCACTAGTACCGTATCCTGCGTGACATCATCTCCAATATGACTGAAGTGATACTTCCGTCTTGACATCACACCCAATACACTACGACTCTCTGATAAACCCAGAAGTGGTGTACGCAGAACCGGTTAAAGCCCTGTACCACCAAGACCAAAGTCTACCGATTATCGCAAGTATTAGCGATGCAAGTCTCAGGTTAAGACTATACACACCTACCTTGATTTCGGCCTCCCATAGACACATAGTCATAATACCAATGGGATTCCGAAGGGTCTATCCAGAGCGAAGCTGTTTCCCGTACCATCGGTGAAACACGACCTCATCGCACTTGCATAAGTATCCAATACTTATATATATGAGAACTATGTCGTTGTGCCCTCACAACGCGCACAAGTGCAATACTAGCCTATTCCGCATTATCGATGTCCAGTCTCGATAATACTCCGGCTAGGGATATTTAATGATTAATCCTTCGGGGACTGATACTGTCTCATATCATTCTCAATCCAGGAACTAATCATAGGGACCTCTCTTCATTTATATATCTATGGTGATCTAATCACAAATGATGAGAGTGCAATTTCCTTGTCACATAGTTAATTTGCTACAACAACACAATGATCTGTGCAAATAGTGACGCTATGGGTCATTTTGTCCAACAATCTCCCACTTGGCACATAGCCAGTCACTCAAGTGTCCCACACCCGAACTATGTACGGTTCGCTCAAATTGCTGAGGAAAGGTTTTCGTCAGCGGATTTGCTTAATTATCGTCTGACGCGATTTATACGATCATCACATCGCCACGATGTATGATCCGAACGAATCAGATGATATAGAAGTATATATCTGGATCGTCGATGAGACCTTCAATTCCTTAGCCTGTGCTGACGCCTAGCTCAGCTGCTAAAAGAACTATATCTAATCTAATTAGATTTATTTTCGATCCAAAAGACTTCTATTGCTGCCTCAGCTGCAGCAATAATCCGCATTTGTTGTTTATTCGGCAACAGTTATCTTGCTCGGAATATTTCCAGCTCACTGTCCCAGTGTTCAAACTTAATAGTACCGTATTATTTAATTGTTTGGAAACTTGCAGCAGTGATCCCAGTCACTTCAAGTTCTCCTTCTCCATAGTTTAAGATAGCATCTTTAGTTCTCTGAGATACTAACAGATGTTCTTAATATCAATTCAGTGACTGTCACTTGGATTGACCTGATTGTGACTCCATATGCTCGAAGCGTATGAGACACCAATACAAGTACATTTTAAATGTACAATTTCCAGAGAGTGTTAACAACTCCAAATCTATCCCAGTAGATCTTTATTCCTTGAATAAAGGTTGTTACTCCCCAGAATTCTACGGAGAATTTCTATGAAAGCCAAGCTTTCAACAATTGCTTTATGGGAATTTCACTGTCAGTGCGCTCTCCCACTAACCTCCATATATACACAAGAATTATTTCGTTTTGAGTCAAATCATAAACCATTATGATTATTTCAAAACGACAGTTCCAAGAACCTTATGCTTGCTTCAATCCAAACATGGATCGAATAACCCGCAAACCTTGTTTGTCGGTTATACAAAATCGTCAGGATGTTGTAAGCATCCTCCAAAAGGTTTCCTTTTCAGGAAAGCGATTTTGATCTACAACTGACACATTTCATAAATGAAATACGCAGTTATCAACAAGCATCTTCAAAATGGATTTACCATGGCAACAGGTAAAAGGTTGAATCGTTATTAACACAATGTTGATAACGATACCTTTCCGTCAAAAGCCCAGCTTTGTACGTTGGTATGTTGCCTTCCATGTATGTCTTCCTTGAAGACGTTAATGTACCAATAGGCACAATGCCTTGTGGTACAACAACTAGTATCCAAAATAGTTGTTATACATGGAATCCATTTCGGATTCATGGCACTTTGCCATAATAGGGAGTCGATACCTCGTATCACTTCCTCAAAACGTAGTCGGTGGATATACCTTCATAAGATTGACATCTTTATGAGGTTAGATCAGAAACCCATACCCTAGGTTGTTTTCTGACTCTATCCGATCTACAAAGTTCTTGTGTATTTGAAGATTAATGGTATAGATTCATCATAGATGAACTATTCGTGTTCCATTAAGGACTTCGTGCTTGAACAGTATTACTCTGATTTTCATCGAGTATCACTATCCTCCCACTGACCACTGCATATCGGTATTCCTCTCAGGAAAAACCGCATGGTGAGCAACAATCACATTGTTCTCATGTGAGATTTACAAGTACTATACTTAAGGTTTCCCTTAGGATAACCTATATTGGCACTTTCCAATTTGGGTCTTTCAGTTTGGTATCATCCAAACGTTATGCCTGGCATACCCAAATTACTAGGAATGAGAAACCCCGTTTCTTTCCTGTTCATATCCTATATGACATCTGTCAAACAGATTTATATGGAACCTTATTCTAAATAAGTTTTGCACTGTTAATACATATCCTATTGAAGGAAACAGTAGCTCAGAGCGACTCGTGATAAACCTTATCATGTCCAACAAAATTCAGTTTTTGGTTCGGACACACCGTCTAACTGACGTGTCTCGGGAGGAGTCCTCATCTGAAAGAATACCATACTCTTTCATGTACGTATGAAACTTACTGCTTAAGTATTTTCCATTACGGTCTTACCGTGGCGGAATAATACTATAGCCGATCTGTTTATTTACTTCGTGTCGAAACTTCAAAAGTTTACGATCTGTGTTCTTCAAAAGAAACACATAACCACAACGTGATGCTACATCCGTTAAGGTCACGAAATATTCATGTTCACATCTAGCCTAGCTAGATATGGGCCCACTAACTTCACCATGAATAGGGCTAACAGATCGGTGGGCCTTTTACTATTACCAAGTAAATAGTATTTTAGGTACTTTACCTAATAAACTAGATTCGCAGACCTTATTTGAATAGTCAAATCAGTCCTAGTACCCACTCTTCAAAAGTGTGGATATACGAGTCTTGTTTAATTGTGTCCTAGACAACAATGCCACAAATAAGTCTCTATTGATCAAATCAATTTGAGCTATTTATTTGTCATTTTATATGTTTGAGATTTTATTATATTCAAAATATAAATTCTGTTATTTACATCTAATGTATTTATCTCAGTATCATCTTTATATAATAAAACACTTAGTGTTCTAGAATATAAAGGTTTTATCCGCAACGGATTAAACACTGATATAGAGATAATGTCTCTAGTCAAACTAGTTACATTATAACAGTTCCTAATTTAAGTACATACCCGAAGGGTAGTTCCTAAACTTAGGTATCTACGGTCGAAACAGCGACTTTCGTCCCGTTTCCGATTCGCAGAGAAATCTCGGCTTGAAGTCAGTATCCAGCTCATAGCGGATTCTGAACATCAATACATATATTTTATGTACCACACTAAGTATTTAAAATCCAATTTCAATACTAGTAGTGAACATAACTTTGACAAATATTTTAAAGTCAGAGCCTCGCCCTTTCTTTAATTCCTTCGTGTCTTCCATATCCAAATGGTAGTCACTTTGGGATATGTCAATTATCTTTTCAATATTTCACAAACCTTTGGCCAAGCCTTGGGTTTTAGAATATCGAAATGATGTGCACCTTGTGCAACATGCCCAATTGCAAACTTTGACTTTTCTCCACTAGAATAGTCAATTAATTCTCCAAGAATTATTAATTGCAACTTAATACCTTTAAATCTAAAGATAGATTTATGATAAGTATATTAATTAAGCACTAAAGTCATCATCACATAAATCTTCCAAAGATTTTATGCTCTACTTATTTGCTTAATTATGGCCTAGATATAACAAGTTGTTTTATCCAATAAAGTAACCTATTATTAATTCCCAAATTAAATCATTTAAAAATTTAATCCAAGGATTATATATTTTAAATATTCAACTTTTCAATTCTTTCTTGATTTCAATAGTCCAACTATTTAATCAATTTTAATAAGGTACTATTTATTATAATGATTACAATAATCCAATTATTTAATCAACTATAATTTTAATATTGATTACTATAATCTAATTATAAAATCAACTATCATTTTAATTCAATTATATTGATTACTATAATCCAATTATAAAATCAACTATATATTGAATGAGTTTGTATATAGTCCAACTATATATATTTTTAAAACAACATAAAATATTAGTCCAACTAATACTTTTGATTAATATGACGAGTAAAATAGATGAGCGCGTTTAGCGAGTATTCGAACGAATGTTGCAAATTCAATACTTGCCTCCCACTATTTTTCGTCGAGCCTCTAACCCTCTGTCGAGTACTCGGGAAACCGTGTTTCCTAGTGGGCTAGGATCCCGTTAAATATCACACAATCTTGACTTTGGCCAACAAATTGTATGATAATTAACTAGGTAGATCTCGAAGATCAATTGGATCTCATCCAACTCCTAGATCCAGTAGGTGGACATCCAAGTCCCAAACATATATCTTATATATGCCTATACATCGAATGTATACCCTAACCTTTTTCCTCTGAATCAACTAGGCCTTGGCTTTGGCACAACAAACCTAGTGATCCCAGTCAAGCGCGGACCCATTGACATGGAAGCTTCGTAATCAATGTCAATGGACAAGAAGTGGTCTTGACTTTGGCCAAAAAACCACAACTTGGACACGACACCAATATGGAACAAAGCCTCGTGATTAAAACACATCTTCGACGGACAAGGGCTTGACTTTGGCCAACAACCCCTGCCAATCTCGGATCTTGAGCAAGAATCACTCAATGGAAGGAAAATAAACGCTTGATATATAACGAGGGTTTTTCGCGTGCAAATTGGCTACCAATTTAATTATCTTTGTTAAGGTCTCATCATCATACACCCTTAAACATGCATTCTAAATACATAATAAAGCGAGTATGAAAAAAATAATAATGATATGCGGATGGATACTTAACACATTGATCCTAGATCAAATCTCTCCCTTTCTCACTCAAGCTAGCACTTGTATTACTTCTACCCGTTACACTACACTTCTAAAGAAACCTCATTTACATTGAGGGGAATAGGTGAGAAGAGAATACAAGAAATAGAGGTGATAAGGGGTTCTAACACGCAGGTCCAATTTAATAAATCGAATTTATTACAACAATTTCTAAAATTGCCCACCCATCTAATATCCATCCGATATACATTATTCATTCAACACAACCACGTATTCACACACATAAGCATGCTATCAATCAATCTAATCAAATTAATTAATCTGATAATTAAGTGATCATCCAATGTTCAAACAACGATTTGATTTTGTTCGAGTCAAACTCGTTTTTGCGAATAAGTCAAAGTACGAATTCTTGAATTAAATTAAACTACATTATTAAATCTAATTTAACATGTACTTAATACTAATTCACTATTCAATTCCAAATTAAACATTACACTTTATTTAATAAACCTTTTACGATTTAAATTCCAAATTAATCGTAACGCGTCTCAAAGACCGATTAACGTCCAACGTCAATTCAATTAAAGTCCAATGGGCTTTTAATTGATTTCTTAAGGCGTGGACTTTTGGTCAACTCGGGTCAAACCGATAACCAAAGTCCAATCCGGGATTTACCCCATAAGCCCATAAATCAATCTTGGCCCATTAGGCCCAATTGAACTTTAAAGGTTCATTAGTCGCCTTTGGGCTTAACGGAAGTGGTTTTGGGCCCAATTGGATCCAATCCATTTGGCCTAAACCCAAATTTGTACAACAAAGCCCAATAAGCCCAATAACAACTTTAATAGCCCAAATCCAATTTTAAGGCCTCAAATAATTAAATTACATAAATCCAATTTAGCAATTTAATTACCTAAAGTGTATTATATGATTAATCAACTAAATCAATATTTCTAAAACACCAAATTAGTCCAATTAATCATGCTCATTATCATTATCATATGTCAACACATAAATGAAAAAATCAAACCCATTACATGCTTAATGCTCTCGGCCAAGGAGGATTTTGTGTCCGATTTGGTTTCAATCCAATCGAACCCACAATCGACATTAAATCACCATCCTAAATGATTTCCAATACATCAAATTCAAAAATCAAAATACCAAGACATTCAAGGGCATATCCTATTCGGCCAAGGTGATTAATTTAGGGATTTTATGTTCAATTCAAAATCCAATCCAATTAGTTCCAAATTAACATTATCCTTAATGATTCCAACTCATCAAATGAATCAAAATCAAAAATTTCCAAGCCCCAAAAATCAATACACATTCGGCCAAGAGGAAATAATTGGGGAAAATTGTTCTAAACATTTTTTCTTGAAATTGATCAAATCAATCTTCAATACAACAAATTTAAACATGCTCAATCATCCAATTTCATAAAATCATGCTCAAATCCAAAATACCCAATTTTAAGCCCTACATTTTTCATGCTTGAACCTAAGCTCTTGATGCCATTGTTGGTTATTATCTAGGTCCCAAGATCAAACAAGCAATGAAAACAATGTGCGAATACACCAACGGAGATAGCGGAATACTCACATCGATCGGTTGAGTCGATTTGGAGACGAATGAAGCCCAAAATGCTCACTGCCAAGGGCGCCAAACTGCACAGTCCACTGCCTCCAAAAACAGAATTTTGAGTTGAGAAACGGAGCTCCAAGCCTCGTCCGATGGATCCCGGCTCATGGGTGAACCTCCCTACCACCTTCGCAAGACTCGTAAGTGTGCTAGCACTTGGATTTTCACCATGAAAACCCACTCTTGGCTTCCCTTTGTCCACGCCATTTTAGCTTCAAAAACAGTCCACATTTTGTGTGTTTGGCGTGAGAAGAAGAGAAAGAAATGAAGAGAAAAGAAATGTGTATTAAGTTAATGCATTTGAATTTCAAGTGTATCTTATACACTTTTGTGAATTTCAAATGAATTTCATTTGAATTTGCTTTTAAAAAGTCAAACAATAAAAGCCATCATTACACACATCTGTCCATCACTATTCACATCACCTTTATTAAAGTGACATGTTGTCAAGTCACATCACTCAAAGTGACAAGTGATTTGACGCTTGATGCGACTGATTATTTGACGCTTGATGCGACTTGCGTTGTCGCACTCGAATTCGAAATACGAATGCGCTCGCAATCACACTCGGGCTCGGGTTCGTTAATTCCAAATTAACGATTTTTCCGTCGCGTCGTAATTAAATGATTACGCCTAGCGAATTCACTATTCACGTCGCTAACGAATTAATTCTAAATTAATTCGTTCGCCCGAATTAAAATCTAATTTTAATTCCGCGTCGAAATCTAATTTCATTTAATATATCGAATATATTAATTTAATCGATTAATTCCAAATTAATCGTTATCTCTCTCTAGACGATATTTTATCCTAGATAAAATATCTCTATAATTAATCCTAGATTAATTTTCTCTCTCTTCTATATAATCCCAGATTATTCAAGAGTGCGAGTTGTGCGTCATCGGTGGATTATCGGGAAGCGACCCATGAGATCCCCGGATAAGTTGGCAGTAAATGCGGTCGTCGGAGTATCCGAATCACGTACGTACCAAGTACTACGTTCTACCGATTTACGAGACAAGGTCGACTCCTAGCAAAGCACCAAGTCTTCCCAATTCTCCGGACATATCCATTTAAGAATATTAAGATCTGTATCAAGCGTAGTATACGATTGTATTGTGTGTATCGGCCCAGTATCGGATAGTCACGTGCTAGGGCTGGGGCTGGATAAGTGTCTACCCCGTCCGAAGCACATATCGGATGCCTGGTAACATAGTCTCTATAATCGGATATTCATGACCTGGTCACAATATCCCGATTGGTTGCGCAACACTCAAGAGCACTAGTACCGTATCCTGCGTGACATCATCTCCAATATGACTGAAGTGATACTTCCGTCTTGACATCACACCCAATACACTACGACTCTCTGATAAACCCAGAAGTGGTGTACGCAGAACCGGTTAAAGCCATGTACCACCAAGACCAAAGTCTACCGATTATCGCAAGTATTAGCGATGCAAGTCTCAGGTTAAGACTATACACACCTACCTTGATTTCGGCCTCCCATAGACACATAGTCATAATACCAATGGGATTCCGAAGGGTCTATCCAGAGCGAAGCTGTTTCCCGTACCATCGTGTGAAACACGACCTCCTATCGCACTTGCATAAGTATCCAATACTTATATATATGAGAACTATGTCGTTGTGCCCTCACAACGCGCACAAGTGCAATACTAGCCTATTCCGCATTATCGATGTCCAGTCTCGATAATACTCCGGCTAGGGATATTTAATGATTAAACCTTCGGGGACTGATACTGTCTCATATCATTCTCAATCCAGGAACTAATCATAGGGACCTCTCTTCATTTATATATCTATGGTGATCTAATCACAAATGATGAGAGTGCAATTTCCTTGTCACATAGATAATTTGCTACAACAACACAATGATCTGTGCAAATAGTGACGCTATGGGTCATTTTGTCCAACACTCCTCACGCCTTCCATCCTCGTTATTTTATGTTCCCACTGAGCGGGGTTCTATCAAATTGGCCACAGCGTTGGTCAAAGCTTGTAGTTGCTCGGTAATTTTGGTCATGTTGGTCTCCAATTGATCCACGTGGGAACCTTCAATGTCTAATGCATCCATTCTTCTAACCTCTTCTTATGCACCAATGTCTTCCTTCTTCTAACCTCTTCTAACTTGCTAACCTCTTCTTGAAAAGTCTTCCTTCTTCTCTAACCCAACAGATATATATGATGGCTTTTAAGACAATGGGTCAGGATGATGCGTGTATGCATGAGATGCATGTGGCTATCAAAACAGCATACCTTATTCCTCTCACACCCGTGGTAAGTCCATTTATGTCCTAGGTATGGTTCATTTTATGCACCAATGTGGGGTACACAAAATCATTCTCTTCTACGCTACATGGGTGAACCTTGGCTACCTCCGTCCCTTTTCATCGGTAAAAGACAAAGACCACCCATTTACAAGATTGACTAAGCCTATTATATGGATCATGCCATTGTCTAGAAATGACGAATTGGGCCCTCGAAAATCACGGTTATTGAGATATACAAAAGTATACAAATATGCCATAACAAGGCGTACCATTCCTGGATGAAAGCTAGTACGGATATCGGACTCATGTATCTGCCATATTCGGATCATGTTTGGACCTTCTAGCCCATTATGGTTTTCATACAAGTTGGCCTGTTATTATTTTAAAGCGTTCAATTAGATTATTGCTAGGTGTAAACTTGTCCTAATTGAAAAGGCCCAACAGGTTTACACTTTTACGATAAGGTGGCTAAATAACTTCAAATGATAGGGGGCCCACACACAAGGTGGCCCATCGTTATTTTGAAAATTTTTTGCCCAATCATCATAAGATACAAACTTGTCCCAGTTTAAGTGGCCCAATAAGTTCGTATCCTATGTCGATAAGCCCAAATGGATCCAAATGATAATGGGCCCAAACACAAGCATGGGGGTAACTTCTATAGGACACATAACTATGGTTCGTATGTGGTCTTACATAGGTATGTATAAGGCTCTCATCGGTGAAGGGTTGCACACAACTAGGTCACCCCACTCAAGGGTTCGAGCGACCAAATGTGCACGCCCTTTTTTATACCCTATGGTACGTGCCAACGAGTGATGGTTATCATCACATAACGATCTGTCGCCTTAAGTGAAAGCGACTTCACGATACATGACGCCATCGGCGTAAAAAGGGTATGCAAAATATATGAGATTTGCTTAACCAAAGCCAAAGCCACGGACACTACAAGGCATTATTTCGGGGCTGATTCTCACCATTTGTAGGAGTGAAGCGGGGTTTACCGCTATGCCTATGATGCTCGGTGATCACGACACTATTGGGCTCGCAGCCCATAGAGAGTACAGATTATCCCGCGGGGGACTAAATCGGAGAATAAATGAGTCGCCACCCAGTGTGAACTGGAAAGATTTAAGGCCGCACTCACCCCTCGCAAGGGAAGACCTTAAGCCGTTGGGTTCAGAATGGTCCCTTACTTATGCCAGTATAATGGACGGGTTCGCACAATGGTATAGCCAAGTCTTGATGCAGTTCATGCATAAAAGCGATTAAAAATGTAATGACATGCCCAAACAAAATAATAATCACAATAACATAGTTCCAAAAGGAATATTAAATAAGAAATGCGAGATGCGATAACAAAAATTATAATAAACAATCAAAAATAGGAAAAATGTCAATAAATAGATAGTAAATAAATGGGGGGGTTAATCATGCATATATGAGTATTTTCAGAGTGGCACGTGGAGTTGTATCCCAAGTACAAACCGCACTACCGCAAGAGATAACACACATAATCATTCATGCAAAAAAATATGTGAAATAACATAATAATGCATATACGAATAATCATCAACATAAGCAAACGTAAACAAAATAAGATTTGGTGTGCTTTATTTTGTTTGTTTAGATTTGGTCAGGTCCATTCTTAATCACCCAAGTTTTATCAGATAGAGCCATTGAATTACATGATCGTAACTCCAATAAAACCTCAAAGTTAAAAGTAAGTGTGTCAAACACTACTGGGAAGAATCATTATAGCAACAAAAAGAAAGTGTCACACTTTCAAATCCAACCTAACATTCGGGCAGTAATGTCTAGCTGACGACGTTAAACTTAACGCTAGCAGGGAGGCAACCCATGTAATTTGTGTATATATTAAGATTTGGTGTGCTTTATTTTTGTGTGTTTAATTTTCCTAGGTTAAGTCACAAAAATGATGGAAGACGTTCTCGCAAATCTTCACAAGTAGTTTCCTTCTCTCCCTCAAAACTCTCTGATGAAAGTCTACAAAGCTCGAATGGAATGAATGAGACTTCTGATGATCAAAGGTAATCCTAATGACATTCGTTGGTTAATTAAAGGACAGGTCCGATTGGCAGGTGAATCCTCTGACTCTTTTATTTCATATCTGTCTGGTTTAGGAAAAAACACCTATGGAAAGAAAAGAATAGCTAAAAGAATGGGTGTTTGCAATAAATTTGCATGCATGACATGTAATACTCGTTGTCGTTATTTAGGAATGGTGTCTGATAATCGTGAAGGTAAAATTAAATTCATTAGAGATGGCTTAAGTAAGGAGTCTTTAGATGACATATCATTGACTCCTGAGACGCATCCCAGTGGATATATACATCACGCAATTCACAAGTTATATACACAATTTCGAAAAGAAAGACAACAATTAAGTCTCGAGAAACTGACTTTAAAAGCCTTGTTTGCCAATTTATAAGAAATTGCATGGGAAGCTTGTCTCTGACGCATAGACGTCATTCAAGCGGTTACTTCTTATAAATATTATTATCTCTTTGTATTTATATAATAATTGTGATTTTTTTTTTTTTTATTTTCTTTTATTTTCTCCGACATGATCCAGACTTTTTGACTTTCACGATATATTTTACTGGTTAGTTAATAATTGTCATTTGGCAGATACTAGTGCTATTATTACTCACCCCTTTTCAAGTTCTATAAATTCACCTCGTTATTGAACTCTTGAAGACATCCAGATTTGAGAAAGAAATACATAAAAAAAAATTAATAATAGAAGCAACTTCAAGAAGACGAGTTGTAAACATCTGTGTGATTTACGGTACTAGTGTTGGTTCTAAACCAGAATTCTTTGCGGCAGCACAGGAATTGGGTAGAGTCATAGCTGAAAGGAATATGCACTTAGTATATGGCGGTGGCAATCTTGGACTAATGGGGTACGTTTCAAGGGCTGTACAGGAAGGAGGTAGTCAAGTTCTGGGAATCATCCAAAAACCTTTGGCAGAGGCGAATCTTATAGGACCATCAAATGGAGATGAATGCTTCGTTCCAGGTATGTCTGAACGACTGGTGGAATTGATTAACCTGTGCTGATGCTTTTTATTGCTTTGTCAGGTGGCTTGGACACGATTGAGGAAATTCTTACAGTACTGTATTGGGCGAACTTGAACATACACCAGAAATTGATTGGACTATATAATGCTGATGGATTTTATGATTTTCTTTGTGTGTTTCTTGATGATACCCGGAGAAATAGGTTCATGTCAAAACCTGTAAAAGATATCATCTTCAGTGCCAGAACTACCAATGATTTAATTGACCAACTTTTAGGCTTTGAACCACAAACTGACCCTATCATTTCCAAGATAAACTGGTCCGATAATGATCGTGGTAAGAAGCGTCAGATAAATCCGGATCTTAACCTTTAATTTTCTTCTTAGATACAGAATTTCAGCTAACCAGGTATAGTCTTCTAAACTCTTATACTACTTTTTAGACATTGGGGACAATGTCTCAATTAGGTTTGAATGAGGAGAATAATTGATTAGTATCTTATTTTTATTTTTTTAGTTGTGTTGTTTTTGCTTGGTTTATAGTCAAAAAAAATTTCAAAAATTAAAAAATTATAAAAAAAAAATTTGAAAATTATAAAAAATATTTTGTTTTTGTGTGTTTAACTTGACTAATCAGAAGAAATTGGTGTGAGATAGTTGAGTACGGAATTTCCACTCCTGGGACGTATCTCAACTTATTTCGTAACAAGCTAATTTATGTTTATTTCCTTTTGAATTATTTAATTTGTTAATTCTCCATAATACTGACTAAATTGGATCTTCATATGCTCAGTTGACAGATATTATCAACATGCATGGTAACATACAACCATGAGTTATAAGTGAAAAGTTTGTAACATTCAGTGCTCTAGTTTAATTGGAAGAAGCATCTAAAAAACGATGGTTTAAAAAAATAATAAACATTTGAGATCCGAGTAATGAAGTCCGTATGGGTGTTTTAACACCTAGTGCCCTCAAACCAACTGGTTTGGGAGTCACTGGCCCAAAGCTCGCTACATGGATGAAGATGTTGTAAAAAAAAAAAAAAAAAAAAAAAGAAAGAGAAATACGTCTGAAATCCGAGTAATTAAGTCTGTAATGGTGTCTTAACACCTAGTGCCATAAAGCCAAGTGGCTTGGGAGTCACTGGCCCAAAGCTCGCTACATGGATTAAAGATATTGTAAATAAAAAAATCAAAGAAAAAATCCATTGCTAAAAAATGTGTGAATTCTGTTATAACTTTAGGATAAAAATATTACTCTCTTTTCAACTACACTTATGAATATTGTGGGCATAAAGATTTGATTAACACATTGTTGGTTGTGTATATGGAGAATAGTAAAAATAATCGGAGAATTTACTTATTAGGTAGTTTAGAAAGAAAGAAAATAGCTATTAACTTGGAGAAGGGTTTCACTTGTTTAGTCACTAACTTGTTTAACTTTTAGCTTTTGTGTGTATTTTACGTTTGTGGGTATCGTCACTGTAAGCCCTCACGTGACTACAACTCTTCCATTAGGGGATACCTAGGGGTTTAAAGGCTTGTTGCATACGCTAAATGCCACGTGATCCCTACGAAAGTGGCTTAGTTTAATTTAGTTTCAGTTATTTATTTTATTTTATTTTGTTGTTTTGCTCGAGGACTAGAAAAATGTTAGGTTTGGGGGTGTGATGAGCGGAAAATATATCACTATTTACCGCCCCTTTAACCTAATATTTTGTTTGTTTTCTCGAGTTTTATGAATGTTTTGATGTGTTTTTATGTGTTTTGCAGATAAATAAAGTTTTGGGACTCAATGGAATCAATCAGGACTAAATGTGGAACATATAAGGGCAAAAACAGGACTTGACATTTGGATTTTGGAGGTTGGAAACTTGAAATGGCGTTCTAACGAAGTACAATTTTGGAAATTTCAACTTTGCATAATTGTCGTATTTTTGCCATAACATTATACTCTGATATCGGATTGAAGTGATTCAAGTTCTAGATTAAAGAAGACTCAAATATCTACAACTTTGAAGTTTATAATAATTTCCAATTCGAAAGTTTACATGACTGAAATTGATAAAAATATCTAGAAGTTTGTTATGTGCAATTATTAAAGTCATTTTCAAAACAAAAAATAAAAAATGAAAATTGTCAAACTTCCACCAAACATGCTTGCATGTTTGGTGGAGTATTTGGTGTCATGTTTTGTGTCATATTTGGTGCCATGTTTGGTGGAGAAATTAATGGAGAAATTAGTGGAGAAATTGGTGGAGAAATTTGTGAAGGCAAAATTTTGTTTATAAATACCAAGTCATTTCATTTTTAAATTTCATAACTTCTTCGAGAGATTTCCTTAATAATAATAAGAAGATTGTATCTTGTTTGTTTACAGCATTTTGTATTTTATTTTTAATTTACGCAATAGTTCTTTATTTATTTTACTTTTCAGTCTTTATTTTACTTTTCAGTATGAGGAGGTAACTCCCCTCTGCTGGGGTGAAGAGTAAAGCTTTTATTACTAATATTTAGAATAATCTCTCTTAATTATAATATATAAATTATTTTAAAACCTGACTTAATGGGATACCGCTTTTATGGTCGGTTAGACTTAATTAAATTGATTTTAACCTGACTAAATTGGATACCGCCTTTATGGATGGTTGAAATTAATCATAAATTTGACTTAATCAGGATACCGCCTATATGGTCGGTTGGTAATTTCATGCAAAGTTTATATATTAAAATAAGGGAGATATCTAAATTAGAAGTAATAAAAGTGGATCATCTAACCCCGGTATTTTCTTTTATTGTTAATTTATCTATTTAATTTCCAGCTTTTAGTTCATGTCATTTACTTTATTTATGTCTTTATTATTCTTAGATATGTGTGGTAACTAAACCCTGTATCTAAGGTTGTGATGAATTCTAATATCACCAGTTTATAAGTGGTAATTTTATGTTTTGGGTAATATAAAGGTTTATTTATTGAGCATTAGTATTAATTCTTCCTGTTAACTGGCCATTAATAAGATTGATTTGGTAAACTTAAAATGAACTTGGAAAAGGGATTTTAGGTATCAGCCTTAGACTCAATAGCTCACGATCTCACTTAAGGATAGATAACCCTTAATAGATTTCCTTACATGATAGGAATATACCTGTCGGGCGGGGTAGCCATAATTGTAACTTAATCTTAATGAATTCAGGTAACTTGGTTAACATAAGAATATGATTAATTGGGTTATACTGGGTGTTTGCATCTGACCATCGGAAGAGGCTTTTGCATAATTTTGTGTTCCAGGTTAACAAACCAATATATTACACATTCATGAGATAATCACTTCATCTTTAAAATATATTGGAAGGATTCACAACCCTATATAGTTTCTTAATATTGATTTTTCCTTTAATTTACTTTCGCACTATTTTATTTACTTATTTTCAAAACAAAAATCATTATCCAATCAATAATCAATCTATTAGATACTCGTAAAAATTTAATGTCATAAATTAATAGCTAAGGTATTAAGTCCTCATGGAATCGGTACATTTTATACTACTTGAGCGATACGTGCGGTTGCGTAACGTGAGTGATTTCACCGATCAAGTTTTTGGCGTCGTTGCCAAGGACTTATTTATCTTTCACTATTAATTTTGGGGTTAGATACTTTTACTTGTGTCTAATTTATTTTCATTTATTATTTTTGTTTACTTATGTTTCAGGTTCTCAGACACTACATGAGACGAACCAGAAGCTTTGAAATCCGACCGCTTGACCCAGAAATTGAAAGAACCATCAGACATTTGAGAAGGGAAATATGAGAAGGCCAAGAATCACTGATCAATATGGAACCTGAACCGTTTGAAGTTGCACCACCAATTCTCATTCGAGACAGAACTATTCCGGTGGTTGACGGCTTCATTTCATGTATTGTACTTCCTCTATTACCAAAAAATACGTGTGACATCAAAACATACATTCAGATGATACAACAGTCAGTTCAGTTTGGGGGGAATGCAACTGAAGATCTTAATGCCCACATCAGCAACTTCCTGGAAGTTTGCGGCACTTTCAATTACAATCGAGCAGCTAAGGAAGTAATGAGACTGCGTGTTTTTCTCTATTCCTTAAAAGATAGAGCTAAGGCTTGGTTATATTCACTACCAGCAGGTTCCATCACAACTTGGAACACTCTAGCCACCAAATTCCTTGCAAAGTACTTTCCCCCAGCTAGAACTGCAAAGCTGAGGAATGACATTGCATCTTTTGTACAACATGACTTGGAATCCCTCTGCTAAGCTTGGGAAAGATACAAGGATTTGCTCAAAAAATGTCATCACCATAAGATTGCAAAGTGGCTACAAGTCCAAACCTTTTACAATGGACTTTCTGGACTGATGAGAACCATAATTGATACTGCTACTGGAGTAGCTTTAATGGAAAAATGAGAAGATCAGGCCTGTGACCTAATTGAATAAATGGCCAACAATAATTATTTGTGGTCAACAGAAATGAGCATGATCTAACGAATTGCATTAATTTACGAAGATAGAGCCAACACCGTAATGAATGCCAAGCTGGATCAGATATGCAAATTCATGGAAACTCTTAGCATGTAAGGCATTATTGGATCCACGAGTTCACCATAT